>NW_024121832.1:2264100-2327785 GCF_016745375.1 Pimephales promelas | reverse complement strand
GAAAATGTGTAAACAGAAATGTACACTCAGAAGAATTATTGCAAAATCATGGTCAGTGAGAGAGTGATTCTGCTTCAACATCATGTCTTCATGTTGGTCCGGCCGGAAGACCTTGGCCACATCACAGACAATGTCATCTCAGGCAAAAGGAAAATCGCTAAAGCAGATCCAGCCTTTAAAACATTCTCCACACCTTGCTCTGCTCTTTCTCATCCTCCTCCTCTTCCTCTTTGTTCACCACCTATTTCACATACTCTCCCTCTTATATTGTTACCATCCATTGTTTGTATCAACATTCAGTGCAACATTTTAAATCAATTTTGGAACTCTGAACTGACTTGTATTATGTGCAATTGGTTTGATCTCATCAATTAGAAATAAGTGAACAATTTTGAGTTGTTGTCTGTAAACGGGGTTAGTGTTTTAGCAATTCTGAAAAGTCTATTTTAAAACATTTGTAAAATATTACTGTATTTTTGTGTTACGAGTGCAGATCAAAAACCAAACACAAGCATATATAAATATAGAAAAGGTGGGGAATATGTGCAGATATAAATGTGACTCAATACAGTTTGTTGTCCATGATGAAGAGAGTAGCTATATCCGCCCTTCCTCCCTGGGTCCGTAGCACCCCTGGAAAAGCCAAAAAAAAAAAAAAAAAAAAAACACTCTGCAAAGTCTGCAAATGCAAAGTCTGATAAGCGTATAGAAGTAAACATTGGTAGGAAAATTATTTTTGTTATGTTTAATACATAATGTTGAACAGAGATGTCTGGCATACATGGAAAGGTGTTACAAAAGCATTTTAAAAAGTGCTCACAGTGAAATACCACATTTTAGTCTGAATCTCAAATATGTCGAAGAGATTAGCTTAATTAACATATTTAGATGTACTTTTGTTCATTAAAGATTGTATTTATTTAATTCCATAACAATACGTTTTAAAACTATATTACCCATGAGCCTCTATCGTTGTGTCACTGGGACGGGCGCTGTAAATTGTAGTTCATTGAAGTGTGTAGTTACACTACAGGGTTAGGGTTAGGATCTCGGTAAAGGTGTAATATCTTTTAATATAGCAATACCTCATTGTTAACTGGTAGTATTATTGACGTCATAACGACAGCAAAACATAGTTTGCGATATGGAGCGTTTTTTATTCTGACATAAACGTTAGTCCAACCACAGCTTGTCCTGCTGGCGCCATGGAAACGTCAAAACTACGTCACACTTGGCCATTTGGTGGTTCTTCCGACTTTTGATGTACGCAAATCCAGGATATTTATTTATTTTGTTGTTATGTTTCATTGAAAGAAATACGACTTAATTTCCATGATTATTTATGTATAATGTATTATTGTATAACGTAATAATAATATATGAGCGATCTTACAAAAATACAAACTCTTGATAGTTATTATAGCATTGTAGTATTTGTTTAACAGATGTAAATAAATCTCTTAATCAAATTCAAAAGGGACTAACAAAAACCCCTTCAATGGAAACTATATATAATCTAATAAGTAAATTGAAGCCATCATGTTCACCTTGAATGCCCACTACCTTGTAGTTCACCTTAGTTTTTCATGTGATGTGCCAAAATATATGAAGACGTTTCTTTAACCCCTTCCCTTTGAAGAACACATTGCCCCCAATATATATATATATATATATATATATATATATATATATATATATATATATATATATATACACACACACACATTTAGTTTTACATTATTCATTATTTTGCTGTGAAAAAAAGCAAGGCAAATATAAATAGGTAATTACAATAATAACAATTATGATTATAAATGTTAAAGGAATTAATATCTAATATTGTAATTGAATATTTCAAACACCACTACATTTAAGTGACATTTTAATATATTAAGGAGTATTCTGTTGTTTACCAAACAAATAGATCAAGTAGACTTACCTATACTAAAAAAAAATAAAAAAAAAATGTTATTATGTCAAACTCCCAACTGCACTAATTTTCTCCCTTATGATCTGTGCAGTTCATGAAAAAGGTTGTTTTTTAAACACCATTAAGCAAGTAAACACAAAAGAGACTGGGTATTGTGCAAAAAACTTTAATGAACAAAAGCAAGAAAAAAAAAATAAAAAGAATACAAAAAGAAGAAAAAATCTGCTTAAGTCCAGCTGACTAGGCTCACGACACATCATGCTGAAAGCTGGTTGGGATGTGGGGAATTAGGCATAAAATGTGCGAATTCACTGGCAGGCTCCCACGTATCATCCCAAGTTTTGCCACTGTAAAATATCATAAGTGCAAAAAAAAAAAATCATTAGAACACAGAGAAAACAAATCTAAATCACTGTTGGGTTCAATTTAGATAGTTCATCAAAATGTAAAAGTGTTTCAGATGCTGAAAGATTAATTTATGTATGCATGATAATACTTTTGTAATGCATTACCGAGTGGATGTCCTGCAGGCTCAATAAATAAGCTAGTTCAGAGCTAGAGCTAGCCACTAGAGTACTTACTAGAAACAGAAACCATGATAATTATAATAATAATTTTTACATGTATATAGCACTTACATGATCACATCAGGACCATTTTATTGTCCATACATTGGCTGTCTGTCAGCTAATTTTAGAACTATATTAATTACTTTAGAAAGTACGAATGTTTCAGCTCCTTGTTACCTACAATCCATTGTGTTAATAACACAATTCCAGGATATAAAAAAATAGAATATTCTAAATAAAAACAAGGAGGTAGATAATTCTCCCCTTGGTCTTAAAAATGATGGAATAGTCTTACGAGCATTTCAAATTCAGATATTTGTCTTAAGTCTGTACTAAGAGAGTGTGTCTGAATTTGGAATGCTATTCCATAGACTATATGAAGAAGACTATTCCATAATTTTTTCATCATTGGAATGCTTGTCCTAAAGGTTACTACCTCCCTAGGACCTACCTGAGGGATCTAGCACTTCTAAATGCCTCCACCTCATTGCTATTTGCTTCTGAGTACTGATAATCGACCTCACTCCAGTTTTTCAAAAGGCTACCTCGGAGGATGATTTACTGACGGGAACAACTACAGACCAGTGAGTTTTCTCTTGTCACAGAAAACACTGAAATGAACTTCCACGCTGCTTGCAAGACACCAGAACTTTTCCTACATCATATTAATCCTGGAATAGACTAATTTGCATTGCAACATGGAATTGAATAATTAATAAAACATGACTCACCACACAGTGCATGGCAACCAGTGGACTTTCAATTCAGCATTCCCCTACACACAAACATGAATAATAATAATTTTAACTGTTTAAGCAATCACGGAATAGGACATAACATGTTGTATTATCTTTGAAAGGTCCAAATCATTAATTTAGAAAACTAAGCAGCCTAACAGAACACATTTTACCTCATTTATCCGTTCCCCAGTTATTCGATCAAACTGGAAAACCTTCTGCCTACTACATTTTTGGCAACCTGAAATGATGAAAAGACAAGGAAAGTTTATTTAGCCATGATGCCATGATTTGTAGCGGAATCTGTCCAAATTTATAATTTCACATGCGAGGTGATATGCAGTCCTTTCCATTTAGGTCAAAGTAAATTCATCCCTGTTTTAGCTAATCAAACAAAAATACAGGACTGATTTCCCAAAAGTCCTCTTAAAGGTTCTTGTGCACCAACTCCGTAATTCACGTCCGAAATTTTCGCACATTACAAAAGAAATACAACAAATAAATGTTTAGTCAATCACGTTTACACACTGCCTATGAAACTTTCATCTGTTATAAAAATAAAAAAAAGTTTTTGAATCATTAGCAAGAATTTTGAATGGTGTTTTGACAATTCAGAGCCACCGAATGACGAATACGTAAAAACGCATACCAAAATTTCAGAATCAGTGTGCAAGGGACCTTGAAGGGATACTCCAACGTTTTTTTTCATATAAAACTATGTTATTTCCTTAACTAAGATGAGTTGATACACACCTCTGTCGTCTCAGTGCGTGCACTCAATCGCTCTGGCGCGAGACACTTTGATCGCACTTAACTAGCCCAGTTCATTCAATATGGGCCAAGCAGAGAAGCGACCAAACACCTCCATGTTTTCCCTATTTAAATACAGTTACATGAGCAGTGTAACTCGATCTAGGATGGTGACACAAAATAAAACGTTGCGCTTTTCTATGCGTGTAAAGTGGATAACTATATTGTATGGCGGAATACCACAGCAAGTGCTTGGGAGCACTTCGACTCGGCACAGTAATATCATCACTCGTGAAAAGTCCTCTCCCTCAACAGAGTGAAGATATTACTGCGCCGAGTTCATAGATATATGAACTTGCACTTGCTGTGGTATTCCGCCATACAATATAGTTATCTACTTTACACACTTAGAAAAGCACAGTGTTTTATTTTGTGTCACCATCCTAGGTCGAGTTACACTGCTCATGTAACTGTATTTAAATAGGGAAAACATGGAGGTGTTTGGTCGCTTCTCTGCTTGGCCCCTATTGAATGAACTGGGCTAGTTAAGTGCGATCAAAGTGTCTTGCGTGCCAGAGTGATTGAGTGTACGCACTGAGACGACAGAGGTGTGTATCAATTCCTCTTAGTTAAGGGAATAACATAGTTTAATATGAAAAAAAAGTCAGGCCACAGCTAAATACCTAAATACTGCAAACTGGGTACCAATAACTGTTCGCTGAATTATTCCAATTCACATGAAGTCAACTCTAACTGGAGCAAAATTATTTAGTGTGGAGTAAGATGTACCATGCAAAAAGTTACCTTTTCTTCTGTTCTTCACACGTGGCCCTTCCTGACTCAAAGACGTGGAGATGGAAGAGGCAGACAGAGATGGAGGAGAGACAGAGCGAGAATAGTGTGAAGAGGTAGAGGTGTTTTTACGTTTAATTTGTCGCAAAGATTTAGAGCATGGCAGTGAAAGTGGGGAAGAAAGTGAAGGAAGAATATATGTAGAAGTAGAAGAGGAAGTAGGAGAGAGAGAGGTTGGAGAGAGTGGGGAAGACAAAGGAACAAGGTTAAGAACAAATACAGTCTCCTCCACCGCCATTTGACCCTCCGCCGCCGCTTGATCCTCAGTCACCATTTGATCCTCTTCCGCCGCCTGACCCTCCACCACCTTTTGACTCTCGGCCGCCGCTTGACCCTCCACCGCCGCTTGACCCTCCACAGCCATTTGACCCCCCGCCGCTGCTTGACCCTCCGTCACCATTTGATCCTCCGCCGCCGCTTGATCCTCCGTCACCATTTGATCCTCTGCCGCCGCTTGACCCTCCGCAACCTTTTGACCCTCCGCCGCTTGATCCTCCGCCACCATTTGACCCTCCGCCGCCGCTTGATCCTCCGCCGCCACTTTATCCGACGCTTGGTCCTCCGCTGCCGCTCGACCCTCTGCCGCCGCTCGACCCTCTGCTGCTTGACTCTCCGGTTGCTGTGCTAAGGAGGTTGCTATAATACAAGTTTACTTTAATTTAAAACCTGAACATATTAACAAAGAAATATACATGTATCTTAAAATATTCATAATTGCTAAACCAAAATATTACTTACATTTTGTCAAGATAAATTCATAGGCCCTCCGCATTTTATCCAAAAGAGTTTTAGTGACAGGAGTGGGGTGCAGATGGGTAATTATATCTGCAACCCATTTATTTGAAGCCCTTTTGTCTGGCTTGCCAATAAATAATATTGGCTTGTACCCCACAGCTTCAAGTTTACTCACCTGAAATGAACAAAAGCAGTTATCACACATTAGTTAAACCCACTAAATTATTAGAAACTTTAGTACTATATAAAGCAATTTTATTTTAAAAACATTTGATGGAGTTGGAGTACAATGCAAGAAACATTACTCTTAAACTGTACAATCAATGGCCAGTTTCAGATAAGGCCAGAGGTACTCTGCAGTTTCTGTCATTGCAATCATGCCTTACTTAAAGGAGTAGTTCACTTTTAAAAAACTTTTTCTGATAATTTACTCACCCCCATGTCATCCAAGATGTCTGTCTTTCTTCAGTCGAAAAGAAATCAAGGTTTTTGATGAAAACATTCCAGGATTTTCTCCATATAATGGACTTCAATGGGAACCAAACAGTTCAAGGTCGAAAAGACACTTTCAGTGCAAACTGTTCAAAGGGCTTTAAACGACACCAGACGATGAATAAGGGTCTTATCTAGCGAAACTATTGGTCATTTAATAAATAAATAAAAAAGTTTAAGTTTTATAAGCTCAAATGGTCGCCTTGCTCTGGTCTGTGATGAGCGTTCGTGACTCTCCTGTTCGAACTCGTTCATCAAAATGAACGAATCTTTTTTCGAGTCATTTTTAGAAATGACCGATTGTTTCGCTTGATTTCGCTTGATTCATCGTCTGGAGTCGTTTAAAGCCCTTTGAACAGTTTGCACTGAAACTGTCATTTGGACCTTGAACCGTTTGGACCCCATTAAAGTCCATTATATGGAGAAAAATCCAGGAATGATTTAATCAAAAACCTTAATTTCTTTTTGACTGAATAAAGAAAGACATGGACATCTTGGATGACATAGGGGGTGAGTAAATTATCAGCAAAAATTTTTTTAAAAGTGAACTACTCCTTTAATACTTCACAGAGAACACAACTTATAGTTACGCTCTAGCACAATTTGTAGGTAAAAAAGGATTTTTCCATGTATGAAATAAGACTATGTTAGTAAAGGCCAGGTCACATTGGTATATATGTCTGACATGCAATGTGTGAAAAACACAAGCTTTCAGCTTCACTTCAGGTTACACTAACTTATGAAATATTAACACTTTTACTTACTGCAATACGGGCAGAATCAATTATACGCCCAGCATTTCTGCTTTTAAGCACAGATTCCCCCCACTGGCTATCCAGTGACACCACTTTTTCTTGGATTTTTTTTTTTGGTGGACAGGCTTGCAAAACAAACATTGCAAGTTTTCCTGTTTGCCTGATTGGGAGTCTGGCAAGAAGGGCAGGGCCTGAATTTGGGCCTTGTCATGACTTGACAACAAATATACACAAAAACAAACAACACAGAAAGAGAAAGAGAGAGAGAGAGAGAGAGAGAGAGAGAGAGAGAGAGAGAGAGAGAGAGAGAGAGAAAGAAACAGACAGACGTGGCTCTTAAAAGTGCCTTTATTGTGTGTTTCTGTGTGTGTATGTGTCGTGTGGGATAAAGAGCAGGCAAAATTGAAGGACCTGATGAGAGAGAAAAAAGCAAATCAGAATTGAACAGCTTAATTTTACAACAGTATTCTTCTATTTGCCAGATTGGATAGTTTTCCAGCCAATTTGTTGGTTTTAGGTCGCACTAAGTGTGATAAAAAGGGCATAAAAATTAATTTATATTATTTATTATACATTTGTTTGAGTGTTAATTATATAATTTTGCGTGGATTTTAAACAAATAGGCTGTAAAACAAACCAATCTGGCAACACCGTTCTTCATCTGAACATTTATAATGTTGAATAACAGTTGTGTGCTAATGTAATACTGAAAACCTTAAAATCCCCAACTAGTATTGCCTTACAAAATTATTTTATAGGATTATATGCAACAAAATTTGACAAAAACTTTAATTCAATTAACTTTGCTGGCCTGCACATTTGGTGCAGCATCAAGCTATATTTTCATATTGTCTCTTTCCATCATTTACTGTCAAAATAAATTGCCACCTTACACATCTAAAGGTTCTAAACACAACTTCTTGTCCTAATTCAAGAGTTTTTGATGTGTACATTTAAGAATAGTATCCATCTCTATTAATTAACTCTTCTACTTACCGAGTGGAAAATCGCAATGGACCTCGGGATCGCCCCATACAGTGACGTCAGCGTTATTAATTTAGATGATTTAAAAAAAAAATACAAATTTAAATTAAAAAACATTATAAATTTTATATAAAAATTATATATATATTTATTAACATAAACAAAACTCCGATAAAAATACGTTATCCTGCATGCTCTAAAGCACGTGTACATCATGGATGCCAGTAACGTTAACCTTCGACAAGAAAACGCTTAAACTGCTTACTTGCACACGCCGTGGAGCGTTGTTAAACTCACCGTTAAATGCCTTTCTACATACAGTTTAGCGTTGATTTGGTTAAACTCCCCTCTGAATGCCGCTTTACCTGCAGTTGAGTGTTGTTAAACTCACCGATGAATGGTTGTACAACACAATGAGCGTTGTTAAACTCACCGATGAATGCGGTTGCACATGAACTCGATAAACCTTTGCGGAGAGGGCACTTTGAAATCAGATTGTGAGGGTTTTTAAACATGTAGAAACAGTTGGATCACCACCACTATACTAGCCCTGGCATAGATCATTTATTGTAGCCTATTCATTTTTATTGCAGTCTCGACTCTCGACCCATTCGCAGCATACCATTGCGGTGAGCTTACCCAAGACGTCAAATTTCAACGCTACAGGCTCCGGTTGAGAGATCTATAGAAGTCTATCGGTCATCGGACTACCCTGCACGTTGAAAAATGACGACAAAGGTATACCCAGTGCGTCAAGAAATGACGCCAAGGGGTCCTGCCCAAGCGTCCATATGTGACGAGTTGGGGTTTGAGAATGTGTTGATCATTCGCGCCGGGCGTCGCGAATTGGGTGACTCGTTTGCCGCGAACGTCTCTCTCAGTAGAAAATTTTGAACTTGAGCGGGCTGCAGAAGATTCAAGCGTCTAACTAGACTTGACGTGTTTGACGCGTTCGGTGTGACCAATTCGGACTGCGCTCTCTCTCCCCCACGGATAGATTATAGGCCTACTTTATTAGCGAGTTGTTTTTGGATAAAACTAATACTTTGCATACTTACAAATTCCCATGTTCTCTATCTCTATTGTCCATAGGCCTACATGGATCGCGGGAAAGGGAGCCTTGGGCGCGGGTTAGCCTACTTTTGGTAACGTTAACATACAAATATTAAATTCGAAAGCACATTGCCAGCTCCGTGTGTGCACGATTTATCATTAAATAATGGCAATCTTGATTCTAGCACAATATTATTCCTAAATGACAGCGTTAATTCAGTAAATTAAACCTTCAAAATTATTATCAAAATAAGTAAATACCCTTTAAACAAAACTTTAGCTTCAAATAAAGATTGTAGATCTTTACTGTTTTCCAGTAGTTACTGCTAAAATGTTTTTGAAGAGATTCGTTCATAACCTCTGGAGGAAAGTCATTAATTAACTTCTGTTTTGTTTAAATTAATAGATATTATTTAATAGACTATTTTTTATATTTATAGGCATTTAATAATGGACTAATTTGTTGCATTTAATTGTTTTTTTTATTGTTTTTTGAAAAAAATAATATATATATATATATATATATATATATAATTATATATATAGACACACACACACACACACACACACTAAGATTTTTTAATATTTTTAAAAGAAGTCTCTTCTGCCCACCAAGCCTTCATTTCTTTGATCCAAGAAAAACTGTAATATTGTGACTATATTATTATTATTATTTTAACAACTATTTTCTATTTGAATATATTTTAAGATGCAATTTAAATAAATAATAAAGTGAAATGCTTTATTGTGTGTGATTTGCATGTTATTTATTTTAAGACATGTAAGCTGAAGATCTAAACTAAGTTAAAATGGTTGGTTCAACTGATTTAATTGTCTTATTTTATATATATAAATGAGCTTAAATTTTAAGTTAACAGAACTAAGATTTATGTTGATCTCACATGGCCTGCACTGTGTTGGATTTACTTAAAAGATATGTGCACATTTTTTGATACAAAAATGGTGCATATATATTTTAAGTAAATCCAACTCATCATTTTTTAGAGTGTGGACAATATGAAACTAAAACGACATAAGCTTAATTTAAAATGTCTTAGGAACTACTGGATATTTAGAGGTGAATAAACGTAATTGAAAGGTGGATAAACGCACTTTGGAGGTGCAAACGCAATTCCCGAATATTGGGAGGTGGGTAAATGGCATTTACGTGCATTTAGCCTCCACTACATCCCTGGGTATGACATCACAGTACTGATTCGAAAATATACAGTGATCAACTAAGCAGCACTACAGAGTACAGACGATTGGTGTATGACATCACAGTACTGATTCGAAAGCAAACAGTATGATCTTGAAGCAGCACTGTACAGAGTACATACGATTGGTGTATGACATCACAGTACTGATTTGAAAGCATACATGATCTTGAAGCAGCACTGTACAGAGTACAGACGATTGGTGTATGACATCACAGTACTGATTTGAAAGCATACAGTATGATCTTGAAGCAGCACTGTACAGAGTACAGACGATTGGTGTATGACATCACAGTACTGATTCGAAAGCAAACAGCATAATCTTGAAGCAGCACTGTACAGAGTACAGACGATTGGTGTATGACATCACAGTACTGTTTCGAAAGCATGTATGATCTTGAAGCAGCCGAACAACCAATACTTATAAAAGTAATTGGATCAAACATAAAAAATTAAGTATTCCTAACTTTTCAACATTTACTTAACATATGTGTGTAACAAAAAAATATAAGCTACTAGGTGCACTTAAATGTATGCATAAATAAAATAATAAAAAAAAACATAATGCATGTCAACTACTACAATAATTGCATCAAAATTAAGTAAATCGATTATATCAGTTTAAGTAACTGTATGAGCCACGTGATATAGGCTATGCAATTTCCCGTGATGCCTATCCAGACAAAAAAAATATGAAACATGTGAAGACGTTGAGAAGCGGTAAGCTTATTTTTTGTACTTAGGCCTACACATGATCATTTATTGCATTTTTGGTCAAGAAATTTACTTTTAACTGAATTTCAGAATTGCTACAAATTTTGCATCAACAATTAGAAACGTTTCTTACGAATGCAAACATTTGTAGTCTACATGTTAACGAATGAAATAAGTGTTTTGCACGCGAGTAGCTATATATTGTGTTTTTTCAAAATATATGACCATGATGTTGGCTCGTATATGCATTAATGGTGTGTTTACACCGAACGCGAATTTAATTGCGATAGCAGAGTACATTCATAGTCAATGCAAAGACGCGAAGACGCATCATTCGCGCCGGGCGTCGCGAATTGGGTGACTCGTTTGCCGCGAACGTCTCTCTCAGTAGAAAATTTTGAACTTGAGCGGGCTGCAGAAGATTCAAGCGTCTAACTAGACTTGACGTGTTTGACGCGTTCGGTGTGACCAGTTCGGACTGCGCTCTCTCTCCCCCACGGATAGATTATAGGCCTACTTTATTAGCGAGTTGTTTTTGGATAAAACTAATGTACTTTGCATACTTACAAATTCCCATGTTCTCTATCTCTATTGTCTATAGGCCTACATGGATCGCGGGAAAGGGAGCATTGGGCGCGGGTTAGCCTACTTTTGGTAACGTTAACATACAAATATTAAATTCGAAAGCACATTGCCTACAGCTCCGTGTGTGCACGATTTATCATTAAATAATGGCAATCTTGATTCTAGCACAATATTATTCCTAAATGACAGCGTTAATTCAGTAAATTAAACCTTCAAAATTATTATCAAAATAAGTAAATACCCTTTAAACAAAACTTTAGCTTCAAATAAAGATTGTAGATCTTTACTGTTTTCCAGTAGTTACTGCTAAAATGTTTTTGAAGAGATTCGTTCATAACCTCTGGAGGAAAGTCATTAATTAACTTCTGTTTTGTTTAAATTAATAGATATTGTCACCGCCCCGGGATGGTCCGACCCACACCCGGACGGACCTACACCCCACCGCGAGGAGCCGACACCACAAGGACACCAATGAACGGACAAAGAGACCAATGAGCAGATTAAGAGGGAAGTTTTATTTATTTTAAAAGTTCAAGAATGTTGAGCAGATGGTTTCGTCGTGTAGGCCTGGACAGGATTGGAGACCACTGGAATCCGTACTCTATTCCCACAAGGAAGATCTTCGTCGACGTGACTGCTCTGTAAAGCTCAGGCAGAGAGAATGGAGCTCGGTTACTCAGCGGCGTGTACACAGCGTGTCTGCTTCTCCGTGGGGCTCAGGCAGAAAGAATGAAGAAGTCGGGGTGCTCACTGACGTAGCTACAGCGAAACTGCTTCTCTGTGGGGCTCGGGCAGAGAGAATGAACAGGGTCAGAGTGCTCACCGAGGTAACTGCAGCGATACTGCTTCTCTGTGGGGCTCAGGCGGAGCGAATGAGGCTCGGTTGTTCAGCGGTGCAACTGCTTCTCTGTGGGGCTCAGGCAGAGAGGATGAAAAGGTCAGAGTGCTCACCGACGTAACTGCAGCAATACTGCTTCTCTGTGGGGCTCGGCGGAAAGAATGGAGCTCGGTTACTCAGCGGCGTGTTCACAGCGTGTCTGCTTCTCTGTGGGGCTCAGGCAGAGAGAATGAAAAAGGTCAGAGTGCTCACCAACGTAACTGCAGCGATACTGCTTCTCTGTGGGGCTCAGGCAGAAAGAATGGGGCTCGGTTGCTCAGCGGCGTGTTCACAGCGTATCCGCTTCTCTGTGGGGCTCAGGCAGAGAGAATGAAAAAGGTCAGAGTGCTCACCGACGTATCTGCAGCAATACTGCTTCTCTGTGGGGCTCAAGCGGAGCGAATGAGGCTCGGTTGTTCAGCGGTGCAACTGCTTCTCTGTGGGGCTCAGGCAGAGAGGATGAAAAGGTCAGAGTGCTCACCGACGTAACTGCAGCAATACTGCTTCTCTGTGGGGCTCGGCGGAAAGAATGGAGCTCGGTTACTCAGCGGCGTGTTCACAGCGTGTCTGCTTCTCTGTGGGGCTCAGGCAGAGAGAATGAAAAAGGTCAGAGTGCTCACCAACGTAACTGCAGCGATACTGCTTCTCTGTGGGGCTCAGGCAGAAAGAATGGGGCTCGGTTGCTCAGCGGCGTGTTCACAGCGTATCCGCTTCTCTGTGGGGCTCAGGCAGAGAGAATGAAAAAGGTCAGAGTGCTCACCGACGTATCTGCAGCAATACTGCTTCTCTGTGGGGCTCAGGCAGAAAGAATGGGGCTCGGTTGCTCAGCGGCGTGTTCACAGCGTATCCGCTTCTCTGTGGGGCTCAGGCAGAGAGAATGAAAAGGGTCAGAGTGCTCACCGATGTAACTGCAGCAATACTGCTTCTCTGTGGAGCTCAGGCAGAAAGAATGGGGCTCGGTTGCTCAGCGGCGTGTTCACAGCGTATCCGCTTCTCTGTGGGGCTCAGGCAGAGAGAATGAAAAGGGTCAGAGTGCTCACCGACGTAACTGCAGCAATACTGCTTCTCTGTGGAGCTCAGGCAGAAAGAATGGGGCTCGGTTGCTCAGCGGCGTGTTCACAGCGCATCCGCTTCTCTGTGGGGCTCAGGCAGAAAGAATGGGGCTCGGTTGCTCAGCGGCGTGTTCACAGCGTATCCGCTTCTCTGTGGGGCTCAGGCAGAGAGAATGAAAAGGGTCAGAGTGCTCACCGACGTAACTGCAGCAATACTGCTTCTCTGTGGGGCTCAGGCAGAAAGGATGGGGCTCGGTTGCTCAGCGGCGTGTTCACAGCGCATCCGCTTCTCTGTGGGGCTCAGGCAGAGAGAAGGAAAAGGGTCAGAGTGCTCACCGATGTAACTGCAGCAATACTGCTTCTCTGTGGAGCTCAGGCAGAAAGAATGGGGCTCGGTTGCTCAGCGGCGTGTTAACAGCGTATCCGCTTCTCTGTGGGGCTCAGGCAGAGAGAATGAAAAGGGTCAGAGTGCTCACCGACGTAACTGCAGCAATACTGCTTCTCTGTGGAGCTCAGGCAGAAAGAATGGGGCTCGGTTGCTCAGCGGCGTGTTCACAGCGCATCCGCTTCTCTGTGGGGCTCAGGCAGCAAGAATGGGGCTCGGTTGCTCAGCGGCGTGTTCACAGCGTATCCGCTTCTCTGTGGGGCTCAGGCAGAGAGAATGAAAAGGGTCAGAGTGCTCACCGACGTAACTGCAGCAATACTGCTTCTCTGTGGGGCTCAGGCAGAAAGGATGGGGCTCGGTTGCTCAGCGGCGTGTTCACAGCGTATCCGCTTCTCTGTGGGGCTCAGGCAGAGAGAATGAAAAAGGTCAGGGTGCTCACCGACGTATCTGCAGCAATAGTGCTTCTCTGTGGGGCTCAGGCAGAAAGAATGGGGCTCGGTTGCTCAGCGGCGTGTTCACAGCGTATCCGCTTCTCTGTGGGGCTCAGGCAGAGAGAATGGAAAGGGTCAGAGTGGTTATAAGGAGTACAATCACTGGTGTTAATTCTCCATCGAGATGATCATTCAATGGTAAATAACTGGCGGAGTGGCTTAGCTGAAGCTGTATCCTTACAATGTTCAATGGTGAATAATGGCAGAAACCAGGTTCAGTAATACTTCTCTTCCCTGACGTTCATAGGGAGATGAATCAGTACAGACCACCGTAGCCTAAGCATTACACTTCCACCTTCGTGCACACTGCAATCCACACAGGCAAAACACACGTGAATAACTTTAAGAGATCAAAATCATTCCACTCACAAATCAGGCTTCAGTACGGCGTCTCTTCTATCTTCATCAATGAGGTGCTCCTGCAGCAATACTGTAGGCAATCATTAATTCCATACACCAGCCCACATAGTCATAATCATTCCTCATACCGCTTGCTCCAGCCCAATGTATGTCACTTCTCTCTCTGTTGCACTCTTTCACTCGTCGAGGACTTCGACCAGCTCAGACACGTCGTTCCTTTTCTGCCTCTCTTTTTCTCCGCTCACCAACCAAAGACCTTTTCAACTGTGCTGGTATGACGTGTGCGCCAATCAGCGATCGACGCGCTCACAATGCGCACCTGCTGTACATCAAATAGGAACCGGAGAAGTCTTAGGTCCCCCCCCGGAAATGTTCCCCATGGGAACGAAGGCACAAAATAATAGTTCCGCCCCCCCCCTCGATTGTCACGAGTGACACTCTCCCCCACCAATTGGTTCTAGTCCCTAGAACCAGGCATCTTCAACCCAGGCGCCATACCGTTCCGGCGGTTGCCCTCGGGTATCTCGCTGGGAGCGTCGGGGTGGAGATACAGGGGCCACTCTCCCAACTCCCACTTCGGGATGTCGAGGGGCCACAGCCCATCCAACCCATGGTGCCTCAGAACATGGAGGGACAACGGGTGTTTCTTCTCTCCCCTCAGGGAAATTAGGGCAGGGCCGAAGTAGGTTTCGGTGGAGCACCCGCTCTGGGCCAAGCCTCCCTTCCGGCCGCACAGTGTACACAGGCATGTCTGGTCCCTGTTGACGTTCCACCACATATGGCGTACTCTCCCACCGATCACTAAGCTTACCTTTTCCTTGACGTCGATTGTCTCTTACCAACACCCGTTCTCCAGGTAACAATGGAGCGTCTCGAGCGGTCCGATCATACAACCGCTTATTCTTTGCGGCTGCCGTGTTTAGGTGCTCTGTAACTCGGCGGTAAGCATGGTAAAGTTGTTGATGATGTCGGCCCACCCACTCGGTAGTACTTTGAGCTCCCTCAGTAGGTTCCGTTCCCAGGAGTAAATCCACAGGTAGGCGCATATGTCGGCCGAACATCAGGAAAGCCGGGGCATACCCGGTAATGCTGTGCACACTGTTATTATAGGCTTGCAATAAGGCAGGAAGGCATTCAGTCCACTGAACCTGGTGGTCAGTTTCTAAGGTCCCCAGCAAGCTCAATAAGGTCTGGTTAAAGCGCTCGCATCCTCCGTTACCTTGGGGGTGGTATGAGGTGGTGCGTGTTTTCCGACATCCGTACAGCTGGCTCAGTTCTTGAATAACTCTAGACTCAAAGTTAGGACCTTGATCGGAGTGGAGAATCTCCGGACACCCAAACGGCTGAATTACCATCCTCCACAATGCACTCGCAGTAGTGGCAGCAGTCTGATCTAAAGTTGGCGTAGCCCAAGCAAACTTAGTGAACAGATCGGTCACAACCAGAATATTCTGAAACCGGTCTGTCGGACGGCCCAGCGTCAGGTAGTCCATGCCAACAATATGCAAAGGCGCCCTAGGACGCATGGGGACCAACGGGGCCTTCTTCTCCTTCCGAGACTTAAACAACACGCATCGGGGGCAACTCTGAATGAATGTCCCAACAGTCGTCTCCATCCCGCCCCAGTAGAAGTACCTCCGAAGTAAAGACAATGTCCTCTCCTGGCCCTGATGTCCCATATGGGTATGGTACGCGGTCAACAGAGGCACGACCTGCTCTTCTGGTACTATCACTTGTCGTATTATCTCCCGGGTTGCCCGATCCTGAACTGAGCGGCAGAGCACCCCCTCTCGCAGTCCAAGTCGCTTCCACTGCCCCAAAAGTCGCTTTACCACAGAGGTCTGTGTTTGTCGCTCCCTTACCCCAGGTCCAACTCCACTCTTCAGGTAGGAGCTGATCTTCTTCAAGCTCTCATCTTTCCCCTGCAATGTCTTCCACCGATTAGGGTCCCATCCCCAACTCGGGGAACCTCTCCCAAGCGGGATCCAGGGGCTTCCACCACTCCCACCAACAAACCTTCCTCCACGTCGGATGATACTGGCGGCATTGGACAGTTCTCTCCCCTGGCTGGTAGCCTGGACAACACATCTGCATTAGTATGTTCCCTGCCGGGTCGGTACTGAATTTGGTACTCGTAGTTAGCCATTGCCGCCACCCAACGCTGCTCCACTGCTCCTAACTTAGCCCCTTGTAAATGCACCAAAGGATTATTGTCTGTGATTACAGTCACTTTTGCCCCCCACAAATAATCCTTGAATTTTTCTGCCATGGCCCATTTCATTGCCAGGAGTTCGATCTTAAAAGAACTATAATTTGACGCGTTCTGCTCTGCGGGGTGCAGGCTCCGACTTGCATAGGCGATTACCCTCTCGACCCCTTGTTGCCGCTGGGCCAACACGGCTCCCAGCCCTGCATGACTCGCATCGGTATATAATATAAAGGGTAGTGAGAAATCAGCGTATGCCAGGATTGGGGCTTGCAACAATTCTTGCTTCAGAGTTTGAAAAGCTTCCTCACACTCCGGCCGCCAGTCAACGGAGGGGGAGCCCCGACCACGGAAGCGTCCCGTGCCCGAAAGGAGCTGATTTAACGGCTTGGCGATTGCAGAGAATCCTTTAATGAACCGCCTATAATATCCCACAAAGCCCAAAAAAGATCTTACTTGACGGACAGTCTGGGGTGCCTCCCAATTCTGGACGGCTAAGACTTTCTCTGGATCCGGAGCAACCCCAGCTGTACTAACACAGTGCCCCAGAAACTTAACCTCCTTTCGAAACAACTGGCATTTATCAGGGCGGAGCTTCAACCCATATCTCTCCATGGCTTGGAAGACCTGTTCCAGATGGAGTAAATGAGAAGCAAAATCTGGTGAGAATACAATTACGTCATCAAGGTAAACCAGGGTGTTATCGACCAATTGCCCCCCCAAGCAGCGTTGCATTAGCCGCTGGAAGGTTGCGGGGGCATTGCACAGGCCGAAGGGCATACGGTCCCATTCGAAGAGCCCAAATGGAGTCGTGAAGGCAGTCTTCTCCTGGTCCCGTCCCTCGACCTGTACTTGCCAGTACCCACTGGCCAAATCCAACGTAGAGTACCATGCCGCCTGAGTGAGACTGGTGAGAGAGTCCTCAATTCGTGGGAGTGGGAATGCATCCTTCTTTGTTACGCTGTTCAGCTTCCGGTAATCGACACAAAACCTCCAAGCTCCTGTCTTCTTCTGCACTAGGACGACAGGGGCGGCCCAGGGGCTACTACTTTCACGGATAATCCCTTTATCTAACATTCCTTTCAACAGGGTCCGGATCTCTGAATAGAGGGTGGGAGGCACTGGTCGATACCGTTCCCGGCTTGGGGCCGCGTTACCAGTGGGGATCTGATGTTTGACCACCCCCGTGCAGCCATAATCCTCGTCATGGGTGGAGAACACATGTTGCCATTTAGACAAGAATTCTCGTAACTGATATTGTTGCTCTTCCTCTAGCCCCTCTCCTCTCAAGGAGTCTCCAACCAGATGTTCCGGAACTCCATTCTCCGAGAGGTCAGCTTTTACGTCGTCCGATCGGATGGTTACCTCTACCACTGCCGCACTCACTTGAACAAAGCAGACGTCGCTGTCCTCTCTTACTTGCTGAGGACTCACCGAGGTGATCCGGGCCAAGCATTGATGGCGCCGGAGCATAATCGGGTAGGGGTTAGTGTTGCGCACCCGCACGATCACCCGACCATGATGAACCACGGCCAGCCCTCTGGCTACGTCAATGGCCTGGCAATCCCAATGGGGTTCCACCAGGACCAAGTCTTCCGGTCCATAGGAACTAGCAGGCACCCTGGCCCACACCACAGCCTCACTTCCAGCTGGTACAGACAAGGCATAACGGCAAACCACCCGGCCCACACTCTCCCGGTCTTCCCTGTCTCCAGCAGCATGAATTCGATGGCAGTCCTTCAAGATGTTTTCCCACTGGGAATTATCCTCCCTCGACGGCCTCCGAGCCGGACCGTTCCTAAACAACTCCTCCCAGCAGTCTGCAATGACATTCATGCCCAACAGAGCCCGACGAGTGCCCAAGCAGTGGTCCTTGACAATAACTACTCCTTTCTGATACACGGGAATGCCACGAATGTCGAAGTCAACGACCACGTAGCCCGTGTAGGGGATGTCCAGCCCATTTGCCCCTCGTAACGTAAGCCGTGAAGCCTCGGCTCCTTGAAGTCGGTGGTCTTTGAATAGTTCTCTAGAAAGACTCTCTGTAAATAAAGTAACTTGGGAACCAGTGTCGACCAAACAGTTAATCTTCACCCCATTGACCTGGATTTCGACCTCAGGGCAGTGCCCAACCCACTCGTCCCCAGGGATAGGCACAGGAAGGGGGTCTCTAAAAGGGGTCCCGGCCACTTGACCCACAGTGGCCGGCAGACCTAAAACCCCCTTGCGAGCCCCGACGGAGGCCACACTGACGACTGATGTGCCCCGGCTTCCCGCAACTATTACAGATAGGTCTACCCTGGTCGTCCCACTGGTACCTAGGTTCAGCGGGGCGGGCAGGGCGACGTCCTTGCTCTCTGTTCCCATCAGAGTACGATCGATCCCGGGCCCTGGGCATGTCACTCGGCCACCCCCGACGTAGTTCTTCCACAAGACTTTTCGATAACTCCACCATCTGGCCCTTAACCTCCGACAAAAGCTCCTCGCGCAACTTCTGCTTCCAGTCAGTTGTTTCAGAAGGAATAGGGGCACAAGCACTACTGGCGGCCATGCAGACAGGTGGTTCGGTGGTTTCACCCTGATCTATCTCTAGAGCCAATGCTTCTTGTCGAAGGGCCTCGAAGGTCAGTGTGGGATCTCTACGTAGTTGAAGCCGGATACTCTGTCGAACCGGCCCATCGCGAAGCCCCAGGACAAACTGGTCTCGCAGCAAAGTCTCCCCTTCTCCCAGTCCATGGTCTGTTCGTCCCCTCAACCGGGAGAATTGTTCTCTCAGCTTCAGAGAGTAAGCCCGCAGAGTTTGCCTGGGTCCTTGACGATAATTAAAAAACTGGGCTCTAAGGACAGCCACCGGGGTAACATCTCCATAGAGCTCGGTCAGAAAATCAAAGATGGCCTTGGCAGTAGCTCGCACAACTTCGGGTGCTGCCATAACTTCTCGTTTCGCTTCCCCTTCTAGGGACCCAAGGACAAACTGAATCTTCTGCGGGTCGCTCAGCCCTTGCAAACCTGCCAGGTACGTAATCTGCATTTTCCATTCCTGGAGACCCAGCTCAGATCCCGGTCCCCCATATCGCTGAGCCCAGGGAGCACCCATGAATACAGGCATGACCTGTGTCCGTCCCACTGGCACCTCTTCATCCGCCATCGTGACCCTGTGGCCGCTACAACTCCCGGTGGGTGTATCCTGCCGACTACGCCACTTATGTCACCGCCCGGGATGGTCCGACCCACACCCGGACGGACCTACACCCCACCGCGAGGAGCCGACACCACAAGGACACCAATGAACGGACAAAGAGACCAATGAGCAGATTAAGAGGGAAGTTTTATTTATTTTAAAAGTTCAAGAATGTTGAGCAGATGGTTTCGTCGTGTAGGCCTGGACAGGATTGGAGACCACTGGAATCCGTACTCTATTCCCACAAGGAAGATCTTCGTCGACGTGACTGCTCTGTAAAGCTCAGGCAGAGAGAATGGAGCTCGGTTACTCAGCGGCGTGTACACAGCGTGTCTGCTTCTCCGTGGGGCTCAGGCAGAAAGAATGAAGAAGTCGGGGTGCTCACTGACGTAGCTACAGCGAAACTGCTTCTCTGTGGGGCTCGGGCAGAGAGAATGAACAGGGTCAGAGTGCTCACCGAGGTAACTGCAGCGATACTGCTTCTCTGTGGGGCTCAGGCGGAGCGAATGAGGCTCGGTTGTTCAGCGGTGCAACTGCTTCTCTGTGGGGCTCAGGCAGAGAGGATGAAAAGGTCAGAGTGCTCACCGACGTAACTGCAGCAATACTGCTTCTCTGTGGGGCTCGGCGGAAAGAATGGAGCTCGGTTACTCAGCGGCGTGTTCACAGCGTGTCTGCTTCTCTGTGGGGCTCAGGCAGAGAGAATGAAAAAGGTCAGAGTGCTCACCAACGTAACTGCAGCGATACTGCTTCTCTGTGGGGCTCAGGCAGAAAGAATGGGGCTCGGTTGCTCAGCGGCG
Organism: Pimephales promelas; assembly: GCF_016745375.1. Next base: position 2,307,063 of record NW_024121832.1, on the reverse strand, counting down.
TGTTCACAGCGTATCCGCTTCTCTGTGGGGCTCAGGCAGAGAGAATGAAAAAGGTCAGAGTGCTCACCGACGTATCTGCAGCAATACTGCTTCTCTGTGGGGCTCAAGCGGAGCGAATGAGGCTCGGTTGTTCAGCGGTGCAACTGCTTCTCTGTGGGGCTCAGGCAGAGAGGATGAAAAGGTCAGAGTGCTCACCGACGTAACTGCAGCAATACTGCTTCTCTGTGGGGCTCGGCGGAAAGAATGGAGCTCGGTTACTCAGCGGCGTGTTCACAGCGTGTCTGCTTCTCTGTGGGGCTCAGGCAGAGAGAATGAAAAAGGTCAGAGTGCTCACCAACGTAACTGCAGCGATACTGCTTCTCTGTGGGGCTCAGGCAGAAAGAATGGGGCTCGGTTGCTCAGCGGCGTGTTCACAGCGTATCCGCTTCTCTGTGGGGCTCAGGCAGAGAGAATGAAAAAGGTCAGAGTGCTCACCGACGTATCTGCAGCAATACTGCTTCTCTGTGGGGCTCAGGCAGAAAGAATGGGGCTCGGTTGCTCAGCGGCGTGTTCACAGCGTATCCGCTTCTCTGTGGGGCTCAGGCAGAGAGAATGAAAAGGGTCAGAGTGCTCACCGATGTAACTGCAGCAATACTGCTTCTCTGTGGAGCTCAGGCAGAAAGAATGGGGCTCGGTTGCTCAGCGGCGTGTTCACAGCGTATCCGCTTCTCTGTGGGGCTCAGGCAGAGAGAATGAAAAGGGTCAGAGTGCTCACCGACGTAACTGCAGCAATACTGCTTCTCTGTGGAGCTCAGGCAGAAAGAATGGGGCTCGGTTGCTCAGCGGCGTGTTCACAGCGCATCCGCTTCTCTGTGGGGCTCAGGCAGAAAGAATGGGGCTCGGTTGCTCAGCGGCGTGTTCACAGCGTATCCGCTTCTCTGTGGGGCTCAGGCAGAGAGAATGAAAAGGGTCAGAGTGCTCACCGACGTAACTGCAGCAATACTGCTTCTCTGTGGGGCTCAGGCAGAAAGGATGGGGCTCGGTTGCTCAGCGGCGTGTTCACAGCGCATCCGCTTCTCTGTGGGGCTCAGGCAGAGAGAAGGAAAAGGGTCAGAGTGCTCACCGATGTAACTGCAGCAATACTGCTTCTCTGTGGAGCTCAGGCAGAAAGAATGGGGCTCGGTTGCTCAGCGGCGTGTTAACAGCGTATCCGCTTCTCTGTGGGGCTCAGGCAGAGAGAATGAAAAGGGTCAGAGTGCTCACCGACGTAACTGCAGCAATACTGCTTCTCTGTGGAGCTCAGGCAGAAAGAATGGGGCTCGGTTGCTCAGCGGCGTGTTCACAGCGCATCCGCTTCTCTGTGGGGCTCAGGCAGCAAGAATGGGGCTCGGTTGCTCAGCGGCGTGTTCACAGCGTATCCGCTTCTCTGTGGGGCTCAGGCAGAGAGAATGAAAAGGGTCAGAGTGCTCACCGACGTAACTGCAGCAATACTGCTTCTCTGTGGGGCTCAGGCAGAAAGGATGGGGCTCGGTTGCTCAGCGGCGTGTTCACAGCGTATCCGCTTCTCTGTGGGGCTCAGGCAGAGAGAATGAAAAAGGTCAGGGTGCTCACCGACGTAACTGCAGCAATACTGCTTCTCTGTGGGGCTCAGGCAGAAAGAATGGGGCTCGGTTGCTCAGCGGCGTGTTCACAGCGTATCCGCTTCTCTGTGGGGCTCAGGCAGAGAGAATGGAAAGGGTCAGAGTGGTTATAAGGAGTACAATCACTGGTGTTAATTCTCCATCGAGATGATCATTCAATGGTAAATAACTGGCGGAGTGGCTTAGCTGAAGCTGTATCCTTACAATGTTCAATGGTGAATAATGGCAGAAACCAGGTTCAGTAATACTTCTCTTCCCTGACGTTCATAGGGAGATGAATCAGTACAGACCACCGTAGCCTAAGCATTACACTTCCACCTTCGTGCACACTGCAATCCACACAGGCAAAACACACGTGAATAACTTTAAGAGATCAAAATCATTCCACTCACAAATCAGGCTTCAGTACGGCGTCTCTTCTATCTTCATCAATGAGGTGCTCCTGCAGCAATACTGTAGGCAATCATTAATTCCATACACCAGCCCACATAGTCATAATCATTCCTCATACCGCTTGCTCCAGCCCAATGTATGTCACTTCTCTCTCTGTTGCACTCTTTCACTCGTCGAGGACTTCGACCAGCTCAGACACGTCGTTCCTTTTCTGCCTCTCTTTTTCTCCGCTCACCAACCAAAGACCTTTTCAACTGTGCTGGTATGACGTGTGCGCCAATCAGCGATCGACGCGCTCACAATGCGCACCTGCTGTACATCAAATAGGAACCGGAGAAGTCTTAGGTCCCCCCCCCGGAAATGTTCCCCATGGGAACGAAGGCACAAAATAATAGTTCCGCCCCCCCCCTCGATTGTCACGAGTGACAATATTATTTAATAGACTATTTTTTTATATTTATAGGCATTTAATAATGGACTAATTTGTTGCATTTAATTTTTTTTTTATTGGTTTTTGAAAAAAATAATATATATATATATATATATATATATATATATATATATATATAGACACACACACACACACACACACACACACACACTAAGATTTTTTAATATTTTTAAAAGAAGTCTCTTCTGCCCACCAAGCCTTCATTTCTTTGATCCAAGAAAAACTGTAATATTGTGACTATATTATTATTATTATTTTAACAACTATTTTCTATTTGAATATATTTTAAGATGCAATTTAAATAAATAATAAAGTGAAATGCTTTTATTGTGTGTGATTTGCATGTTATTTATTTTAAGACATGTAAGCTGAAGATCTAAACTAAGTTAAAATGGTTGGTTCAACTGATTTAATTGTCTTATTTTATATATATAAATGAGCTTAAATTTTAAGTTAACAGAACTAAGATTTATGTTGATCTCACATGGCCTGCACTGTGTTGGATTTACTTAAAAGATATGTGCACATTTTTTGATACAAAAATGGTGCATATATATTTTAAGTAAATCCAACTCATCATTTTTTAGAGTGTGGACAATATGAAACTAAAACGACATAAGCTTAATTTAAAATGTCTTAGGAACTACTGGATATTTAGAGGTGAATAAACGTAATTGAAAGGTGGATAAACGCACTTTGGAGGTGCAAACGCAATTCCCGAATATTGGGAGGTGGGTAAATGGCATTTACGTGCATTTAGCCTCCACTACATCCCTGGGTATGACATCACAGTACTGATTCGAAAATATACAGTGATCAACTAGAAGCAGCACTATACAGAGTACAGACGATTGGTGTATGACATCACAGTACTGATTCGAAAGCATACAGCAGACAGTGATCGACAGCACTGTACAGAGTACAGACGATTGGTGTATGCAGAGGTGTAGTTGAAGAGGTGGGTAAACTATAAATTCTGGTGGACCAAGGCATGGTCACCAGGTAAGGTGGGCCACTGCCTACCCGTGTGTGTGTGTCTCCTGATGACATTGCTATATAGGGAGGGCTCGACATTAAGCCTTTTCATACGCTAAGTAAATCTGCCTTTCACTTGTCCGAGTAAAAAAGTTGCTTGTTCAGATTTTTTAAAAATTTGACTTATTCTTAAAAAATATTCTCATCATTGATATATCAGCTTTGATATTTAAATCACCATATTGTAATTTCTGCACCTTTAAAGGGCACCCCCCTCCCCCAAAATTATTAAATGTATGCTTCATATTTCATTTTAAATTCCTAAATTTGATCAATAAATTCAATTATTTCTAATAATAAGACACCATAGGGCTGTTACCCTAGGGGTTGATCAAATTAAATCATTTACACTGAAAAATTACAATTGCATGAAATAATGTTATGAAATTGATTTCAATTTACATATAAGAAAGAATGATGCTACTTTTAAACATTTAACACTAAACCGCCAGTAGGTGGTGGCAGGCGACCGTCTAAATGAGTGAAAAAGTTCGCCTTAGGTTTAACAACCTATACTAAATTAACTAAATTAAAGAAACTAAATTAACGACATAAGCTTAATTTAAAATGTCTTAGGAACTAGGATATTTAGAGGTGGATAAACGCAATTGAAAGGTGGATAAACGCACTTTGGAGGTGGGTAAACGCAATTCCCGAATATTGGGAGGTGCGTAAACGGCATTTGTGCATTTAGCCTCCACTACATCCCTGGGTGTATGACATCACAGTACTGATTCGAAAGCATGCAGTGTACTTTGATCACCTTGACGAAGCACTGGGGAGACCGGGGGCAATTGTAACAGGGGGCAATTGTACCACACTCAATTCCTCCAATCAGAAACAAGCTAGAGTGATGACACTTAATCTGTACATGCCCAATAGGATTCTCTCTCTATCTGTGGAAAAGAAGCGTGACATTTTCAACTTTAGCAGAAGTTATTAACGACAAACTGATTTTGAGGTGTGAAAGTTATTTTTTGAATGTACAGTATTTTTCTTCTGCTGTCTAAAGTTTAGATGTCTGTCAATTTAAACTTGTATACATTTTATCCCTAGGTTATTGATTAAAAACGAACATGAACAACACTGTAACACTGTGTTACAGTTGCCCCCGAGCCACAAGGCCCATTGTAATAAGCTTGTTTGTGTGTGTTGACATACTTTTCTGTTAAAAAAAATGAACATATTTCACTAAATTCTATTGTAAAACTTCATTTTAAAAGGGTGTATTAAAATAAATGTTTGTTCCAGTATTAACAAATCATCAATTAACATTTTTTATATAAAATAATGTGTGTTTTATATTTGCTTGACAAAGTGGGAATATTATATAAACTCTTAAAATTAACAGCAGTAAAGTGATTACTTTGAGGTAGGCTTTTATTTGAGATAAAGTGGGTTAATAGGAGTTATTTCTCAGTGTTACAATTGCCCCCACACTGCATTTAATTGAATATTTTAGTCTTGTTCTTATAAGTAAAAATATATAAATTGTATTATTAATTAGTGCACATATACATGTTTCTTGTATCAAAAGATGACTAGTCTATCTCAAGTAGTTTGTGAGTTATTAAGGAAAATGTAAAATACGTTACAGTTGCCCCGGGTCTCCCCTACAGACGATTGGTTTATGACATCACAGTACTGATTCGAAAGCATACAGTATGATCTTGAAGCAGCACTGTACAGAGTACAGACGATTGGTGTATGACATCACAGTACTGATTCGAAAGCAAACAGTATGATCTTGAAGCAGCACTGTACAGAGTACATACGATTGGTGTATGACATCACAGTACTGATTTGAAAGCATACATGATCTTGAAGCAGCACTGTACAGAGTACAGACGATTGGTGTATGACATCACAGTACTGATTTGAAAGCATACAGTATGATCTTGAAGCAGCACTGTACAGAGTACAGACGATTGGTGTATGACATCACAGTACTGATTCGAAAGCAAACAGTATAATCTTGAAGCAGCACTGTACAGAGTACAGACGATTGGTGTATGACATCACAGTACTGTTTCGAAAGCATGTATGATCTTGAAGCAGCCGAACAACCAATACTTATAAAAGTAATTGGATCAAACATAAAAAATTAAGTATTCCTAACTTTTCAACGTTTACTTAACATATGTGTGTAACAAAAAAATATAAGCTACTAGGTGCACTTAAATGTATGCATAAATAAAATAATAAAAAAAACATAATGCATGTCAACTACTACAATAATTGCATCAAAATTAAGTAAATCGATTATATCAGTTTAAGTAACTGTATGAGCCACGTGATATAGGCTATGCAATTTCCCGTGATGCCTATCCAGACAAAAAAAAAATATGAAACATGTGAAGACGTTGAGAAGCGGTAAGCTTATTTTTTGTACTTAGGCCTACACATGATCATTTATTGCATTTTTGGTCAAGAAATTTACTTTTAACTGAATTTCTGAATTGCTACAAATTTTGCATCAACAATTAGAAACGTTTCTTACGAATGCAAACATTTGTAGTCTACATGTTAACGAATGAAATAAGTGTTTTGCACGCGAGTAGCTATATATTGTGTTTTTTCAAAATATATGACCATGATGTTGGCTCGTATATGCATTAATGGTGTGTTTACCCTTACAAAAAATTACTGCAGTTTTGTAGAAGTAATACTGCAGTTTTTTTACATGTAAAAAAATGCAGTTTTTTGGACACGAAAAAACTGCAATATTGCAGTATGCTGTAATACTACAGTAGATGGCTGAAGTTTTACTGGGGTAAAACTGCAGTATTACTGGTCCAATAAATCTAAAGTACTAGTGAAATAATACTGCAATACAACTGCAGTATTACTGCAATACAACTGAAGTATTACTGCAATACAACTGAAGTATTACTGCAATATAACTGAAGTATTACATAAATACAACTGCAGTATTACTGTAATACAACTGAAGTATTACTGCAATATAACTGAAGTATTACTGCAATATAAATGAAGTATTACTGCAATATAACTGAAGTATTACTGCAATATAACTGAAGTATTACTGCAATATAACTGAAGTATTACTGCAATATAACTGAAGTATTACTGCAATATAACTGAAGTATTACTGCAATATAACTGAAGTATTACTGCAATATAACTGAAGTATTACTGCAATACAAATGAAGTATTACTGCAATATAACTGAAGTATTACTGCAATATAACTGAAGTATTACTGCAATACAACTGAAGTATTACTGCAATACAACTGAAGTATTACTGCAATACAACTGAAGTATTACTGCAATATAACTGAAGTATTACTGCAATACAACTGAAGTATTACTGCAATACAACTGAAGTATTACTGCAATACAACTGAAGTATTACTTAAATACAACTGCAGTATTACTGCAATACAACTGAAGTATTACTGCAATATAACTGAAGTATTACTGCAATACAACTGCAGTATTACTGCAATACAACTGAAATACAACTGCAGTAGTACTATAATACAAAATACAACGACAGTAAAATGAAATGCTACAAATAAAATGCTGTACAAGTACAATATTTATTTTCACACATGAATTAGTACAGAAGAAGAACAGTGAAACTGCAATGTAACAATTGCAACCAATTTTGGCATTATTCAGGCAGGTTTCGTTTTTTGAATAGCTTGTCCTCGTTGTTAAGCTTGGTTCGGATGACTGCCTTGATATTAGATGTAGACACATTGAATTTCTTTTGGATGTAGTCTGAAAAAGAAAAGAAAAAAATATTCAGAGAAACTCTCAAGTTTCAGTTACACTCTTCAACACAGGCATTAAACTGAATCTTGAATGCTGGTGTCACCAAGTGTTTGGGGAAAGTATTCATACTGTTCCTAATTATTCTTTAATGGCATATTGGTCAACATTAATGTCAGGCTATGAACATTTCAAGTAAAAGAAGTTAAGGTAACACTTAACTTCTTAAAGCCTTTAAGTATAACATTAAAGTACCATTCAAAATGATGGCAAGATTTTAAAGGAGTGTCTTGCAACACAATCTTAAAATAAAGTCTTCACAAAAATAGTTTTATAAACTGATAAACCTCACATATTTCAGCCTTCAAATAATCTTTTATAAAAAGATTGAGTCAAAAAAGATAAATTACTGACATTCACGTGCATCTCCCCTTATCTTTTATTAATAATAGTAAAATTCGGGCCGATTTTCCTGTTGCATCTGTCGTTGCTATGCAACCATGTACTGCGCTCTCCACAACGACAAAGAAGTTTTTTCACCACTGAGAAACGCTTGCTGTAAGTCTCCTACAAAATTTATTCACGGAGAAGAGAAAAACACCAGTGTTTGGGTGCACCACGATCCTTCATGTTGACTGAGCTTTCAGTGTTGTTACGGAAGGGGCTGATTGGTTGGTTCTTCATGACCTGCGGTTCGTTTGCGGCATTGTGAATCTGAAATGGTGAGATTTTTTCAATCTCGCTGCGGATGCCACGCGCCTATAATTGAATGAACTTGAGCGCGCAAACCCAGTGTGTGAATGGCCTCTTGGCGAGCTGCCTCGTATCAAGCCTCGTATCAAGCTAATGCTAGCATGCGAGCGACGTGTTTGAACCATATACTGTAAAAAAGATGGATGACGCCCCTTCGCTCTTTTCTATCAGAGAGAACCGAGGCCGCCAGTGTCTCGATATGACGCTGACATCTTGGGACCTGAGTCTGCACTTGCGTGTTTCGGGACCAGTCATGCGCAGTCGTGAGCAGGAAGTAAAGCCGCTAAATCAAGGCCGCGCCCTCCTTCGCGCTGAATCAAACGCAAGCACACGCCCCGCACTTTCATCTGCTTCGTTCTTCTCCAATAATGTCTGCTGATTGTAAAACCTCGTTAAAATAAGGTAAATACAACTACTAACCACATAATCAACATTATTAAAAAAAGTCCGCTGGTGGTTTCAGTGACTACCTCGCACAGAGAACCTGTCAATCACAGCTGTCAATCATGATGTCAGAGCACCGTTTTTTATCATCAAATAACTAACTAAAAACAAACTTATTTTAAAAACGAACACTTGAAATTACATCAACGTGATAGAAACTACAGTAAATGACAGAAACTATCTTTGGAAAAAGGATATGTGAAGTGTAATTTAATTGTTTAGTTGGTCTCGCGTCCCATTGAATAACATGGGGAGGCGGGGGTTATGAGCTATACTAGGACCGGTCACAGGGGGGCGATCGAGACGTTTTGGCTTCACTTTTGAGGGCTTGTGCGGCACGCTTGGTTTGAACCGGTTTGAACCCCTGCTCTAGAGCTCCGCTTTGTAGGCTACGACTCAATACTTTTTTGCTAATTTGTAATAACTTTCTGTGGCCAGAGTTTTGGCAAATGGGTAACTAGGGTAACTAGGGTAACTAAACTAAACTAAACTAGGGTAAAATCTTTTTTAGACCTGACTAAATCAAATTTAAGACCTTAGTTTTTAAGGCCTTAAATTCAAAGTTGAGAATTTTAGACTTTTTAAGACCCCGCGGATTGACAGTGCACATTATAATGCATTACATATTTTCATAAATAATTGTGACTAAAGATAAATGCTGTAACTACGGGCGGGTCTGATCAAGGGGAATTGACATGCATTATAATATTTGCAGATTCATTGTTACATCTGAAATTGGTAGTTTGTCATGTGTTTTAATGCATTTCACATTATAAAGACATAGCATAAGTATTTTAATTATTATAACTGTGGTTAAACGGAAACACTTTCTATGAAGACAATTCTTTCAACAATTCTTTAAAGGGTGTAAAAACATTGAATTAAAGTGTTTTTATTTTAAATCTTGATTTAATCCCTGCCTTATTCTAAAAGCTATTAATATACCAATTAGTAATTATATACTTGGACTGAAATAAAAAACATTTTTGAAAAATAATAAAGCAACTGATAAAAATCCAAAATATCTAGTCTTTAGAAATACATGACAAGTTAAGTTACCGATTAAGATGGACACTTTGTGAGCTGGAAGTGCCTCCTTGCTGGTCTCTGCATTGGATGCCTTTCTTCCATTTAGAGAGTGGGTGGCAAGAGTTTCTCGCCCAAAGATTACAAGGAGAAGCTCGTTTGTAAATTTTTTAAAATCTTGGGGATTGATCTTGTCAAACTGGCATTTCTTGATCCGCACTCCTTCACCCAAGTTGATGTAATCGTCTTCCTAGCAGGGAGAACAGATTTTTTAATTTTATTTTCTAAAACAGTAATTTTAATGAAAGTTGACCACCACAGTGACAGATTGTAGGCTGGTACAATCTAAAACAAAATGGCTCAGAAATGCCATTTAGAATAAATTTTCAAGCTACAGAACCAACCATAATTTGGACAATGATTCTTTTTTTTAATTTTTTTTTTTTACATCACTTCTGTTTCACTTTGAAATGATACTATTTCCTGATACTACTGTGAATAGTGACTCTTAGTGTTTTAATTATGTTTCCATATTTCAGAAGCTTGGTGTGTAGGGTCTAAACAGCAAAACAATTACAAATACTTATGGTTTGCCCTGTACATAGAGTTAAAAACAACAACAACAGCAACCACAAGTTGTTTTATGCAAAAGAGGTAGATTTTAACACACCTTTTCTCCAGAATTGAAAATTCTGATAGAAAATACAATACAATACAAAAACTGCATAATTGGGATTCACTTACCTGCCCACTTCCTTGAGCAGAGCATGGTTCTTGAATTTGAGAACCGATGTTCTGAGAAGATGAGGTCTGCGGAGTGTCAGGCTTCTGCTTTGACATCATTTTTAATTCGGCCACTGTGTCTTTTAGTTCCTGCACAACATCATGCATTTCTGGAAAACAGCAGAGCAACACAATCATGTTTAAATACTGTACAGTGCCCTCCACATCTATAGGCACCATTTATTCCCTTGGTCTTTCATTAAAAATTCTAACCTTAAATCAAAATAAAATAATTGGGGAAAATATGAATATGAATTGATAAATATATTATTGGAATACAGTATATGGAATATACTGTATGTATACCAAAGTTATAACCTTCACGTTTAGGGCTAATCAACTGCTAGGTGTGCATTTACACGAGGTGGAGACAAAGAACCAATTGTGTAATGCACACTGAGCTGTTAAACCTGTGCACAATTTTACCAGAAGAGTAAAACTAACAGTTGCTTTTCATTAGTTTTTTTTGGCCTATGGCTCGTTAGATCTAGCTTTCTGCGCACTTTAAATCAGGCACAGCATCTTTCTAATGAAGCGGTCAATTTAATTACTCCAAGAATAGTGTCATAAGATCTTGTTGCTTAGAAATGTAATGCTTCAGTATGTGAGTGCTACACGATCTCTGTGTCCGAGTGACTTGCTGTGTTTGTGTGTGTGTTCTACAATAAAAGCAGCACATCATGTTAGAACAGTGATTAAACTGACTTGTAACTACCTGCACATTCATTGTTTTAATGCACACCTTCCAGACAATCAGAATTGAGAAGTCCAACAGAACATGGTATAATATATACTATATAGACAAAGAAGAGAGTTCACAAGTAGATAATTGAGAATATTTGCTACGGTATAGCTAGATTTCATTACCTTTCGACTCCCTCAGCTCTCTCTCTGCTTTTATCCTGAAGCGCCGCTCATATTTTAAATCTTCCTTTAGCTCTTTAATTTCATTTTTTAACTCCTCTATCTTTTCAGCCATGTCTGAACTCTTACATGGTTGAGGAGACAAAGGACGTGGTCCACTTGATTCCTCCAGCACTCCCACAGAGGTTCTTGGTTCCTGAAGTACAATATCAGTTATGTATTTTAGCTGTAACGATAATCTGCTTGTTTACATCAGGTGTCTTCAATAATGCTCAATCATCACTCAATTATTCACTTAATAATCTCATTAACTTTAACTGCTTTAGTGTTCATTTAACACTCAGCTCAGAATTTAATTGGGCCGTTAAAAAAATTACTTAACTCCATTATGTTACAAGAACAAATTGTTTGTTTAATGTGCATTCTGACCTGTTGACGTAAAAAGTTAATTAAAGCCAACATATCAGAACCTGTTGACATAAAAAGTTAATTAAAGCCAACATATCAGAACCTGTTGACATAAAAAGGTTAAAGCCAACATATTGTTTGAGTGTGTTGAAGTTACATGAACAATTTATTTTGTTTAACGTAGCCCAGTTATGTGCAACCTGTTAACCTAAAAAAGTTCATTAAAACCAACATCCTGCTCACCGGTATTTGAGTGCAGCTTTGTTTCACTGCAGCCATTATCTTCTGTTGAATGATATTTTTGGTCTTCTTTTTTTTGTTTGTTACCGGTGCATTTTCCTGAAAATAGCAATCACAATAAAAAAGTATTCCAGAGAAATGTCCTTTTCTGCAAATTAATGTCAATTAAACTATTTAACATAAATGCTTGTGTACAGTGCTATGGAAATAAAAAAAAACTGATCTGAAACAATTTAGTACATGTACAGGCCTACATGTAACTGGATTACTAGATCTCATTTAAATACGATCTAAAATCAGGATGATATTAGTAACAAATTGTGAGTGAGCTTTGCATTTACCAGGTCCAGAAATGAAGTCTCGCCAACATCTGTTGGGGGCCTTTTCACTTTCTCTCTTCTGCCCTTTCCTAATGCTTCCTCTGTAGCAAAGAGTGGTATACTGTCAAAGGCACAGCCCTTTTCAATTTTTTTCCTCAAGTCAATTAGGGGCTGACGCTCTCCTAGAAACAAACAACATACACAATACATTCAGTACAGTTTTGTTTATTCCATTATTATAAATGTCATAGGTTTTCACTTGTATTTTAATTTGATGAGCTTCAATGACAGCATATTACATTTGTCTATACACAAAGGGTTGTAACTGGTTGGAATGAGATTTTAATGATATCCTGTGATTAATGAGTCTGACTCTGTCTCACTTTATTTCTCACCATATTTGAAATTAGTACAATGCAAAGAATGGTTAGTTTACTTCTGGTAATTGTATTACAAAAAAACATATAGATTACAGTGAATTGAATTGAACAAAATTGACTTCATGATCAGCCCTCAAACGTCTCTGTGCTCGTGCAGCATCAGAATCAGCAGCTCACGTCACGCCACCTGGTTGCGCGCTACAAAGTATACAAATCAGTACAGAAGCAGCATTTTCCCCTATTTTCTTAACTGTGTTTGAATAAAATTTCAATAAATGTGTTTGTACATCTCTTTAAATTAACTAACTAAAGATATGAGGACATACAGCCTACTCACCGCTAAACTGGATGACTCGACAAGGCCAACACTGCAGCTCGGCTGACGAAGTTTTCTTCCAGAAAACATATGCTTCCTCTCGTTTGTCCCACTTGTGAATGACATTGGGGTGTAGTTTGGTCATATCTTTGTGTTTTAGTTTTGAGAGTTCACATATGTGAACGGTGTTGTCTGTGAAAAAATCTACCAAAACGTATTTTATTTCCATCATAAACTAACGATGACGCTGACTGACAGTTTGCTCATCAAGGATCAGCTGCTCTCGAGACTCGTTGTCAGGGCAACGATCACGTTGGCGCGAAAGAAGATCTCGCGCTCTTGCAAATTATCTATGCGGGTGAAATGTCCAAAAGGCGAAAAAAATACAAATCTTTTTTAGAAGATGACTCTATTCCAAACAGAAAACATCCTAGAAGAAACAAGTACAAAATATTTCTGGAAAAGGATGAAGAAGAACCCCCCCGGAACACAAGTGTAAGGAGAAATACCAGCGAAAGTAATGTTACTTCATCTCAGGTAAAATCAATAAAATTCAAGTATCAGCCAATATAACATGTAATTCAGTTCTGTTAATAGATTAATATTCTTTTTAATTATTATTAATAATAATAATTATAATAATAATATAATAATACACATTTTGCAATACACAGAGTAGGAGAAACTAGCTATAAAGCTGGCGGGTCATTTGTTTTTCTTTAGACACACACAGAGGACCAAGTTGGTGCTGACTCTGAAGAAGACACACAACTGTTCTGCAGAGAAGAGGCAGCTAGGCAATTCACTGAGGTATTAAAAAAATATTTAGTTTTCTCTCGATTTTACAGATTTCTTTATTGTAATATTATTATTATTTATTTCATTTTAATTTGAGGCTATCCATGCAGTCAATCCATTGCAGCACTTTGTAATACAGTTTAGTTAACATGAACTAAGAATGAGCAATATACTTCTACAGCATTTATTAATATTAAAATTAATTTCAATCTATTCCATCTCAGATAGGGGTACTACTTTATTTTATTTTTACTCTTAACTGTTTTTATTTATATTGATTGTCTTTGAATTTACATTGTGTATGAAATGTGCTATATAAATAAATTTGTCTTGCCTTGCCTTCAACATTTACTTGTACATTATTAAAATCAAATGTTTTATTACCATTAGCAAATGTGAACAGCAATGAACAGCTGTATTTGTATAAACCAACAGTATGCCTAACATAGATTAATAAATACTGTTACAAATATTGCTCATGGTTAGTTCATGTCAGTTAACACATTAATGTTAACAAATGAGACCTTATTGTAAAGTGTTAACAATCCATTTACAGTTTACTATTGTAAGAAATGTAATATTTTTCATTTAAATTTTTCTTCAGCCAGATGACATATCAGGTGGTGATATAGAAGATGAAGAGGAAAACACACAATGGTTGAACAATGAAGAGGTAACTATTACAGGGCATAGTCTAATAAATTATGTTTACTTATGCAAATGTGCTATAATGTACATATTCTGATCATTTTGGACAGTGTCTAAATTAAACATTTTAAGCTTTATTTTTTATGATGAAGTCATCCTTTATCAATATGTGTTTACAGTAACACAGATAAATAAAAAGTTGAGTAAACAAAAAAATAAATAAATAAGAAAATTTAAAAAAAACACTGCAAAGCATTTGAGTTACAACTTCAGTAGTTGCGCCAAACAATTTTTGAAAGTTTTACTGGTTGTTCATCAGTAAGTTAAAGTCAAGTTAAATCAACCTTCCCCTGGATACACTTTATGGGATGTTAGCGCCAAGTTACTGTACATACAGTTTTGTCTGAATCACATATTCTCAGAGTAGGTACTATATTTAAATTTGAATTTAATTTGCAAAGTTAAAAACAATATGTTTTATAAGTGTGTATGGTGCATGTAATCCAGACATACTACATCTGTCATGTTGTCATTATCATATGACTAATCAGCAACAGTTGCACACCCCTTCACCTCCATTCACAAATACTCTCTCCCATGGCTTCATGGAATAGTAAAGTGTCTATCAAATGCACACTTCAGAATCTCGCCAGAAGTAGTAGGTCATCCTGGGACTTATGGCCTACTGTTTTTTATTTTATTTATTTTTTTATTTTATTTTTTATATGCATTCAGACTGCTGGCATACTGTTTTTCGCTCGTTACATAGTAGCTATTACATTACAAGTATTAGATTTCAGAAGCAGCAATAGTGCACCTTTACTAGCAACAGAGCATGTGCTAGTGTTATTAGAAATTAGCTTATCACTGCATCAGCAACTACACATTTACTGCTTTTAAATAAAACAACATGCAGCATTTAGCATCTTTTATTGGCTCATCCTTGATTTATATACAGGCTCTAGTCTTCACCAAAACACAGACAGATACCCTTTTAAACTGCATCATAGTAGAAAAGTAAAAACTAAGATTTCATTTTGTGCAAAAACAAATTTAAAAAACTTCATTTTAACATTTATTCTCCTGATCAATTGTGTTCACATAACTATTTTTCTACTAAGTGTGATGAACTTAATATGATGATTAACTGAGTGATATTAACTTCTATCGTTTAGTAAATTTGACTGTTTTACAGTACATCGCTGTATTTCAATTCACATACAGAGGTTTACATAGACTTGATCCTTAATATGTGTCCTTACCTAGATGATCCACAACCGTTTTCTGGTTTTGTGAAAGTTGTGCATGAGTAATGTGGACAAATGGAATGTAAAATGACTTAAAATGATCATACATACATTTATTTACTTCTCATTTTTCATCTTTAGCATAGCAGTTCAACCCATCCCGAGAATGGAAATATCCCAACCACCACTTGTATCCATGATGGAGACGCAGCCTTTGTACCTGGAGCCAACTTTCAAAAGGTGAAAGTCTGACTGCACTTCTGGGCTACATGCTACGCCACCATGTGACCAAGGCAGGAAGTGAAGATTTACAGCATCTGCTGCATATGCTTCTCCCTGAAAATAGTTTTGCCCTACACCAACTACCTGTTCAAACGTGCTTTTGACACAACCAGCTGCAGTTGCATCATTATTGTCTGAATCCTGACTGTGGAGCTTACATTGGCACACTAGATGTAGAGAGCGTACTATGTCCAATGTGTGATACAGAATGCAAAGTATCAGAACATCTGAGTAAAGGTTATTATTTGATGTACACCCCCTTGAGAGATGAAATTAAAAATCTTTTTGAAAATCACAACCTTCATGACAAACTATCACAGAAAAACAATTCTGATTGCATTCAAGATGTCAGTGATGGTGCACTGTATAAGAGAATTCCAATGCTGACAGACGAGAGCAATATATCTTTGACATGGAATACAGATGGTGTCCCAGTGTTTAACTCTTCAAGTTATTCAATGTGGCCAATTCAGTGTACCATAAACGAGGTAGCTCTGTCTGAACGGAAAAACTTTGTGTTGGTGCCTGCACTCTGGTTTGGGCAAACCAAGCCAAAAATGGAAAGTTTTCTAAAACCATTCATCGAAGAGTGCAGATCTTTAGAATCTGCAGGTGTTGTGTGGTACAACACTAAAACAAAAACTTATGAATGTTCCAAAGTTGCTGCCATTCTATGCACAGTTGACTCTGTTGCAAGGGCTCCAGTGCAAAATATCAACCAGTTCAATGGGGGACATGGCTGTAATTTCTGTACTCATTCTGGAGAGAGAGTGGAAAAGGGTGATGGGTTTACCAGGGTCTACCCACTTTCAGTACCCATTGCTAGTCTGAGAACACACAAGGGCATGATCCATGATGCAGAACTGGCCTCGGTAAATAACCCAGTCAATGGTGTTAAAGGACCAAGTCTTTTGACCACATTACAGTGTTTTGACATGGCAGAAAGTTTTGTTCCAGACTATCTACACAGTGTCCTTCTTGGAGTAGTCCGCCAAATAACAGGCTTGTGGTTTGACAACAAAGTGCCAGAAGTAAACGTCAAAAGTCCAAATGTCTTGAAAGAGATAGACAGACGTTTGAAATCAGTGCGGCCACCTAGTGAGATAACCCGACTGCCACGATCTGTAATAGAACGGAAAAACTGGAAAGGAAGTGAGTGGAGAACATTTCTTCTAATCTCTCCGTTTATACTGATGGGTTTAATCCCCTCACAGTATTTCCACCACTGGATGCTACTAGCCTTTGCCATTTATCTGCTAACCAGTTCACAAATTTCACATTTGAACATCAACAAAGCTCACATGGCTCTTTGTGAGTTTGTACTTCTAACCGAGTCTCTGTATGGGAAGCAAGAAGTATCTTACAATATTCATCTCCTCACCCACTTAGCTGAGAGTGTCAGAAGACATGGACTTTGTCCTTGACGTCAACATTCGTCTTTGAAGGACATAATGGTAGACTGCTCAAACTTTTCAATGGAACACAACATGTACCATTGCAAATAACTCAAAATCTAGCAAGACTAAAACAGCTAAAGATTTTAGCGAGAGTTTACATTGCAGAAGACTCCCCGGCACATGAATACGTTTCATCAGCACTTCGGGGTTATTCCTTGTGCAAAAATGTTTCACAGGTCAGTGGCTGCAATTTTTTTGGTCATGGTCAGGTGAAAGAGCTACCACTGTCTCAGCAAATCTTACTACAGAATTCTGGAATTCATACAGAACAAAATCAAGTCACCTACTTTCAGAGGTTTGTTTGTCATGGGACACTCTACTCCACTGATCAGTATGACTCAAAATACTCCAGATGTAATTCTTTGGTAACCATTGGGCAACAGGTTGCAAAAATTGAACACATCATTGTTGTTCAAACACAGGCCACCCCCAAACAACCAGTTTTACTGGTAAGGTTATCAAATCAAATTCAAGCCTTTCACAAAAAGCGAACAGAATATGTTTGCATGGATACTCACATACTTAATGTCACATTCTGTGCAAGCTACAAGGCTGTACTTCCATCTGAAGTAACAAACAAATGTATAGAAATTGCAAAAAGACGAGATGGGCTTGTCATTTTGCCCTTACCAAACACATATGAGCGAGATTAACAATAATCAGAAACAGATTTATTTTGACACACCCTCTCAACGTAAATGTGATGAGGATAAAATAAATGCTTTGAGAAAAGAATGTTTGAGGTTGAATCATAAGGACAAATTGAGTAAAATTGCATTGTGTGTGCTTACCCATCTATTAATTAAAAGAACTCCATATAAATGGTCTAGATTTCTTGTATTAACTGCATGTTTTAATCTCAGAATGTGACAAATGAAATGTATATATGTGTATTAAACGTACAAAACGCAATACTAATAAACATGAATTGAAAATCACATGTGCAATTGCTTAATTAAAATAATTTTCTTAAGTAATCTTAAACTTATGGACTGTCACTATAACATGGCCAGAAAATAGCTTACTGGGGCATTATGGCATATTGCCAGTTTTAGACTACTAAAACACGTCACACATCATTAATCTAAAGATTTCATTTTCCCATCAAGAATGTTTATTTGCCTGGAAATGAGTTTCCCACAACAAATGGAGCATGTTTCATATCCGTTTATTCTACGCGGGAAAGGGTCACATTTCCCACCTCGTTTCTCCTCAATCTACTTTGATACTTCCTTGTGCTCTAACCATCTCCTGAGATGCTTCCCTGTCCTTTAATTATATACTTTGATTGTTCCCTGTGCTCCCGTGATGCTTTCCCAGAATGATCTTCTGTGATTCTTACCCAAACCCCATCAATTTCCAGTGATACTCCTCAGCTATATCGCTTACCTGCACACTCACCTGCACCCCTTGTGTCCTAGTCTGCTATGTTTTCATCCAGACACTGCTAAACCTGGTGTCACATCTATGTGTTATTCTTATCATCATCATCATCATCATACAAATACCTCCAGTGTGCTGTTGTTGTTACTCACCTTGTATATGGTGTTACAAACTTATAAATGAGCACAAAGCCGAACATATTTCATTAGGGTTAATGTTGCATAGCAGTGGTAAATAGCTTTTACTTGCTTTACAGTAGTAGCCTACTGTTTTCACAGCTGCAGTAATGTGGTATGTATGAGTGGTATACTGTACATGCATTTCAGTGTTTCATTGTAAAAATGCAAAACTACATGTACTTCATTTTACTGCATCTGTACTTACAAGTACTGTAGTTTTACTGCTATTGAACTTCAATGTACTGCAGTGATTATACTTCATTATACTGCAAATCTGTGGCTGCGCTTAATTATACTGCAGTTATACTGCTTTGTACTGCAGTTTTACTGCAGTAGTACTTCAATGTACTGCAGTTGTACTGTGATTATACTTCATTATACTGCAAATCTGTGCCTGCGTTTAATTATACTGCAGTTATACTGCTTTGTACTGCAGTTTTACTGCAGTTGTACTTCAATATACTGCAGTTGTACTTCAATATACTGCAGTTGTTTTTTGTAAGGGTACACCGAACGCGAATTTAATTGCGATAGCAGAGTACATTCATAGTCAATGCAAAGACGCGAAGACGCATCATTCGCGCCGGGCGTCGCGAATTGGGTGACTCGTTTGCCGCGAACGTCTCTCTCAGTAGAAAATTTTGAACTTGAGCGGGCTGCAGAAGATTCAAGCGTCTAACTAGACTTGACGTGTTTGACGCGTTCGGTGTGACCAATTCGGACTGCGCTCTCTCTCCCCCACGGATAGATTATAGGCCTACTTTATTAGCGAGTTGTTTTTGGATAAAACTAATGTACTTTGCATACTTACAAATTCCCATGTTCTCTACACTGTAAATGATTTCTGTTGTTTTCACAGGATTATACTGTTTTTCTCAACAGTTTCTTACTGTATAATCTATGTACAGTAAGTTACAGTAGATTTAGTTGTTTTCACAGTATTAAATTGTTTTTTCAACAGTTATGTACTGTGCACACAGTTGACAGTATGTTACTGTAGAATTGCAATGCATTCTGGGAAATTATCAGTTACTGTTAATCTAAATACAGCAGTGCAATTGACCGCGAAAAACACCACACACAGTTCCACGGGTAAAATTGCTAGCCTACTAATGTTATTCTTACATTTAAAATAAAAATGTAGCACTGGTTGACCATTAACAGTCATAATTTATGACATAATTTATGTCAGTGGGGTGTGCATGAGAGCATATTTGACTTTGGAAGAGTTTCTCTGTCGTGTCAGTGATGCTGCTGTCTTTTCTGCCGACCTGCAACTTCATCTGGTAAGTAATTCTTATAATGTGTATGCAAACGGATTCTAGCTAATAACTTTAAAGTTATTTAGAATAGCTGACCACGATTTCTATATTCAATTTAATATATTCTAGACATTTTAATATAATATGTATATGATAGGCTACTCTTCAATGTAGCCATTTGGGATATTACTGTAAATTCAAATACATTAGTACGAAATGACCGCGAAAAATAACCACAACAAGCTGCCATTTTATGAAGAACTCTTCAGTTCCCTTCCCTCTGTAAGAACACGCAGGCCGTGCATCGCGTCGCTGTCGGTCGGCAACGTTTTCGCCATACATCTGGTTAGTAATTCATATTTTTATGCAAACCATATGAGTTACTTACGTTAACGTTAGAAAGAAGTGGCCGCGGAATGTTCTACGTCTGTATAAGTCAGACGCGGATTTCTTTTATGTTGATAGCCTTACTTGATTAAATGTGATTTTATTGACATATATTTCATATGTAACCTCTTATACGGTCAAAATGGTCTAATCATTTTGTTATTTACCACGTTAAGTCGGTGGAAGCGCCTGCACGTTCATTATTTTATGACTTACAGGGGTTAGGAATTGCTAATCGATAAATGTATCCTGAAATCGGACATCCAAGGTTAGGATTCGGATTTATTGTTATAAAATTAAAGTGCCGATTCCTCTTATTGATTTTTTCACGCTTATTTTCGTGTAAATCCTGACCTGGCGTTCCGCCATTTAACGTTAACGTTACTGCTACCTCAGTGATAACTGATGGACCACGGAAAGCGCCCAGGTGTATTTTTGTCCAAAATACAAAGCTATGTGTGACTATAATATCATTGTTTTTTTTGTTTTTTTTAACTATGTGTAAACTGACATGTAGCCTACTCATTTGAAGGGAACGATGCCTTGTCAATCTTTTTTTAAGTCATGTATCACACAAGCAAGATTTAACCTACGTTTTCACGTGATGTTGAGTTATGTTTCAGCTTGCGTTGCATTCAAAAGAAAAGAGTGGACGATAGAGATGAGTTATCTTTAGCCGTTCTTGGCATATTTATTTCAGCTGTTGACACATCAGTCTCACGGTCGAACTAACAGCACAGAGAGTAATGAAGATTCTCTCAGTAATATGATCCTCTTAACTACGGTAAATCAACTTGGACAAACATAATAATAATACAAACGCATCCTCCATAGCCTATACTTTAGTGCCCTCTTGTGGCATAAACATATGCACAACACTGAACAGTATAGCATTGTATTATATTACACAGCATACAACCGAGGACATAATGAACATACTTTAACAATTGATTTTAAACAACAGTCCAACAAACAAGATTTTAGTATTAAGTGAATTACACTTAGACATCATTTTGTCTGTTTTTGCTGTTTAGCCAAAACAACAACAACAAAAACGTACTGTATTTTAACTGTCTTGTCTGTTCTCCTTTTCCACAGGTGTGAGCTGTGCATGTTAAGAAGACCCCTATCCATCTTGATAACCGATGAATTGTAAATCTAATCTAATTTAATTATTCTATTTATCTAACTACTACTACTATACCTTGGTCCAGTACTGACCCACTGAGAACATTTTAAACAGATTATTATCCATCTGTGAATTTTGTCTATCTGCAAGTTGTTAAGAATTGTTGTGTGAAAATAAATGTTGTTGTACAGTTTAAGGTTTAATTGCATAAAAGCTTGGATAGAAAACTTCCTATTGCAAAAGTTAGAACATAAGTCTGCATATAAATGATTATTAATACCGTAATGCAAGTTTTTCATGGCACATGTGCATGATGAGGTTGTTTTGTGTTTAGTTTAGTTTTTTTAAAGGACACTGGATAACTTGTCATTTTGTAATACTCATCTGGATTGGTGGTTTACTTGTCAAAGCTAGTTTATATGTGTCTCCCAGCCCTGCAAATCTGGTCTCTTAGATAGAAAGCAGCCAAAAACCCTTTAAAATCAGCAACTGACCAGTTAGACAGTCTATCTCAAACCAATAGACAATCTTAGACTAGTTTAAGCTGTTTTACCCCAGCAGGGAGTGAGTGGATGAGTTGTTATGAACTATCTTTCTAATAGATTGATCAGATAGCACCCCTTTAATCTTTTCTATTTTACCTGTTCATGATAATTTTTGCATGTATTTATGCATAATTGTTCATGATTGTCATGCATGATTTTTATTGTATTATATTACATTTTTATTATTAATGTATTTAATTGTATTAATGTATTTAAATGTATATTATGTAAATGTACTAATGTGTTTGAAAATACACAATAAACCTTGTGCAGTTAAAGCTTCAATTGTTCTTTTTTGTATTTCCCATTAACAGTTAAAATAATATTTCTACGGATTTTCTACAGGTTACACAGTAGCACTATAAAATAAATACAATAACATTTCATACTATACAGTATTATTAAAAATTAACAGTGTAATTCTGTACTTTAATATGGTAAGAAATTACAGTAAAATAATGTTATTTAATTTGCAGTATGCTTAACAGTACTGTAGTTAGTGTTACGGTAATTTTACTGTTAAATGAAATACAGCAAGTACTGGATAATTGTTGCCAGTAAGTTACTGTTAATTTGACAAGAAATTTTTTACAGTGTATCTCTATTGTCTATAGGCCTACATGGATCGCGGGAAAGGGAGCCTTGGGCGCGGGTTAGCCTACTTTTGGTAACGTTAACATACAAATATTAAATTCGAAAGCACATTGCCTACTACAGCTCCGTGTGTGCACGATTTATCATTAAATAATGGCAATCTTGATTCTAGCACAATATTATTCCTAAATGACAGCGTTAATTCAGTAAATTAAACCTTCAAAATTATTATCAAAATAAGTAAATACCCTTTAAACAAAACTTTAGCTTCAAATAAAGATTGTAGATCTTTACTGTTTTCCAGTAGTTACTGCTAAAATGTTTTTGAAGAGATTCGTTCATAACCTCTGGAGGAAAGTCATTAATTAACTTCTGTTTTGTTTAAATTAATAGATATTATTTAATAGACTATTTTTTTATATTTATAGGCATTTAATAATGGACTAATTTGTTGCATTTAATTTTTTTTTATTGGTTTTTGAAAAAAATAATATATATATATATATATATATATATAATTATATATATAGACACACACACACACACACACACACTAAGATTTTTTAATATTTTTAAAAGAAGTCTCTTCTGCCCACCAAGCCTTCATTTCTTTGATCCAAGAAAAACTGTAATATTGTGACTATATTATTATTATTATTTTAACAACTATTTTCTATTTGAATATATTTTAAGATGCAATTTAAATAAATAATAAAGTGAAATGCTTTATTGTGTGTGATTTGCATGTTATTTATTTTAAGACATGTAAGCTGAAGATCTAAACTAAGTTAAAATGGTTGGTTCAACTGATTTAATTGTCTTATTTTATATATATAAATGAGCTTAAATTTTAAGTTAACAGAACTAAGATTTATGTTGATCTCACATGGCCTGCACTGTGTTGGATTTACTTAAAAGATATGTGCACATTTTTTGATACAAAAATGGTGCATATATATTTTAAGTAAATCCAACTCATCATTTTTTAGAGTGTGGACAATATGAAACTAAAACGACATAAGCTTAATTTAAAATGTCTTAGGAACTACTGGATATTTAGAGGTGAATAAACGTAATTGAAAGGTGGATAAACGCACTTTGGAGGTGCAAACGCAATTCCCGAATATTGGGAGGTGGGTAAATGGCATTTACGTGCATTTAGCCTCCACTACATCCCTGGGTATGACATCACAGTACTGATTCGAAAATATACAGTGATCAACTAGAAGCAGCACTATACAGAGTACAGACGATTGGTGTATGACATCACAGTACTGATTCGAAAGCATACAGCAGACAGTGATCGACAGCACTGTACAGAGTACAGACGATTGGTGTATGCAGAGGTGTAGTTGAAGAGGTGGGTAAACTATAAATTCTGGTGGACCAAGACATGGTCACCAGGTAAGGTGGGCCACTGCCTACCCGTGTATGTGTGTCTCCTGATGACATTGCTATATAGGGAGGGCTCGACATTAAGCCTTTTCATACGCTAAGTAAATCTGCCTTTCACTTGTCCGAGTAAAAAAGTTGCTTGTTCAGATTTTTTTAAAATTTGACTTATTCTTAAAAAATATTCTCATCATTGATATATCAGCTTTGATATTTAAATCACCATATTGTAATTTCTGCACCTTTAAAGGGCACCCCCCTCCCCCAAAATTATTAAATGTATGCTTCATATTTCATTTTAAATTCCTAAATTTGATCAATAAATTCAATTATTTCTAATAATAAGACACCATAGGGCTGTTACCCTAGGGGTTGATCAAATTAAATCATTTACACTGAAAAATTACAATTGCATGAAATAATGTTATGAAATTGATTTCAATTTACATATAAGAAAGAATGATGCTACTTTTAAACATTTAACACTAAACCGCCAGTAGGTGGTGGCAGGCGACCGTCTTAATGAGTGAAAAAGTTCGCCTTAGGTTTAACAACCTATACTAAATTAACTAAATTAAAGAAACTAAATTAACGACATAAGCTTAATTTAAAATGTCTTAGGAACTAGGATATTTAGAGGTGGATAAACGCAATTGAAAGGTGGATAAACGCACTTTGGAGGTGGGTAAACGCAATTCCCGAATATTGGGAGGTGCGTAAACGGCATTTGTGCATTTAGCCTCCACTACATCCCTGGGTGTATGACATCACAGTACTGATTCGAAAGCATGCAGTGTACTTTGATCACCTTGACGAAGCACTGGGGAGACCGGGGGCAATTGTAACAGGGGGCAATTGTACCACACTCAATTCCTCCAATCAGAAACAAGCTAGAGTGATGACACTTAATCTGTACATGCCCAATAGGATTCTCTCTCTATCTGTGGAAAAGAAGCGTGACATTTTCAACTTTAGCAGAAGTTATTAACGACAAACTGATTTTGAGGTGTGAAAGTTATTTTTTGAATGTACAGTATTTTTCTTCTGCTGTCTAAAGTTTAGATGTCTGTCAATTTAAACTTGTATACATTTTATCCCTAGGTTATTGATTAAAAACGAACATGAACAACACTGTAACACTGTGTTACAGTTGCCCCCGAGCCACAAGGCCCATTGTAATAAGCTTGTTTGTGTGTGTTGACATACTTTTCTGTTAAAAAAAATGAACATATTTCACTAAATTCTATTGTAAAACTTCATTTTAAAAGGGTGTATTAAAATAAATGTTTGTTCCAGTATTAACAAATCATCAATTAACATTTTTTATATAAAATAATGTGTGTTTTATATGTGCTTGACAAAGTGGGAATATTATATAAACTCTTAAAATTAACAGCAGTAAAGTGATTACTTTGAGGTAGGCTTTTATTTGAGATAAAGTGGGTTAATAGGAGTTATTTCTCAGTGTTACAATTGCCCCCACACTGCATTTAATTGAATATTTTAGTCTTGTTCTTATAAGTAAAAATATATAAATTGTATTATTAATTAGTGCACATATATATGTTTCTTGTATCAAAAGATGACTAGTCTATCTCAAGTAGTTTGTGAGTTATTAAGGAAAATGTAAAATACGTTACAATTGCCCCGGGTCTCCCCTACAGACGATTGGTTTATGACATCACAGTACTGATTCGAAAGCATACAGTATGATCTTGAAGCAGCACTGTACAGAGTACAGACGATTGGTGTATGACATCACAGTACTGATTCGAAAGCAAACAGTATGATCTTGAAGCAGCACTGTACAGAGTACATACGATTGGTGTATGACATCACAGTACTGATTTGAAAGCATACAGTATGATCTTGAAGCAGCACTGTACAGAGTACAGACGATTGGTGTATGACATCACAGTACTGATTTGAAAGCATACAGTATGATCTTGAAGCAGCACTGTACAGAGTACAGACGATTGGTGTATGACATCACAGTACTGATTCGAAAGCAAACAGTATAATCTTGAAGCAGCACTGTACAGAGTACAGACGATTGGTGTATGACATCACAGTACTGTTTCGAAAGCATGTATGATCTTGAAGCAGCCGAACAACCAATACTTATAAAAGTAATTGGATCAAACATAAAAAATTAAGTATTCCTAACTTTTCAACGTTTACTTAACATATGTGTGTAACAAAAAAATATAAGCTACTAGGTGCACTTAAATGTATGCATAAATAAAATAATAAAAAAAAACATAATGCATGTCAACTACTACAATAATTGCATCAAAATTAAGTAAATCGATTATATCAGTTTAAGTAACTGTATGAGCCACGTGATATAGGCTATGCAATTTCCCGTGATGCCTATCCAGACAAAAAAAATATGAAACATGTGAAGACGTTGAGAAGCGGTAAGCTTATTTTTTGTACTTAGGCCTACACATGATCATTTATTGCATTTTTGGTCAAGAAATTTACTTTTAACTGAATTTCAGAATTGCTACAAATTTTGCATCAACAATTAGAAACGTTTCTTACGAATGCAAACATTTGTAGTCTACATGTTAACGAATGAAATAAGTGTTTTGCACGCGAGTAGCTATATATTGTGTTTTTTCAAAATATATGACCATGATGTTGGCTCGTATATGCATTAATGGTGTGTTTACACCGAACGCGAATTTAATTGCGATAGCAGAGTACATTCATAGTCAATGCAAAGACGCGAAGACGCATCATTCGCGCCGGGCGTCGCGAATTGGGTGACTCGTTTGCCGCGAACGTCTCTCTCAGTAGAAAATTTTGAACTTGAGCGGGCTGCAGAAGATTCAAGCGTCTAACTAGACTTGACGTGTTTGACGCGTTCGGTGTGACCAATTCGGACTGCGCTCTCTCTCCCCCACGGATAGATTATAGGCCTACTTTATTAGCGAGTTGTTTTTGGATAAAACTAATGTACTTTGCATACTTACAAATTCCCATGTTCTCTATCTCTATTGTCTATAGGCCTACATGGATCGCGGGAAAGGGAGCCTTGGGCGCGGGTTAGCCTACTTTTGGTAACGTTAACATACAAATATTAAATTCGAAAGCACATTGCCTACAGCTCCGTGTGTGCACGATTTATCATTAAATAATGGCAATCTTGATTCTAGCACAATATTATTCCTAAATGACAGCGTTAATTCAGTAAATTAAACCTTCAAAATTATTATCAAAATAAGTAAATACCCTTTAAACAAAACTTTAGCTTCAAATAAAGATTGTAGATCTTTACTGTTTTCCAGTAGTTACTGCTAAAATGTTTTTGAAGAGATTCGTTCATAACCTCTGGAGGAAAGTCATTAATTAACTTCTGTTTTGTTTAAATTAATAGATATTATTTAATAGACTATTTTTTATATTTATAGGCATTTAATAATGGACTAATTTGTTGCATTTAATTGTTTTTTTATTGGTTTTTGAAAAAAATATATATATATATATATATATATATATATATATATATATATATATATAGACACACACACACACACACACACACACTAAGATTTTTTAATATTTTTAAAAGAAGTCTCTTCTGCCCACCAAGCCTTCATTTCTTTGATCCAAGAAAAACTGTAATATTGTGACTATATTATTATTATTATTTTAACAACTATTTTCTATTTGAATATATTTTAAGATGCAATTTAAATAAATAATAAAGTGAAATGCTTTATTGTGTGTGATTTGCATGTTATTTATTTTAAGACATGTAAGCTGAAGATCTAAACTAAGTTAAAATGGTTGGTTCAACTGATTTAATTGTCTTATTTTATATATATAAATGAGCTTAAATTTTAAGTTAACAGAACTAAGATTTATGTTGATCTCACATGGCCTGCACTGTGTTGGATTTACTTAAAAGATATGTGCACATTTTTTGATACAAAAATGGTGCATATATATTTTAAGTAAATCCAACTCATCATTTTTTAGAGTGTGGACAATATGAAACTAAAACGACATAAGCTTAATTTAAAATGTCTTAGGAACTACTGGATATTTAGAGGTGAATAAACGTAATTGAAAGGTGGATAAACGCACTTTGGAGGTGCAAACGCAATTCCCGAATATTGGGAGGTGGGTAAATGGCATTTACGTGCATTTAGCCTCCACTACATCCCTGGGTATGACATCACAGTACTGATTCGAAAATATACAGTGATCAACTAGAAGCAGCACTATACAGAGTACAGACGATTGGTGTATGACATCACAGTACTGATTCGAAAGCATACAGCAGACAGTGATCGACAGCACTGTACAGAGTACAGACGATTGGTGTATGCAGAGGTGTAGTTGAAGAGGTGGGTAAACTATAAATTCTGGTGGACCAAGACATGGTCACCAGGTAAGGTGGGCCACTGCCTACCCGTGTATGTGTGTCTCCTGATGACATTGCTATATAGGGAGGGCTCGACATTAAGCCTTTTCATACGCTAAGTAAATCTGCCTTTCACTTGTCCGAGTAAAAAAGTTGCTTGTTCAGATTTTTTAAAAATTTGACTTATTCTTAAAAAATATTCTCATCATTGATATATCAGCTTTGATATTTAAATCACCATATTGTAATTTCTGCACCTTTAAAGGGCACCCCCCTCCCCCAAAATTATTAAATGTATGCTTCATATTTCATTTTAAATTCCTAAATTTGATCAATAAATTCAATTATTTCTAATAATAAGACACCATAGGGCTGTTACCCTAGGGGTTGATCAAATTAAATCATTTACACTGAAAAATTACAATTGCATGAAATAATGTTATGAAATTGATTTTAATTTACATATAAGAAAGAATGATGCTACTTTTAAACATTTAACACTAAACCGCCAGTAGGTGGTGGCAGGCGACCGTCTTAATGAGTGAAAAAGTTCGCCTTAGGTTTAACAACCTATACTAAATTAACTAAATTAAAGAAACTAAATTAACGACATAAGCTTAATTTAAAATGTCTTAGGAACTAGGATATTTAGAGGTGGATAAACGCAATTGAAAGGTGGATAAACGCACTTTGGAGGTGGGTAAACGCAATTCCCGAATATTGGGAGGTGCGTAAACGGCATTTGTGCATTTAGCCTCCACTACATCCCTGGGTGTATGACATCACAGTACTGATTGGAAAGCATGCAGTGTACTTTGATCACCTTGACGAAGCACTGGGGAGACCGGGGGCAATTGTAACAGGGGGCAATTGTACCACACTCAATTCCTCCAATCAGAAACAAGCTAGAGTGATGACACTTAATCTGTACATGCCCAATAGGATTCTCTCTCTATCTGTGGAAAAGAAGCGTGACATTTTCAACTTTAGCAGAAGTTATTAACGACAAACTGATTTTGAGGTGTGAAAGTTATTTTTTGAATGTACAGTATTTTTCTTCTGCTGTCTAAAGTTTAGATGTCTGTCAATTTAAACTTGTATACATTTTATCCCTAGGTTATTGATTAAAAACGAACATGAACAACACTGTAACACTGTGTTACAGTTGCCCCCGAGCCACAAGGCCCATTGTAATAAGCTTGTTTGTGTGTGTTGACATATTTTTCTGTTAAAAAAAATGAACATATTTCACTAAATTCTATTGTAAAACTTCATTTTAAAAGGGTGTATTAAAATAAATGTTTGTTCCAGTATTAACAAATCATCAATTAACATTTTTTATATAAAATAATGTGTGTTTTATATGTGCTTGACAAAGTGGGAATATTATATAAACTCTTAAAATTAACAGCAGTAAAGTGATCACTTTGAGGTAGGCTTTTATTTGAGATAAAGTGGGTTAATAGGAGTTATTTCTCAGTGTTACAATTGCCCCCACACTGCATTTAATTGAATATTTTAGTCTTGTTCTTATAAGTAAAATATATAAATTGTATTATTAATTAGTGCACATATATATGTTTCTTGTATCAAAAGATGACTAGTCTATCTCAAGTAGTTTGTGAGTTATTAAGGAAAATGTAAAATACGTTACAATTGCCCCGGGTCTCCCCTACAGACGATTGGTTTATGACATCACAGTACTGATTCGAAAGCATACAGTATGATCTTGAAGCAGCACTGTACAGAGTACAGACGATTGGTGTATGACATCACAGTACTGATTCGAAAGCAAACAGTATGATCTTGAAGCAGCACTGTACACATACGATTGGTGTATGACATCACAGTACTGATTTGAAAGCATACAGTATGATCTTGAAGCAGCACTGTACAGAGTACAGACGATTGGTGTATGACATCACAGTACTGATTTGAAAGCATACAGTATGATCTTGAAGCAGCACTGTACAGAGTACAGACGATGTATGACATCACAGTACTGATTCGAAAGCAAACAGTATAATCTTGAAGCAGCACTGTACAGAGTACAGACGATTGGTGTATGACATCACAGTACTGTTTCGAAAGCATGTATGATCTTGAAGCAGCCGAACAACCAATACTTATAAAAGTAATTGGATCAAACATAAAAAATTAAGTATTCCTAACTTTTCAACGTTTACTTAACATATGTGTGTAACAAAAAAATATAAGCTACTAGGTGCACTTAAATGTATGCATAAATAAAATAATAAAAAAAACATAATGCATGTCAACTACTACAATAATTGCATCAAAATTAAGTAAATCGATTATATCAGTTTAAGTAACTGTATGAGCCACGTGATATAGGCTATGCAATTTCCCGTGATGCCTATCCAGACAAAAAAAATATGAAAAATGTGAAGACGTTGAGAAGCGGTAAGCTTATTTTTTGTACTTAGGCCTACACATGATCATTTATTGCATTTTTGGTCAAGAAATTTACTTTTAACTGAATTTCAGAATTGCTACAAATTTTGCATCAACAATTAGAAACGTTTCTTACGAATGCAAACATTTGTAGTCTACATGTTAACGAATGAAATAAGTGTTTTGCACGCGAGTAGCTATATTGTGTTTTTTCAAAATATATGACCATGATGTTGGCTCGTATATGCATTAATGGTGTGTTTACACCGAACGCGAATTTAATTGCGATAGCAGAGTACATTCATAGTCAATGCAAAGACGCGAAGACGTATCATTCCAACACATTCTCACACCCCAACTCGTCACATATGGACGCTTGGGCAGGACCCCTTGGCGTCATTTCTTGACGCACTGGGTATACCTTTGTCGTCATTTTTCAACGTGCAGGGTAGTCCGATAGACTTCTATAGTTCTCTCAACCGGAGCCTGTAGCGTTGCAATTTGACGTCTTGGGTAAGCTCACCGCAATGGTCTGCTGCGAATGGGTCGAGAGTCGAGACTGCAATAAAAATGAATAGGCTACAATAAATGATCTATGCCGGGGCTAGTATAGTGGTGGTGATCCAACTGTTTCTACATGTTTAAAAACCCTCACAATCTGATTTCAAAGTGCCCTCAGTCTCCGCAAAGGTTTAGCGGCTTCATGTGCAACCGCATTCATCGATGAGTTTAACAACGCTCATTGTGTTGTACAACCATTCATCGGTGAGTTTAACAACACTCAACTGCAGGTAAAGCGGCATTCAGAGGGGAGTTTAACCAAATCAACGCTAAACTGCATGTAGAAAGGCATTTAACGGTGAGTTTAACAACGCTCCACGGCGTGTGCAAGTAAGCAGTTTAAGCGTTTTCTTGTCGAAGGTTAATGTTACTGGCATCCATGATGTACACGTGCTTTAGAGCATGCAGGATAACGTATTTTTATCGGAGTTTTGTTTATGTTAATAAATATATATATAATGTTTATATAAAATTTATAATGTTTTTTAATTTAAATTTGTATTTTTTTTAAATCATCTAAATTAATAACGCTGACGTCACTGTATGGTGCGATCCCGAGGTCCATTGCGATTTTCCACTCGGTAAGTAGAAGAGTTAATTTGAGATGGATACTATTCTTAAATGTACACATCAAAAACTATTGAATTAGGACAAGAAGTTGTGTTTAGAACCTTTAGATGTGTAAGGTGGCAATTTATTTTGACAGTAAATGATGGAAAGAGACAATATGAAAATATAGCTTGATG
The DNA here is from genome assembly GCF_016745375.1 of Pimephales promelas. The sequence goes on along the minus strand of NW_024121832.1, from coordinate 2,274,889 downwards.
CTGCAAATGTGCAGGCCAGCAAAGTTAATTGAATTAAAGTTTTTGTCAAATTTTGTTGCATATAATCCTATGAAATAATCATGTAAGGCAATACTAGTGGAGATTTTAAGGTTTTCAGTATTACATTAGCACACAACTGTTATTCAACATTATAAATGTTCAGATGAAGAACGGTGTTGCCAGATTGGTTTGTTTTACAGCCTATTTGTTTAAAATCCACGCAAAATTATATAATTAACACCCAAACAAATCGTATAATTAATGTATAATTAATGTAATAAGTAATTATATCATAACTTATTGACTGATTCGTATATGAATTATATATAATTTAATTTTAGACAACATTTCTTGTCTAATTATTTTCTAAAATGTCATTAACAATATTAAATTCTAGTTTATTGAACTGTGTACAATGAATATCACATAAAATATAGCTCATTCTGGCAACACAGATGAAGAGAATACTGGTGTAAAATGTTCAATTCTGTTTTTTCTTTAGGACCCTCAAAATTGGCAGCTTCTAAAACGAGTTTTATTCTTACACACATACACACACAAAACACACACACAAACAAAGGCACTTTTAAGAGCCACGTCTGTCTTGTTAATCTGCACTTATCAGTCTCTCTCTAGCTCTCTCTCTCTCTCTCTCTCTCTCTCTCTCTCTCTCTCTCTCTCTCTCTCTCTCTCTCTACATTTATTTGTTTGTCTGTCATCTCTTCGTTGTGAGTCTTTCTGTCTGTTTGTGTTTCTGCCCATCACAATGTCCAAGAGTGATTCAGAAATCCAAGATCATCTCATGATCTTGGATAACTTGGTTGATGACCAAGAACTGAAAGATGAGCTCCAAAGTCTTGATGACCTTCTTGATGAGCTGCAGGAAGAGGAGGCAGCAGCAGCAGCACCAGTAAAGACACCTGAACCGAGGGTGGTTTGGAGAAAAAGAGACAATACTGGAAATATCGTTCATGCGAGGCCAAGATCAAGCAGGAATCATTCAGATAAGGGTCAGTATTGTTTTTCATTCAAGATATATTGTAGATTGTTTAACCACTTATGAGTGTATATGTTACAATACATGTATAGCGTAATATGGCAGGGAAACAGTCAACCCAGAATCAGTCATTTGATTTTTTGCATAAAAAGTAGATTAATGAAAGATATCATTAGTCTTGGATTAAGTGAAAGACACATTCAGGTTAATATTAGATATTACTGCAAAGCATAAAAAATAGTTTAATTGTGGGCTGTATTAACATTGTCAGGCATTCTTGTCAAAATGGTTAATATAACGTCAAATGAGATAGCCTGGTTACTATCATACTTAATCTCTTTCAAGTTATTGGTCTTGGCAAGGCTGTGTTTGAAACACTTTATTCTTCAGAGTGTGTTGTCAATTGCCAACCAACGTGTTTCTTTTTAATCTGCTTCTATATAAGGATTCATATTTGCTGTCATCATCTATATGACACCTTATATGCAGATAACCAATAGTAATTGGACTTTCCCCATTAGGGTTTGGAAAATAAGTGTACTAATATTTCTCTCTAGCTCTATGTTAAACAGTGAGCTTGCACCATTTTAGGCGGGCAACCAGGCATTGGGACAAGTTATAAATGTTGATTTGTGTTGTTTTTATCCTCTACAGCTGATCACATTCGGAAGACTGATCCTCCCTTCATTGCTCCTGACCCTAACTGTGAGGTGGCCTTTACTCCAGAGACTGTTGGTGTGTACTTCATTGTGTCACCATTAGCCCTTATATATATATATATGATATTTATGACAGTGGGTTAGAATGTAAATAAATGTTTCTACTTTAAACTTTGGTAGAATACTGATCCTTTCACAGCCAAATTGAGTACACTTTAATATTGTAAAAAAAAAAAAAAAAAAATATATATATATATATTTATATATATATATACACATACATGGAATGAATTTTTTTAATATTCCATACCATTTACAGAGTGTTTTCTACAAGATCTCCAACACTCACTAAGTGAATTCTCTGGTGATGAAGCATCACCTCTTGAAACCCCAAGAGATCCTCTTCTGGCTTCCTCAAACTGGAGCAAAAGACAAAGTCTCTTTTCAGAGAGGTGGAGGGCAGAGAGACCCCGCCTGGTAAACACGGCTGCGGAAAGGGAACATGTGGCAACACACATCTGCCAACAGTGTGGGAGTAATCCAGCGGCTGTCCGGTGTTGTGACTGTAGACCACGTCCCTTCTTCTGTGCTGAATGTGACGTCAGCATGCACACCAGACATGTTCTTCACAACAGAGATGCCATGACTGCTGGATTCTTCCAACCATTGCCTCCAACAACTTACGTGGTGGATAAGGCTCTTTCCCATTGTGGTAAGTTCTGGTTTGTGTACAACATATGTATAATTTTCAGAATAGTTAAGCTCATAAGCTTTATTATTTAAATTATGCCTTTTTTCCATTATTGTTTTATCTTGGATTTATCTTCATTGCCATTGATCTATTACAATCTCAGTCAATACAAATTGATCATAATTCAATTGTACCATATGTTCTTTTTCAGTCCGGCTTGTACCTGTGGAGATGCCTGACAAAATCTGTGGTTGCTCACCAGAGTCATTGAGGGTTAGTCCAGGAAAGACTGTTGCTGTGGTCACAATGAATGGTAAGAATGTGAAGAACTTTATTTTGTCCTGTTTAAGAAGCATCTACAAGTTTGACATTGATATAAAACTTTTAAAGTAATGTATAAATTGTACAAAGAACACAAATCCTGGTTTACATTACAGTGGATGTGTTTTTGATATTTCCAGGACGACATGATCTAAGCATGCCCGAGTTAATTTGTGAGGCATGCCAAGCCACTTGGACTTCTGGAGTCGCTGACCTAAACAGAAGTGACTACTGGCCTGCAACCCTTCAATTTGCCACAGTTTATGCCACAGATGTCTTTTTTTCATTTGAAGAAATGAAGATGGCGGCACCAGGACTGTCCTGCCAAGCATTTTTAAGAATGCTGAATCAGCGAACTGTCCGCTTTGGTCGTGTGAGCACTTAATTTATCTATCCTGCAGTGTTGTTGATATTTGTTGAGTTGTGGTTTGATAAACTGTTTGATGCTAATTTATTTGTTGTACATTATTAGCTGTTGGTTTCCTTGTTTTTAATAGACTGGCAAGATCTCAGCGGACAGTTTTCTGAAAAGTTTTTTTGAGTGGGAGGCTGTGCGATTTGAGTTGGACAATATGTGCAAGGAAGAAACCTTTAACTGTCCTGCGTGCACTCCTGAAATGCTTGCAGTTTCAGTTGATGGAAACCGCAAGCATTATCGTTTCAAGAATGCTGCTAGGTACTCCAAACTGTGTATCACATTGTTTTTATTAATAGGAAAACATAACTCTTTAATGTGTGAACCATGAAATCTCAGATTATAAGTTATCATAAATTGTTATCCATCACCAATTGTTGTTTTTTATTTTTTTAGATCTGAGGAACAGGCCATCTTTGAAGGCGTCTTCATTGCCAAGGATGAAGACGTGAAAAGATTTGTGGACCACATTCACAACACAACCAAACATGTAAAATTTTGTAAAACCTTTTTCCGAGGAGTTTGTTTATGAGAGTCTTATTTTCATCCACCATTTTTCTTATTGTAGGTCAGTGGAAGAGGTGTTTGTGGAGGTGAGTGGTCAGCAGCCAGAGAGACCTCACAAAGATCTGCCAGCAAGGTAGACGAGGAGGGATTGGAGCTTGCGGTGTGTCGGCACGGTGTCCTGCTCTCTGCCTTAAATATGTATCGGGGGGAAATTTTTGCCTATCCCCTGTACCTGCAAGAAAAGCTGGCCAGTAGGCAAATCACTTTTTTTTGCATGGATGTGACCTGCAAATATTGGCCCTACCTCCAAAGAGTTGCGAAAAGCTGTCCAGAGCTCCAGCACCTTCTGAACATGAAGCCTTTCCTTTCGGTATTTCATGCCAAAGCCCATGATTTTAAATGTGAGGTAAGGAAATGTTGCTATATGATATAATTGTATTATCTAAATCTACAATCATCTGTTTTTTTTCTTTTGTTGTTGTTTTTTTTTTATTGTTTTTTTCTTTTTTATTCTTAACCAGGTGAAATGGAGTGGGGCATATCAGGATGGGGCTGGTCTAACACTGGGGGAGGAGGTGGAACAGTGCAATGCCTTCCTCTCTAGGATTGCAGTGACCACAAAACATATGTCAAAAGCAGGTAAGGTGACATACTGCACTAGGTACATCCTAATTTGGAGGAATATGGTAACATCTTATTTTCTGTCTTTGCAGGACGCACAGACATGCTCACTCTCATGGCCATGCGCTGGAATCAGCAAAAGGTCAACAATTTGGCAATCTCACTGACCCGCCGATATCAAAAGGTAATGACATCAGTAGAATTAATTTTAGATGTTCAGTATTGCATGTTAGCAGTGTATGAAGCTGTGCATCGAACATTTGGTTCTTGTTTCTTACTACTGTTTGTTATTGTAGACCACAAAATCTCTGCAAAGCCAGTTACAAAACCTAGAGACCATGAAAGCCCAATTGACAGTGACAGCGAGCCAATTGGAAGACTGGGTGAATGATGTAAAGGATTGGGCTGACGGTAAGGAAATGATTACTTGTAATACATTTAGTCACAAATAATTGTAATTGTTACTGGTATTGTAAAGTGCAAACCACACCTATTTCTTCTCAGCAGCAACAACAGCAACAACAACTACGAATGATGCTGATGCCCTGGCCAGCAGAATTGAGGTGCTGGTAGCCAGTATCAAGAGACGTTCCCAGCGTCTCTATAAAGATAACGATGGCAACAAAGGTCGAGCCCGAATCCGCCGCAAGATCAGGGAGGAGAAGGGAATCCTGACATCTGTTGTGGAGAAATACAACAGAATGGTTCCAATCACAGAAACTCTTTGCCTAGACACCATTCTGTCTGGTGAGACAGCTTGGCCATGGCAGCTCCCACACAGTGGTATGTACACTAGACTGTTGACTGCTACTGACAAATCTGATACATAATGACTTCAAATGTTATTCTGCAACCCCATACTATTTTAGAGGGTCTTTGAAGGTTGATGTTTAAAACTAATGATTTGTTTATTTATCATAATGCATTCCAGACTCTGTCGATCTAAGGACAAAGAGAAGAGCTTTTGACATCATCATGTCAGTAAGGAGGCTTGAGGAGGAGCAGAAGATTCTTGTTGCAGAGATGGACCACCATTGGAAATCTCTCTCAGCTCGTTCTGATACCCTCAGAGAGCTGTCCTGCTTATTTTCAAGTGAGACACTCTATATTATGTATTTGTAATAAATTACATAACCATAGTAGCCTGGGAAAACCCATACAACTTCCGGCAAATTTAGATTTGCTCTGAAAGTTAGTCTGGCAAAGAGCTCATTCAAGCTCATTTCCAATCCGTCGAAATCGCGGCACCAATCAGAAACGCTGGGGCGGGCTTTACACGATGACAACAGCGCTAGGATTTTGAAGCAGATTTTGTAGCCTACATTATAAAGTTGGGTGCCGCTGTCAAATCACTCGTTCGAATCAGCTATCGTGTCTGTTTTAAGCGATTTGAACGTTTCCTTTGTGTTAAAAACCGAGCAAAGAACAACACTCGGAGATGTTTCTCCACCGCTCTGCATACGTCATCTCCTTCATCACTCTGATTGGTTTTAGGTCTATCCGCGATGTCCGTTGGTGACGCCCCTCTGGAAATGATTTGTCTATGATGCTTTGCCAGACCATAACTCAATTATGAATGAATGGTCTGGTTGCAACCAGGCTATAGCCATAGGGTTGCACCGACAAAAGATTGCTATTAGGGGGCCCTAATAAATATACACACAACAATGATGACTGTTTATAACGTTTCTAAGGCTGGTATTATATTCTTGTGTTCCTCTTTTAAGATTCGCAATGTGATCTAAGTGGAGAGGGTTTGAAAGGTCTGCACAGCATCATCCTCAGAAAGCGGCATCAAATCAGAGAAATGAAGGTGCAAGCAAGAGACTGTTACCTCCAAGTTTTGTCCGGAGCAGAGAACATCAGCTTTTTGGACAATGCATCATCTGATGAGTACGACAGTGACGATGACATTTCTGATGATGGACTGTAATCTACAAGACTGTAACACCTTTCATACTTGGACAATAGCCTTAACTATGAATATAAAGCATGTAATAAAATCTGCTATTTATCACCATATAAATAAAACCAAAGTGTAACCTCTTCTTTCACATACATAGAAATGTGTACATGCATGCCTCTTAAACCAGTCAGTGATGGAATGTAATTGCATTAATTAAAGTACTGTACTGTGAGGTATAGTAACTTTCATTAGTTGAACTGTAGGGTGTTGTATAACAATGGGCTTTATGCACAGCTGCACTACTTCCTGAACTTCAGCCAGCTCCTTTTTTCCTGTCTGCCATTATTGGCCAAATTGATTAATTCAGGTGTGTCTGATTATTGTTGCCGTGACTACTGAGGTCAAGCACACCTGAATTAATCAATTTGGCCAATAATGGCAGACAGGAAACAAGGAGCTGACTGAAATTCAGGAAGTAGTGCAGCTGGGCATAAAGTCAATTGAAACCTGTTTTGTGAAATGGAAGAAGCAGATTATGAGGAGGAAAACCATAATGATGAGGAGGAATAATCATTATTATGATCACTACAGATCATTTGTTAGACAACAAATTAAAAAAAAAATTAAGAACAGAATCCAAAACACGCAGTTACCAAAAAGAAATGTATCGCAACTAAGTAATTTTGTTTTTGCAATTACGTTAAAAAGTATAATAATGACAAGGTGAATAAATTGTGTACTGTAAGCACTGCAAGTATAGAATTGTACTGAATATAAGTTAATGCTTCCTTTTACAGTAGTGTACAGTACTTACAGTGTACTTACCTAGAAAGTACTGGCTAATACAGTATAAGGTAAGTACATGGGCTAGTGGTAGGTTCAGGGTTAGAACATAGTTATTACCCAGTGATTGTATTTACTATAATTAGTTTATAGTATGTACATGGGTAACGGGAATGTAAAATGCATATTGTTACCGAATATTATATAGTATTGAATGTCTTCAGCACTGTTTTGCATACTGTGAAAATACAGTAAAACAACTGCAAAAGACAAAAAGGTTACAGTGAAAAAAGCCTAAATCAAAAGCATGTTACAGTTTTTACCAACTGCCTACACACAAAATCTTTTCATGTCACATGATTTTTGAAACCTCTCACTCAAAGTGCAAAACTATTTGCCAAATCTTCAAACCATACGTTATTTCTCAGCTTTTGACTCAGTTTTCAATTGCATAAAACACTTTTTTTTTTTTCAAAACACTACACACATTTCTCTTAAAAATAAGATAGCTACACAAGATAGCTAAAGATAGCACAAAGACACAACCAATCAAAATGCTACACTTATTCACCAGGTCACACACACACTCCTCACATGTGCAAACATTGCTTATGTACATGTTTATAGTTTTGTTGTATGCTATGTATACAATAGTAATGTTTGGCCTAATATATAATTTCTGTTTCTACATTGCATTGGTGTTTACGCGTACTTGTTACCCCTCTCAGCAGATTACTCTCACTGTAGAACATTGTATTGAAATGTAGATATAAGCCTATGAAAGACCAAAGAGCTTTAGATTTAGAACAGCAGTGTTTACATGGTATATTCAAAAGTGTATTATTATGAAAGACGTGTTTGCTATTTGCAAATGCTTCATTCTGACATGTGTTTGGCAGTTTTGAGAATTGTGTGTATAGTTTTGAAAAAAGGAGACTTAGTTTTGAAAATGTGTGTAAACAGAAATGTACACTCAGAAGAATTATTGCAAAATCATGGTCAGTGAGAGAGTGATTCTGCTTCAGCATCATGTCTTCATGTTGGTCCGGCCGGAAGACCTTGGCCACTGACATCACAGACAATGTCATCTCAGGCAAAAGGAAAATCGCTAAAGCAGATCCAGCCTTTAAAACATTCTCCACACCTTGCTCTGCTCGTTCTCATCCTCCTCCTCTTCCTCTTTGTTCACCACCTATTTCACATACTCTCCCTCTTATATTGTTACCATCCATTGTTTGTATCAACATTCAGTGCAACATTTTAAATCAATTTTGGAACTCTGAACTGACTTGTATTATGTGCAATTGGTTTGATCTCATCAATTAGAAATAAGTGAACAATTTTGAGTTGTTGTCTGTAAACGGGGTTAGTGTTTTAGCAATTCGGAAAAGTCTATTTTAAAACATTTGTAAAATATTACTGTATTTTTGTGTTACGAGTGCAGATCAAAACCAACACAAGCATGATAAATATAAAAAAGGTGGGGAAAAAAATAATGTGCAGATATAAATGTGACTCAATACAGTTTGTTGTCCATGATGAAGAGAGTAGCTATATCCGCCCTTCCTCCCTGGGTCCCGTAGCACCCCTGGAAAAGCAAAAAAAAAAAAAAAAAAAAAAAAAAAAAAAACACTCTGCAAAGTCTGCAAATGCAAAGTCTGATAAGCGTATAGAAGTAAACATTGGTAGGAAAATTATTTTTGTTATGTTTAATACATAATGTTGAACAGAGATGTCTGGCATACATGGAAAGGTGTTACAAAAGCATTTTAAAAAGTGCTCACAGTGAAATACCACATTTTAGTCTGAATCTCAAATATGTCGAAGAGATTAGCTTAATTAACATATTTAGATGTACTTTTGTTCATTAAAGATTGTATTTATTTAATTCCATAACAATACGTTTTAAAACTATATTACCCATGAGCCTCTATCGTTGTGTCACTGGGACGGGCGCTGTAAATTGTAGTTCATTGAAGTGTGTAGTTACACTACAGGGTTAGGGTTAGGATCTCGGTAAAGGTGTAATATCTTTTAATATAGCAATACCTCATTGTTAACTGGTAGTATTATTGACGTCATAACGACAGCAAAACATAGTTTGCGATATGGAGCGTTTTTTATTCTGACATAAACGTTAGTCCAACCACAGCTTGTCCTGCTGGCGCCATGGAAACGTCAAAACTACGTCACACTTGGCCATTTGGTGGTTCTTCCGACTTTTGATGTACGCAAATCCAGGATATTTATTTATTTTGTTGTTATTTTTCATTGAAAGAAATACGACTTAATTTCCATGATTATTTATGTATAATGTATTATTGTATAACGTAATAATAATATATGAGCGATCTTACAAAAATACAAACTCTAGTTATTATAGCATTGTAGTATTTGTTTAACAGATGTAAATAAATCTCTTAATCAAATTCAAAAGGGACTAACAAAAACCCCTTCAATGGAAACTATATATAATCTAATAAGTAAATTGAAGCCATCATGTTCACCTTGAATGCCCACTACCTTGTAGTTCACCTTAGTTTTTCATGTGATGTGCCAAAATATATGAAGACGTTTCTTTAACCCCTTCCTTTGAAGAACACATTGCCCCCAATATATATATATATATATATATATATATATATATATATATATATATATATATATATACACACACACATTTAGTTTTACATTATTCATTATTTTGCTGTGAAAAAAGCAAGGCAAATATAAATAGGTAATTACAATAATAACAATTATGATTATAAATGTTAAAGGAATTAATATCTAATATTGTAATTGAATATTTCAAACACCACTACATTTAAGTGACATTTTAATATATTAAGGAGTATTCTGTTGTTTACCAAACAAATAGATCAAGTAGACTTACCTATACTAAAAAAAAAAAAAAAAATGTTATTATGTCAAACTCCCAACTGCACTAATTTTTCTCCCTTATGATCTGTGCAGTTCATGAAAAAGGTTGTTTTTTAAACACCATTAAGCAAGTAAACACAAAAGAGACTGGGTATTGTGCAAAAAACTTTAATGAACAAAAGCAAGAAAAAAAAAAATAAAAAGAATACAAAAAGAAGAAAAATCTGCTTAAGTCCAGCTGACTAGGCTCACGACACATCATGCTGAAAGCTGGTTGGGATGTGGGGAATTAGGCATAAAATGTGCGAATTCACTGGCAGGCTCCCACGTATCATCCCAAGTTTTGCCACTGTAAAATATCATAAGTGCAAAAAAAAATCATTAGAACACAGAGAAAACAAATCTAAATCACTGTTGGTTCAATTTAGATAGTTCATCAAAATGTAAAAGTGTTTCAGATGCTGAAAGATTAATTTATGTATGCATGATAATACTTTTGTAATGCATTACCGAGTGGATGTCCTGCAGGCTCAATAAATAAGCTAGTTCAGAGCTAGAGCTAGCCACTAGAGTACTTACTAGAAACAGAAACCATGATAATTATAATAATAATTTTTACATGTATATAGCACTTACATGATCACATCAGGACCATTTTATTGTCCATACATTGGCTGTCTGTCAGCTAATTTTAGAACTATATTAATTACTTTAGAAAGTACCGAATGTTTCAGCTCCTTGTTACCTACAATCCATTGTGTTAATAACACAATTCCAGGATATAAAAAAATAGAATATTCTAAATAAAAACAAGGAGGTAGATAATTCTCCCCTTGGTCTTAAAAAATGATGGAATAGTCTTACGAGCATTTCAAATTCAGATATTTGTCTTAAGTCTGTACTAAGAGAGTGTGTCTGAATTTGGAATGCTATTCCATAGACTATATGAAGAAGACTATTCCATAATTTTTTCATCATTGGAATGCTTGTCCTAAAGGTTACTACCTCC
>NW_024121832.1:2237732-2251201 GCF_016745375.1 Pimephales promelas | reverse complement strand
CAAAGTGGGAATAAATATAAACTCTTAAAATTAACAGCAGTAACGTGATTACTTTGACGTATGCTTTTATTTGAGATAAAGGGGTTTAATAGGAGTTATTTCTCAGTGTTACAATTGCCCCCACACTGCATTTAATTAAATATTTTAGTCTTGTACTTATAAGTGAAAATATATAAATTGTATTATTAATTAGTGCACATATATATGTTTCTTGTATCAAAAGATGACTAGTCTATCTCAAGTAGTTTGTGAGTTATTAAGGAAATGTGTAAAATACCTTACAATTGCCCCCGGTCTCCCTTACAGACGATTGGTTTATGACATCACAGTCCTGATTCGAAAGCATACAGTATCTTGAAGCAGCACTGTACAGAGTACATACGATTGGTGTATGACATCACAGTCCTGATTCGAAAGCATACAGTATCTTGAAGCAGCACTGTCCAGAGTACAGACTTGGTGTATGACATCACAGTACTGATTCGAAAGCATGTATGATTCTTGAAAGCAGCCGAACAAACCAATACTTATAAAAAGTAATTGGATCAAACATAAAAAATTAAGTATTCCTAACTTTTCAACGTTTACTTAACATATAACAAAAAAATATAAGTTACTAGGTTCACTTAAATGTATGCATAAATAAAATAATAAAAAAAAAACATAATGCATGTCAACTACTACAATAATTGCATAAAAATTAAGTAATCGATTGTATCATTTTAAGTAACTGTATGAGCCAGGTGATATAGGCTATGCAATTTCCCGTGATGCCTATCCAGACAAAAAATTATGAAACACATGTAAAGACGTTGAGAAGCGGTAAGCTTATTTTTTGTACTTAGGCCTATACACATGATCATTTATTGCATTTTTGGTCAAAAAATTTACTTTAACTGAATTTCAGAATTGCTACAAATTTTGCATCAACAATTAGAAACGTTTCTTACGAATGCAAACATTTGTAGTCTACATGTTAACGAATGAAATAAGTGTTTTGCACGCGAGTAGCTATATATTGTGTTTTTTCAAAATATATGACCATGATGTTGGCTCGTATATGCATTAATGGTGTGTTCACACCGAACGCGAATTTAATTGCGATAGCAGAGTACATTCATAGTCAATGCAAAGACGCGAAGACGCATCATTCGCGCGGGCGTCACGAATTGGGTGACTCGTTTGCCGCGAACGTCTTTCTCAGTAGAACATTTTTAACTTGAGCGGGCTGCGGAAGATTCAAGCGTCTAACTAGACGCGACGTGTTTGACACGTTCGGTGTGACCAATTCGGACTGCGCTCTCTCTCCCACGGATAGATTATAGGCCTACTTTATTAGCGAGTTGTTTTTGGATAAAACAAATGTACTTTGCATACTTACAAATTCCCATGTTCTCTATCTCTATTGTCTATAGGCCTACATGGATCGCGGAAAGGGGCCTTGGGCGCGGGTTAGCCTACTTTTGGTAACGTTAACATACAAATATTAAATTCGAAAGCACATTGCCTACAGATCCGTGTGCACGATTTATCATTAAATAATGGCAATCTTGATTCTAGCACAATATTATTCTTAAATGACAGCGACAATTCAGTAAATTAAACCTTCAAAATTATTATCAAAATAAGTAAATACCCTTTAAACAAAAGTTTAGCTTCAAACAAAGATTGTAGATCTTTACTGTTTTCCAGTAGTTACTGCTAAAATGTTTTTGAAGAGATTCGTTCATAACCTCTGGAGGAAAGTCATTAATTAACTTCTGTTTTGTTTAAATTAATAGATATTATTTAATAGACTATTTTTATATATATATGTATAGGCATTTAATAATGGACTAATTTGTTGCATTTAATTGTTTTTTATTGATTTTTGAAAAAATTACACACACACACACACACACACACACACACACTAAGATTGTTTAATATTTTTAAAAGAAGTCTCTTCCGCCCACCAAGCCTTCATTTCTTTGATCCAAGAAAAACTGTAATATTGTGACTATATTATTATTATTATTTTAACAACTATTTTCTATTTGAATATATTTTAAGATGCAATTTAAATAAATAATAAAGTGAAATGCTTTATTGTGTGTGATTTGCATGTTATTTATTTTAAGACATGTAAGCTGAAGATCTAAACTAAGTTAAAATGGTTGGTTCAACTGATTTAATTGTCTTATTTTATATATATCAATGAGCTTAAATTTTAAGTTAACAGAAACTAAGATTTGTTTTGATCTCACATGGCCTGCACTGTGTTGGATTTACTTAAAAGATATGTGCACATTTTTTGATACAAAAATGGTGCATATATATTTTAAGTAAATCCAACTCATCATTTTTTAGAGTGTGGACAATATGAAACTAAAAACGACATAAGCTTAATTTAAAATGTCTTAGGAACTACTGGATATTTAGAGGTGGATAAACGCAATTGAAAGGTGGATAAACGCACTTTGGAGGTGCAAACGCAATTCCCGAATATGGGAGGTGGGTAAACGGCATTTACGTGCATTTAGCCTCCACTACATCTCTGGGTGTATGTATGACATCACAGTACTGATTCGAAAGCATACAATATACAGTGATCAAATAAAGCAGCAGTATACAGAGTACAGGCGATTGGTGTATGACATCACAGTACTGATTCGAAAGCATACAACATACAGTGATCAAATAGAAGCAGCACTATACAGAGTACAGACGATTGGTGTATGACATCACAGTACTGATTCGAAAGCATACAGCAGACAGTGATCGACGACAGCACTGTACAGAGTACAGACGATTGGTGTATGCAGAGGTGTAGTTGTAAAAAAGAGGTGGGTAAACTATATAAATTCTGGTGGACCAAGACGTGGTCACCAGGTAAGGTGGGCCACTGCCTACCGGTGTATGTGTGTCTCCTGATGACATTGCTATATAGGGAGGGCTCGACATTAAGCCTTTTCATACGCAAAGTAAATCTGCCTTTCACTTGTCCGAGTAAAAAAGTTGCTTGTTCGGATTTTTTTAAATTGTACTTATTCTTAAAAAATATTCTCATCACTGATATATCAGCTTTGATATTTAAATCACCATATTGTAATTTCTGCACCTTTAAAGGGCACCCCCTCCCCCAATATTATTAAATGTATATGCTTCATATTTCATTTTAAATTCCTACATTTGATCAATAAATTCAATTATCTCTAATAATAAGACACCATAGGGCTGTTACCCTAGGGGTTGATCAAATTAAATCATTTACACTGAAAAATTACAATTGCATGAAATAATGTTATGAAATTGATTTTAATTTACATATAAGAAAGAATGATGCTACTTTTAAACATTTAACACTAAACCGCCAGTAGGTGGTGGCAGGCGACCGTCTTAATGAGTGAAAAAGTTCGTCTTAAGCCTAGTTCACACTACGTGATTTTAAGCCCGATTTAAGCCCGATTTGCAAATCGTTGAGTCGCCGACAAGTCAGGGTGTTATCGCGTGCAAATCGCGGGCGATTAGCGGACGATTAACGCTCGCCAATCAGTTAGTGTGAAAGAGCCAACAACGCATCAAAGACAGCTCGCAGACAGCTCGCAGACAGGTCACAGAGCTCAGAAAAATATCTAGCCTGCTAGATATCTCGAGCAGTCGCGCGACTCAATCTCAGTGATGTCATGAGTACAGCCAATCATAGCAACGCGTGGGTTGAGGACACCAGGTAAATCTTACTTTTTCTTTTTTGCATTTTTTTTTTCTCAGAGCAGATCGTCGAGCAAACAGTGTGCAGCAGTTTCTGTCTGACGTCCATATTCGCGTGTTATGTTCTTCTCTGCAGTTTCGCGTCATTTCTGGTTCGTTTTATTGCGTGGTTTTTCGTTACAAAACATGGTTTCTAGACCAGATAGAATCGTGTTGTTGTCAACTCGTTATTTGTTTGATTATTTTCAGGATTTACACTGTAAAAAATTTTCCTGTAAATTTTACAGTAAAATACTGGCAGCAGGGTTGCCAGCCAGTTACTGTATTTTTTACAGTATAGTTCTGTAATTTAATTTACAGATTTTTACTGTATTCTCTGATTACAGTAAATAACTGTATTTTTTACAGTAGTTCCATGAATCTTTGTATTCGCTATATCTGGGAAATATTTAAAATGCCAGCTGAATTTTAAATGTTAATTATTTATCAACTGCATAAGCTTTAAACAATTGTTTTTAAATTCAGTAAGTGTTGTATAACACGCAACTTAATTCCCCTATTACTTCACAAAACAAACAAACTATTCAACATCCTATAAAAACAGGTCAACATTTATTTAATTTATAACTTTAAAATATGCATGGAAAAAAGCATAAAACAGTGTATTTTGTATATTTTTTTAATTTTTTAATTATTATTTACAAATGGACATGAAATTTTTTTTTTTTTAATTACTTAAAACAAATAAGCCATCAGGGCCCTTCACACAAAGAAGAAATACGCAAATGACACTTAAAACAACAAGTTGACCAACATGATCATAATAAAATGGTTCTGAAAAAAAACAAAACAAAAACAGACATGAATGAATTGTCACCTCTTCGTTCCCAGACAAACATGTCCAAACAACAAGGCCCCAAGTGAGTCCAAAACACGTATGATCAAAAATGGAGAATAATTCAGCTCCGGATGCTGTTCCATCACAGGATGCAAAGAGTGGCTAGAAATATTGAAAAGGACACTACATTAGATATATTACAAAACATAATGATACAGTCAGAGACAGACAGGGGGATGACAGATACAGTTAGAGTCAGATAAAGAATATTAAAAGGTTACAATTAAAGGAAAAAATAGATATTTGTGTGTGTGTTTGTGTGTGTACTTACATTTCAGAAATTCCACTGAACACACCACTTTGCAGGGAAGAGTGGCAACACGTGGGTTCACTGCAACCTGTTTCTTCTGTACCATTTGCCCTGTCCTTTTAGATGGCAATTTTCTTCTTTGTTCCTCTCTTACAAAGCACATAAAGGGTCAGGAAACAGACAATATGTAATTAGGATTGGCTTTAAGTTTTTCATGCTTGTAATCATGATTTTTAAATCTGTTAGAGCAGTGTTTCTCAACTCCAGTCATGAGGACCTCCCAGGAAGACCTCCCAACCCTAACCCTATGTCCACAAATTAAAACACCTGATTTAACTAATTAAAGGGATAGTTCACTTTGAAATTAATTTTTGATATGTTTTAGCTTACCTCAAGGGCATCCAAGATGTAGGTGTCTTTGTTTCCAGTATTTTCAATTTTGATATTTTTAAGTCGAACCATTCTTGTCTTCAGTCATATAATGGAGGTCTATGGTCACCACCTCAAAGAGCATGCACAGAGAAGTCCAAATTAAACATGATTTAATGACTCGTAAATGTAAGTACACATTGATGGCCTAAGACACGAAACGAGCGGTTTGTGTGAGAAAACGAATGACGTACGAGACGAGTGACGTATACGCGCGAGAGATCACTTCCGTTTGTCTTAGGCCATCAATGTGTACTTACATTTACGAGTCATTAAATCATGTTTAATTTGGACTTCTCTGTGCATGCTCTTTGAGGTGGTGACCATAGACCTCCATTATATGACTGAAGACAAGAATGGTTCGACCTAAAAATGTCAAATTAAAAATACTGTGAAAACAAAGACACCTAGATCTTGGATGCCCTTGAGGTAAGCTAAAACATATCAAAAATTACTTTCAACGTGAACTATCCCTTTAAGTCAATAGATAATACATCAAAAGGCAGATATTGAGTACATGTGTAAAATGTACTGAGGTTGTTAAGAATGCAATAATTACCTTTAAATGAACTCCAAGGTGCAGGCTGGCTCCTCCTGATTGAATATGTAATAATATGCAGTGAACAGTAGCAAGGCCAGACAGGAAGCTGGGCTGAATGCTCTCCTCACACACAACTTGGCCTTCCAGTGTCCTCTTGTCAAAGTGTCTCCTAAAACAATACCACATGTGACAAAAGTTTATTTTTTACTATACCATTTTTATGTTTCAGCATTTTATATGTAAACTATATTTTAGTATTCAGAGTGCAGGAACTCTTTCTTTTAAATAAAATTAACAAAGGAAGTATGAAAACAAATAAGCAAATTACACACAGAGAGTAATTTAGGCTAATGTTATAGCTAAAATATATAGGATATATAGCTTATATTCGTACTGAAATATAAGGGATTTTCACACCGGAATATTAAACATAACGTTACGACACAGCAACATTCATAATCTGTTTTTTTTTTTTTTTTTTCATTTCGGCGCCCATTTTAACAGATTATGATTTGATTTACACCATAAAATAATCACGGCGAAGTGTGCTGATCAACACGAAGCTCGTGTGAATACCGACTGTTGTCAGAAAAGCATGTAATTCAACAAAGGAGCCCATTGATCCCGGGGAATGTGTGAAATACTACCCGCGTCTGGGCTGCTGAAGCCCCGCGCAAGTCTCCCTCGCGCCCCGTACGGAGGATGCGTGATCCTCGGTAACCAATATGAACCGCGAATATAACATTACCTTCATAGTCTACGAGTAACACAACATGAAACATAAGAAACTGAAATAAGTCACTTACCAGTTGAGAATCACTCCTCTTGCCGCTATCCGAAAGTCGACGACACGACCGTTGAAGATCACAATGCCTCTGTGTCGATTTGAAATTTACAGCAATATTCTGTATTTTGAATCAAACCGCCACGCGGCCCCAGAATGCATTGCAGTTTACAGCAAAATGCTGTATTATTAGAAAACAGCCAGCCAGTGGCGCCTCCAGAAATTTTTCGTAGGGGTGGCCAGATGGGGCCAGTAAAAATCTTGGGGTGGCACACCAAAACTACAGTATAAACCATAATTTCAGAATTGTTTTCTACTGTTGTAATAAACCAGCCTGTAGAAAACTATCAGAAAGACTTAAGGAAACTCCTACTGATATACTTTGGTTTATTGTGTAATATTTAATGTTACTAATGATATTAGTAGGGCCCAACTAATATATATTACATTGTATATAATGATATATATTATATGATATATAAGGGTCCTTGCCCCACAGCAAATTTCCAGATACTTACATAATTGTGATGAATTTAATCATTTTTAAGTTATTAGTTTGCAGTGTAAGATTACAGTTAACACCTTTAAATATTACATAAATGTATTATGAATTTTTAATACACTTAATGAGTGTATACATCAGCAGCAAAAAGTAATTCTTGAAAAAATCTGCACAGTAATTTTATAAAATCTAAATATGTTAATAAAAACAAATTACTATTAGTTCTCTTTTAAAATTCAATCAGGCAATCATGTCACAATTTTATATTTATATATTAATGTCAAGAATTCAGAAGTGCATAGCCTAAACTACAAATAAATTATATACAATTAAATTATGCTTATTTAAAATGTATTGAGCAGGCTAGGTATAACAAAATATATTGGCTTTTAATAATATTTCAGTGCGCAAACCCATGATAACATGAAAAACAGAGAGCACACAGCGTGTATGCGCATCGCGGGTGCAGAATGATGTGCTCAAATGGCAACATGGAGTCAGTGTGCAGCAGCACTGCGCTTCAGAAGTGCGCATTTAAAAGCTCATGTCACAAATCGAAAAAATGTTGAGCGCACAAATCCTAGTGCGATTTGTTCCTTTGTTTCACAGTTATTGTGCGTTTGATGCCGATTCATAATCCTTGTGATATGTATGTGTGATCTAACAGAACACGGTAGTGAGTCGTTTAAAAACAGCAACAAACTCCAAGAAAATAAAGTAATTTTATGCGAATATACAGACTTTTATCTACAGATCATGCATTTATGTCAATATATCATATTGGAGAGAGTTTTACCGTGCATCCAAGAGGCGCGCGTGCTGTTTGAATATGAATGGAGAATGATGACAGTCGCAGAGGAGGGAAAACGAGTTTATACTTTAATGATGTAAATATACTTCTGTCCCTCACATTAAGCTATGGAATGACTTCAGAAGACTTTGTCACCCAAACTGACGTGAAAAAAGCGGGAGGCGCCGAAAAGCGCGCTGTTTGCATCCCTGCCTGTCCAAACGTGGCAAAAACACACCTAGCTGCTGTAACAGTATACCATTTGGCACTTAAAAAGCACTTCACGACACATAATTCCCCGTCTTCTTTTACTTCAGAATATTTTTGACTTATTTATAAAATGCATAACTGATGCTACAAAAATTAATACTGGCCATTGGGGTGGCCAATGGGGTGGCCAGGAGTCGGCCAGGGGTGGCCATGGCCACCCCTGGCCACCCCCTGGTGGCGCCATTGCAGCCAGCGGCTGTAAAATATGGCTGTAATTTTTACAGCAATTCATTACAGTGTAGACCGTATTATAGTACTGAAACAGCTCTCATTGAGTCACAAATGATATGCTCTTATCATCCGATCGTGGTTGTATCTCTATGTAGTGCGTTGTTAACTCGTGTAGTGAGTTACCTCCTGTTGTGGATCAATCACGTTGTGTTGTGTGGTGTGAACGGCTAAACAACTTGAACACTCATGATTTCACTGAGAGCAAGTCATGTAGTGTGAACTGCACAGTTCAGCCCGACATTTTAAAATCATGTAGTGTGAACTAGGCTTTAGGTTTAACAACCTATACTAAATTAACTAAATTAAAGAAACTAAATTAACGACATAAGCTTAATTTAAAATGTCTTAGGAACTAGGATATTTAGAGGTGGATAAACGCAATTGAAAGGTGGATAAACGCACTTTGGAGGTGGGTAAACGAAATTCCCGAATATTGGGAGGTGCGTAAACGGCTTTTGTGCATTTAGCCTCCACTACATCCCTGGGTGTATGACATCACAGTACTGATTCGAAAGCGTATACTTTGATCACCTTGACGAAGCACTATACTGCAGTGTAGACGATTGGTGTATGACATCACAGTACTGATTCGAAAGCATACACTATACTTTGATCACTTTGACGAAGCACTGGGGAGACCGGGGGCAATTGTAACAGGGGGCAATTGTACCACACTCAATTCCTCCAATCAGAAACAAGCTAGAGTGATGACACTTAATCTGTACATGCCCAATAGGATTCTCTCTCTATCTGTGGAAAAGAAGCGTGACATTTTCAACTTTAGCAGAAGTTATTAACGACAAACTGATTTTGAGGTGTGAAAGTTATTTTTTGGATGTACAGTATTTTTCTTCTGCTGTCTAAAGTTTAGATGTCTGTCAATTTAAACTTGTATACATTTTATCCCTAGGTTATTGATTAAAAACGAACATGAACAACACTGTAACACTGTGTTACAGTTGCCCCCGAGCCACAAGGTCCATTGTAATAAGCTTGTTTGTGTGTGTTGACATACTTTTCTGTTAAAAAAAAAGAACATATTTCACTAAATTCTATTGTAAAACTTCATTTTAAAAGGGTGTATTAAAATAAATGTTTGTTCCAGTATTAACAAATCATCAATTAACATTTTTTATATAAAATAATGTGTGTTTTATATGTGCTTGACAAAGTGGGAATAAATATAAACTCTTAAAATTAACAGCAGTAACGTGATTACTTTGACGTATGCTTTTATTTGAGATAAAGTGGGTTAATAGGAGTTATTTCTCAGTGTTACAATTGCCCCCACACTGCATTTAATTAAATATTTTAGTCTTGTACTTATAAGTGAAAATATATAAATTGTATTATTAATTAGTGCACATATATATGTTTCTTGTATCAAAAGATGACTAGTCTATCTCAAGTAGTTTGTGAGTTATTAAGGAAAATGTAAAATACCTTACAATTGCCCCCGGTCTCCCTTACAGACGATTGGTTTATGACATCACAGTCCTGATTCGAAAGCATACAGTATCTTGAAGCAGCACTGTAAAGAGTACATACGATTGGTGTATGACATCACAGTCCTGATTCGAAAGCATACAGTATCTTGAAGCAGCACTGTCCAGAGTACAGACGATTGGTGTATGACATCACAGTACTGATTCGAAAGCATACAGTATGATCTTGAAGCAGCACTGTACAGAGTACAGACGATTGGTGTATGACATCACAGTACTGATTCGAAAGCATGTATGATCTTGAAGCAGCCGAACAACCAATACTTATAAAAGTAATTGGATCAAACATAAAAAATTAAGTATTCCTAACTTTTCAACGTTTACTTAACATATAACAAAAAAATATAAGTTACTAGGTTCACTTAAATGTATGCATAAATAAAATAATTAAAAAAAAAACATAATGCATGTCAACTACTACAATAATTGCATAAAAATTAAGTAAATTGATTGTATCATTTTAAGTAACTGTATGAGCCAGGTGATATAGGCTATGCAATTTCCCGTGATGCCTATCCAGACAAAAAATTATGAAACACATGTGAAGACGTTGAGAAGCGGTAAGCTTATTTTTTGTACTTAGGCCTATACACATGATCATTTATTGCATTTTTGGTCAAAAAATTTACTTTTAACTGAATTTCAGAATTGCTACAAATTTTGCATCAACAATTAGAAACGTTTCTTATGAATGCAAACATTTGTAGTCTACATGTTAACGAATGAAATAAGTGTTTTGCACGCGAGTAGCTATATATTGTGTTTTTTCAAAATATATGACCATGATGTTGGCTCGTATATGCATTAATGGTGTGTTCACACCGAACGCGAATTTAATTGCGATAGCAGAGTACATTCATAGTCAATGCAAAGACGCGAAGACGCATCATTCGCGCCGGGCGCACGAATTGGGTGACTCGTTTGCCGCGAACGTCTTTCTCAGTAGAACATTTTAACTTGAGCGGCTGCGGAAGATTCAAGCGTCTAACTAGACGCGACGTGTTTGACACGTTCGGTGTGACCAATTCGGACTGCGCTCTCTCTCCCACGGATAGATTATAGGCCTACTTTATTAGCGAGTTGTTTTTGGATAAAACAAATGTACTTTGCATACTTACAAATTCCCATGTTCTCTATCTCTATTGTCTATAGGCCTACATGGATCGCGGAAAAGGGGGCCTTGGGCGCGGGTTAGCCTACTTTTGGTAACGTTAACATACAAATATTAAATTCGAAAGCACATTGCCTACAGATCCGTGTGCACGATTTATCATTAAATAATGGCAATCTTGATTCTAGCACAATATTATTCTTAAATGACAGCGACAATTCAGTAAATTAAACCTTCAAAATTATTATCAAAATAAGTAAATACCCTTTAAACAAAAGTTTAGCTTCAAACAAAGATTGTAGATCTTTACTGTTTTCCAGTAGTTACTGCTAAAAGTTTTTGAAGAGATTCGTTCATAACCTCTGGAGGAAAGTCATTAATTAACTTCTGTTTTGTTTAAATTAATAGATATTATTTAATAGACTATTTATATATATATATATTTATAGGCATTTAATAATGGACTAATTTGTTGCATTTAATTGTTTTTTATTGATTTTTGAAAAAATTACACACACACACACACACTAAGATTGTTTAATATTTTTAAAAGAAGTCTCTTCCGCCCACCAAGCCTTCATTTCTTTGATCCAAGAAAAACTGTAATATTGTGACTATATTATTATTATTATTTTAACAACTATTTTCTATTTGAATATATTTTAAGATGCAATTTAAATAAATAATAAAGTGAAATGCTTTATTGTGTTGTGATTTGCATGTTATTTATTTTAAGACATGTAAGCTGAAGATCTAAACTAAGTTAAAAATGGTTGGTTCAACTGATTTAATTGTCTTATTTTATATATATCAATGAGCTTAAATTTTAAGTTAACAGAACTAAGATTTGTTTTGATCTCACATGGCCTGCACTGTGTTGGATTTACTTAAAAGATATGTGCACATTTTTTGATACAAAAATGGTGCATATATATTTTAAGTAAATCCAACTCATCATTTTTAGAGTGTGGACAATATGAAACTAAAACGACATAAGCTTAATTTAAAATGTCTTAGGAACTACTGGATATTTAGAGGTGGATAAACGCAATTGAAAGGTGGATAAACGCACTTTGGAGGTGCAAACGCAATTCCCGAATATTGGGAGGTGGGTAAACGGCATTTACGTGCATTTAGCCTCCACTACATCTCTGGGTGTATGTATGACATCACAGTACTGATTCGAAAGCATACAATATACAGTGATCAAATAAAGCAGCAGTATACAGAGTACAGACGATTGGTGTATGACATCACAGTACTGATTCGAAAGCATACAACATACAGTGATCAAATAGAAGCAGCACTATACAGAGTACAGACGATTGGTGTATGACATCACAGTACTGATTCGAAAGCACATACAGCAGACAGTGATCGACAGCACTGTACAGAGTACAGACGATTGGTGTATGCAGAGGTGTAGTTGTAAAAAAAGAGGTGGGTAAACTATAAATTCTGGTGGACCAAGACGTGGTCACCAGGTAAGGTGGGCCACTGCCTACCGGTGTATGTGTGTCTCCTGATGACATTGCTATATAGGGAGGGCTCGACATTAAGCCTTTTCATACGCTAAGTAAATCTGCCTTTCACTTGTCCGAGTAAAAAAGTTGCTTGTTCGGATTTTTTTTTAAATTTGACTTATTCTTAAAAAATATTCTCATCACTGATATATCAGCTTTGATATTTAAATCACCATATTGTAATTTCTGCACCTTTAAAGGCACCCCCTCCCCCAATATTATTAAATGTATATACTTCATATTTCATTTTAAATTCCTACATTTGATCAATAAATTCAATTATCTCTAATAATAAGACACCATAGGGCTGTTACCCTAGGGGTTGATCAAATTAAATCATTTACACTGAAAAATTACAATTGCATGAAATAATGTTATGAAATTGATTTTAATTTACATATAAAGAATGATGGGCTACTTTTAAACATTTAACACTAAAACCGCCAGTAGGTGGTGGCAGGCGACCGTCTTAATGAGTGAAAAAGTTCGTCTTAGGTTTAACAACCTATACTAAATTAACTAAATTAAAGAAACTAAATTAACGACATAAGCTTAATTTAAAATGTCTTAGGAACTAGGATATTTAGAGGTGGATAAACGCAATTGAAAGGTGGATAAACGCACTTTGGAGGTGGTAAACGCAATCCTGAATATTGGGAGGTGTGTAAACGGCTTTTGTGCATTTAGCCTCCACTACATCCCTGGGTGTATGACATCACAGTACTGATTCGAAAGCGTATACTTTGATCACCTTGACGAAGCACTATACTGCAGTGTACAGACGATTGGTGTATGACATCACAGTACTGATTCGAAAGCATACACTATACTTTGATCACTTTGACGAAGCACTGGGGAGACCGGGGGGCAATTGTAACAGGGAAGCAATTGTACCACACTCAATTCCTCCAATCAGAAACAAGCTAGAGTGATGACACTTAATTT
>NW_024121832.1:2211834-2237658 GCF_016745375.1 Pimephales promelas | reverse complement strand
AGGACGATCACATTGGATGTGACTATTGTGAGTCAAAGTATATAGCGCCACCAACTGGCAGCAGGAAGTGTGTCACTTTCAAAATGCTTTGGATATCAACCTTTTATTTTTACCCGATTTGCTTCAAACGTCATCTGTATAATGTAAACATACGGCAGAGTAGACCTGTGAATGGATTCTTGAATCTTTGAAACTGTTGCCGTGGCGACGCATCAAAACGTTACCATTCTTTTAGGATGCTTTTGAGAACCCTTAGCATGCTTGAAATTGCATGAAACTCGACAGACACATCACATTTATTAGCCAGTAGACACGTGCAAAGTTTCAGAAACGGGCGTGGTGAGGGCTCAGTAGCGCCACCTTTTGACAAAAGTGGGGTTGTTAGTTTTATCTACAGTTACAAAAATCGGTATGTATATTGTACTCCTCGAGCCGGACAACTTTCTAATTGACACTCATTAGCTAGGACCCACAGAAAGTCAGATATGTTTGTTTGAATGTGGTCTTGCTCAATCTGAGCCTACATGTCTTTGCCTGTCTGTGCATGTGTGTGTGTTTGTAGGGGGAGGGGTCTTAACCATTTCACTCCTGTGTGTATGGCCTGCATAAAAAATAAATGCCTTAAGCCTGGTATTTTTTTTAAATAAGTTTTTTATTTTTATAAGTAAAGGCATATAACCAGTTTAATTGTAGTGCATTAATAGTTTTATATAATTAGTTTATTAATTAAATTAACTTGGTCCATAAACTTGATCTGAAAATTTGGTCCATAAATCAAACACACTTGCATGTAATAATATGACTTGAGTGTTAATCACATCATGTTTTCAGTTTGAATATAAAATATATAAATTATGTAAAAAAAAATAAAGTTGATCCAGCTGGAGCGCAGGCTGAGAATAGCGCTGTCATGACTGGATCAGAGATCATCAGTCATGCCCTCTCATACCTTACGCACACCACGCCCACTTACATCAGATCACATCAACATGTCAGCCGGAGGGGATAACGAGGGTCGTCGTCGCTTTTGGATTCAAGAATTTTTACAACAAGATGGCAAAAGAACAGCGCTTTGCAAGACATGCAACGTTAAGATCGCGGACAGTCAACCTCCAATTTCGTCCGTCATTTGAAGAGCCATATTCTGCCCAGTAAGTGCTTGTCAATTTGTTAATGTTATCTGGTTAGCTCGTTCGTAGTTAGCTAGCTAATGTAAGTTAAAGGAGAACTCCGGCGCAAAATTACACATTGTTACCTAGTCAACCGTTATCTGAGATTGTTTTCATGACTGCCGAATGTAAATAGTTTTATCTATAAAAACAGTTTAGCCTATAAGTGACGTCCGACATTCTGCATATTGTGTTATTTTGTTAAGCCCCACTAAAGGCATAAAAAACTGTAAAGCAGAATCAAGTTTTCACACTATATTCCAAGACTTCTAAAGTCATTCAATAGCTTAATGTGTGGTAAAATTAATATTTTAGTCTCTAAGTTAAAGTTAACGGAAAGTCATCTCGCCTCAGTCATTCTCCATGCATCAGCATTAGGCGTCGCGTTCGGTTGCGACAGTAACACGACGACACTCTCTTCAAGATCAATGTTCCCAATATTATACTTTATTTGTAGATAAGGCATAAAGGTCTATGATTTGCATAAAATGACTATCTTGCTGGAGTGGAGTTTATTGCCCTTTAGAATACACTAAGCATTAGTGCTGCACGATTAATTATATCGCAGTCGTAATAGCGATCTCAAACCTATGCAATTATATAACGCAAAATGCCGCGATTTTATATGAAATAAACAAAGTAGGGCTATTAGCGCAGCATCTCTTCTTTTTTGTCATCCTTTGACTAGTGTTACAAGATCCCCTCTAATTGGTTCAAATGCCTTTTCGCATTTTGCACGACAAGAAGTGAAAAGCTGCCTGTGAGTGCCTAGAATAGATGAGACTCGCATAATGCGCATGCACTGACCGTGTGCCAGCCCAGAATAAACAGTTCTCTTTCGAGCTTGAACGAACAATAACACACACAATTATGCCAAAATGTCGTTTTGTCGAGTATCTTCATAACGTAAGAAAAGTCTTAAGGACGAAAAGAGTTGTGCTATGAGGCGCATGTGAGATCCGCGTCTCGGCAACGAGTGCTCTTAAAGGGCCAGCAGCGAATAAAGCGTTCTGTCAGTCAAGTTAAAAGAACAAAGGGAAATTAGAAAATTACTCACTGATCTTGACTAAAGAACTTTTGTAGCTTTAATAAGGATTATTCTATATATAATTTATAATTCATGCAGCACATACTGTTTGATAACTTTATTCAATTTCTGTATCCTACCTGTTAAGACAGGAAGGGCACAGGTAAATATGGTTTTTATTATGTGGGTTTATGTGGGGATTGTTTGAAGTTCACTTAATTTAAAATTTGTTAAAATTTTTTTTTAGCCTAATAATTTTTTTTAAAAAAGTTGATAGCTTTCACTGTAATGATGGTTTGGTTGATGGTTTATTGATCATTATAGGTGTTATCAATCATTTAGTTGTTGTCTGTAGTTTGAGTTGAGAAATAAACATTAATACACAGAATGATCACTAATCTGTGTGTGCATTTTACTTTAGAACCAAGCAAGTTGGACTCATGAAACCATTTTATTATATCGGAATCGCATATCACAATTGCAATATTGACCTCAGTAATTGCAATGGCAATATGACATTTTCCCCAAATCGTCCAGCCCTACTAAGCATATTATAGATATAATCCCTTCGCTATGTTCTTTTCAATGTGAAGCATTGCTTGCTGTGACTTGGTGTTGCTTCAAGTGCATCATTCTGCACACGGGATGCGCATGATCGATTATAATACTTTGGGGAGACAAGGCCCCCCACCGGGGAAATGGGCCTGCCCCCACAGCTTGGAAAAATCCTAGAGGAACACTGCACACACACACTCAGTTCAATCGCACCTCCCTCCCCCTCCTCTCTCTCTCTCTCTCTCTCTCTCTCTCTCTCTCTCACACACACACACACACACACACTTTCTGCAGGCAGCGGCTTCAGAAGTCCACGCGCTCAGAGGGAACTTCAACACACACTTCGACGTGCGCGCCTCTCTCTCTCTAGTGCGCATACACACACTCCAGCTTGAGAGAGAGAGAGAGAGAGAGAGAGAGAGGCGCGCGCGTCGAAGTGTGTGTTTGTGTTAAAGTTTCCTCTGAGCTCGTGCACTTCTGAAGCCGCTGCCGCGCAGCGAAATAAGAAAATACCACGCAGAGGACTGACGCGAAATGTGTGGAAATCCATTTGATTGTAGTTTAATTGAGAAATAAATTCAGTGCTCTGGTCAACCGCTATAGAGTGAAAACTGATTAAAGTGGTGGAAATAATGGTTGATGGACATAGAACAGTAACAATTAAACACCCATGCGTGAAGTCAAAATACATCATTAGTTTAAATCGATGATTGTGTGTGTGTGTGTGGGGCGGGTAGGTATGATTACTATTAAAGAGTTTGCATATTTACTTTTCTTGAAAATATTTAGCTATTAGATCTATTTAAATGCTTCAGTTTGTTTTCATATTATAATAATATATTATGTGCACAAATTGAAGCATTTAAACTGATGAATAATATCACTTCAAATACTTCAATTCGTTTTTATATTATATTAGGCCTCTTTTGTATTATATTATGAGCCTGAATAAAGAATCTAACAAAGGTATTGTTTAGGTTATATTAGGCCTATATTTTATTATATTTTAAGGCTAAATAAAGAACCTCACAAGGGTTGTTTAGGGCTCATTGCCAATAAAAGTTTGAAAACCCTTGCTAAAGAAAATATTGGAAATTCATAAGCAACAAACAACCATTTAACTTTGATGGTTTAATGCTTCCTGTACACAATTCATTGACTGTACAAAAACACTTTATGGTTTTCCCAAACCATCTGTGTAACAGCTTTCTTTTCTTTCTTACTATATTCTTTTATTGTAAAGAATTGAACTGTCCTGCAAAAGATTTTGTAAATTATTTTTCATAGTATTTATTGGTAAAGACTGTACAGTTAACAGCACTGGAAAAAAATATCAGAGAACCTAAAATGTGCTTCATCTAGTGACTTCTTAATTAACTGCTTGTTTTTCACAAATATGATTTAATATCAATATGTTACATTAAGGGTCAAATAAAATGTAAATGGCACATTCAAGTTAAAAGTTACAACTGAATGTTGAAAACATTGTGTTTCTACATATGATGTGCAGGTCAGGTATAAAGAATATTTTTGCTCAGGTGGTGAAAAAATAGAAAAAATTGCACACACTTCATATGAATTTTCAGTGTTGTGTACTTATGTAATGTGTCCGTTAAATCCATGAATGTCTGTAGGGTGTCTCATTTTTCATTTTAGGTTTCAGAAGGTTGCTCACGCATACATTTTGGTTGATATGTGTCCTCGATGCGCACTTTTGCAGAGCCCACACTGTTGCAAGCTCTACGGCACACTTCTTTTCGACAGTCAAAGCAGTGTTACGTTTGTGCACAATAACCCTAAAGGCACCAGGGTGGCGGTGCCACCGGCTATATATATATATATATATATATATATATATATATAAATATAGCTGCGAGCAGCGATGAAGGGCCAAAGGCGGTGGTACCCCACCTCGGAGCCTTTAGGTAACTAAAGGCACCGGGGTTGCGGTGCCACCGGCTTGGGCCCGCCATCGCTGCTCGCAGCTATATTTATTATTATTATTATTATTTATACGACTATTCGGGCACTTTTGGGGCCCTTAACATGCTCAAAAACTCTTGAAACTTAGCACACGGGTCAGAACCCGCGGCCATCAGGGCCGGGCTGAAGATGGTACCCGGGCGTGGCAGGGGGCTAGACAGCGCCCCCTGGAACGGGGTCCGAAAACTGGTCCATAAATCAAACACGCTTGCATGTAATAATATGAAACTCGGTGCACATATAGATCTCATCGTTCATATATACCTCATACTATTACTTTTTACCCCAGCCCAACAGGAAGTCGGTTACTTAGGGTTGTTCATAAAACACTCGCAATGGAATTTGAAGTACTACTCCTAGAGAATTCAAACACACGGCACGAAACTCGGTCAGCATGAAGTCAAGGCATTGACGATGAAAGTTTGCGAGGGGATTTTTTATATCTCGAACGGTTTGGCCGTGGCGAGGAAACGAAATTATGGCGAGAAACGTGAAACAGGAAGTGTTTATAACTTCAGCATACATTAACTGATCTTGATGAAACTTCAGCAGTATGTTCGCTGTAAGAGGACGATCACATGGATGTGACTATTGTGAGTCAGAGTTATAGCGCCACCAACTGGTAGCAGGAAGTGTGTCACTTTCAAAAATGCTTTGAACTCACCCTTTTATTTTTACCCGATGTGCTTCAAACTTAATCTGTATAATGTAAATACATAGCAGAAGAAGACCTGTGACCTGTGAATGGATTCTTGATATCTTTGATACTGTTGCCGTGGCAACGCATCAAACTTTAAAATCCTTTTTTTTTATGATTTTGAGACTCTTAGCGGCTTTTGGGGCCCTTAACGGGTTTGAAAACTCTTGAAACTTTGCACACAGGTCAGATCCCACAGCCATCAGAGCCGGGCTGAAGATGGTACCTGGGTGTGGCAGGGGGGCTAGACAGCGCCCCCTGGAACGGGGTCCGAACACTTGGTCCATAAATCAAACACGCTTGCATGTAATAATATGAAACTCGGTACACATGTTGATCTCATCGTTTCATCTATACCTCACGCTCTTACTTTTTACCCCAGCCAAACAGGAAGTCGGCTATTGAGGTTTGTTTGTAAAACGCTCGCAATGGAATGTGCAATACTCCTCCTAGAGAATTCAAACACACGGCACGAAACTCGGTCAGCATGAAGTCAAGGCATTGAGGATGAAAGTTTGCGAGGGGATTTTTGATATCTCGAACGGTTTGGCCGTGGCGAGGACACAAAATTATGGCGAGAAACGTGAAACAGGAAGTGTGTTATAACTTCAGCATAGATTAACTGATCTTGATGAAACTTCAGCAGTGTGTTCGCTGTAAGAGGACGATCACGTGGATGTGACTATTGTGAGTCAGAGTTATAGCGCCACCAACTGGCAGCAGGAAGTGTGTCACTTTCAAACTGCTTTGATATCACCCTCTTATTTTTAACCGATTTGCTTCAAACTTCATCTGTATAATGTAAAAATACAGCAGATGTAGACCTGTGAATGGATTCTTGATATCTTTGATACTGTTGCTGTGGCAACAAATCAAACTTTAACATTCTTTTTTGATACTTTTGGGACTCTTAGCATGCTTGAAATTGCTTGAAACAGATAGATACAGATAGCTCGACAGATACATCACATTTATTAGCCAGTAGGCATGTGCAACTTTGGCAAAAGATTAAAGTAATGTCAAAAAAGTAAACAGTAAACACTAAAAGCCTCATATCTTCTAAAAATGTAATTATACATCATTTGTTTCTAAATTAAATTATACAAATATTATAATTAAACCAGTTTTCCCTTTTTTCATTTAAGAATTATGTTTACGTTCAAAAAACAGCCAGAATGGTTTTAAAATTCAGAAGAAGAAAAATAATCTGAGTCATACGTAGTGCTATACTGCCCTCTTGTGTTCAATATCAGGTAGGCCTATTGTGTATATTCCCACCGGTTAATCAACGTGTGACTCCACTGGGACTCGGGAACTTTTAAATCGCTTACTTAAAACCGAAAGTCAAAATACAGATATCCGCACAAGACATTAATGTTGTGGAGTAGAGCGAGCATTTTAAATAAATTCCTATTAAGTAGGATTGAACTAAACAGAATGAACGTTCACTCTGTTCTGCTGGTTCCTCGCTGTTGGCGCGCACAGTTATGAATGCTTGTGCAGCCATGAGTTTTAGTTTAATTTTAAAATTAGCGCAATTTCGGGATTTGTATTATTTGAATTTATTTTTTAAAAAACACAATGTTGAGTTTTATTGTAACACTGTTTAATCGCGCCCACGGTTATATTTTGTATATTATATATAATTATAATGTATTTCTGTATAAAATAATACTACAATAAAAAACACATTTGTGACCGAACTGATCCAGCAAAATTAGTCACAGTGACCCAAATTTAAAAATTGAGATTTTGATATTAATGGAAAGAGGACACTGTAAGCTTTCAAATGATACCTTGGTCATACCTTGAATGGTTGTAACGATATACAGATTTGAATTCTGGTCGTCTGCCCTTTTTTCCAATTGAAAACCTAAGAAAATCGCTTTTAAAGTTTTTTTGCCCGTTTTTTTTTTTTTTTTTTTTTTTGATATCTTTCAAAATCCATAGCATTTTAAGGGAAACACTATTTATTTTATATAGCTTAATTTGACCAAATAGATTAACATATAAATGCAATTTAACGAGGCTGAAACTCAACTTATTTTAAATTTTTTTGAAATAAATAATTAAAAAGTCACTTTTACAAAAATGTTCTAAAATCAGAAAGATTAAAGAGGAGTCAGAGAGAAATTCAGTTTTCATACGGATTAGCCCACATAAGCAGAGAGCAGTCTGTTTTCTTTCATTTTGAATGGTTGTGTTTAAAAGTAGACATTTCAATATATATGTCTGTGAGGATACCTTATACGCTGACTTTCGGTTCATGAGACAAGCTTCAGTTCACGTGCCGCGCGTCTCCGCGTCGTGATTAGGCCTAGCCTATTGTCTGCAATTTATTTCTTATTATTTAATCCTAGTAATTGGTTGATGAAACATTGATTTAAATTAAGATAATTATTTTAAAACGAAATTTACTTTAAAGAAAGGCTTTGTGCTTGCATGTTTAAGCTATGTGAAAGTTTTAGTGCTGCTTCCAGAGAACGGTCACGTTCGGATTGTTTTTCCTCATAAATGCGAACACGGAAAATAAAATAAAGATTTTATGTTCTGGAGAGAGTCAACCCTTCTTCATCCGGTGAGTATTACTTTTGGTTTGTGCAGTGTGGTTCACATAGGCCAATTTATTAAAATATTTAATTATCTGGGAATTGGATGCTGAAATTGCCCAATTTAAAAAAAAATTTGTAATAATTTAAGTTTTGTGGTGTAAGTCTATATTTTATAGGCTAATGTTAACTTCAAATAATACTAATAGCCTAGTAATTTAAAGATGTTAAACTTTTTTGGCTTGCGCGACGCGAGACGTTAACCACGCTTATCCGGGAAAATTCAAACGAGTTTTATGAGAAATTCCTTTGGATATTGGATACTGGATGCTTGGCGTATAAATCACCAAAATGCCCCCATCGAGGAAAGGCCCGATACCGGAGGAATTCGAGGAGATAAAGCTCTCTATCCACTCCCTGTGCGGCGATGTGGCTG
The DNA here is from genome assembly GCF_016745375.1 of Pimephales promelas. The sequence goes on along the minus strand of NW_024121832.1, from coordinate 2,229,242 downwards.
CGGTTAGAGCGCAGCAGGATCAGCTCCTGGGACTACTGGAGGAGGTGAAACAACTACGCCTCCAGAACGCGGAAAAAGACCAGCGTATTGTGGATCTTGAGCGGAGAGTGGACGAGCTGGAACAATACTCCCGCATGAATGACGTGGTCATCACCGGGATTAAGATCAGGCCGCGCTCCTATGCGCGTGCGGTGGCCACGAACACCGGGGAGCCCAGCGACCAGGAGACACAGTCGGTGGAACAACAGGTTGCTTCCTACCTCCAGAACAGGGGGATAGAGATGGACCTGGAGCACATCGAGGCGTGTCACCCACTGCCCACGAAGAATGAGAGACCACCAGCGGTCATCATGAGGTTTACCAATCGAAAAAAGAAAATAGCACTCCTGAAGCAAGGACGCAAACTGAAAGGCACAAATGTTTTCATAAATGAACACTTGACAAAGAAAAATGCTGACATCTCAAGGATTGCACGACAACTTAAAAAACAAGGCAAGATTCAACAAACCTGGGTAACTAACTGTAAGATCTTCATCAAACTAAATGGGACACCGGAGGAAGCAAAAGTTTTGATGGTGAAGAGGATAGAAGATCTCGATAAGTATTGACATTGATGCAGCACCTGGTATCAAAGTAGCTTGTGACTCCATACACTAACAAATGCTATACAAACCAAGAACACAGATTACATCAAGTGTTGATATGGACATGCTACAGAACATTCTACAACATCAACAAATGGAACTGGAGACGTGTGAGTATCAAGTGCACACCACAACAGAGCCTGATACTGAGATAGACCCTGACAATAACTTTTTCTCTTCGATTGCTAAAAACTGCAATTATCTTACCCAAGAACAATATGAAAACAGTGTAAAACCAGAAGGTAATCTGTCAATAATACATTTTAACAGTCGAAGCATGTACACCAACTTTGAATCTATCAAAGATTATTTGGAACACTTCACTCATCCATTTAGCATTATTGCAATTACTGAAACCTGGTTTAATGATGATAAAGGTATTGATTTTTGTCTTGATGGCTATGAATTAAGATATACAAACAGAATAAACAAAATAGGAGGGGGGGTTGCTTTGTACATCCACAAATCAATTCAATTTAGTGTTTCAACTGATATGACCATAGCTGTGGATGGCTTATTTGAATGCATAACAGTGGAGATTCATAATGATAAAAAGACAAATATCTTCATGAGTTGTGTATACCGGGCACCTGGTTCAAGCATAGAAACTTTCAATGAGTGGATGGGTAAACTGTATTCTACTGTGAACCAAAAAAACATATTTATCTGTGGTGATTTTAACATTGACTTGTTAAATCCAACCAAACTAAAAAACGTTGATGACTTCACTGACACAATGTATAGCTTGTCGCTGTACCCAACTATAACGAAACCGAGTAGAATAACGTCACATAGTGCCACAATCATTGACAACATCTTTACTAATATGATGGGAAATCAAATCATCAGTGGCCTACTCATATGTGAAGTCACTGATCACTTACCTGTTTTTTCTTTGTGTGACTGTAACCTCAAGAAAACTAAAGATACTATGGCAAAAATCTCTACACGCAAAATTACTGAGGACATGATCTGTGCCTTAAACAATAGTTTAGCACTCCAGGATTGGACTTCAGTTTACAGAGAATCAAATGTGGACAGTGCTTATTGTAATTTTTTAGATATTTTCACTTGCCTACACAATAAACATTGCCCTGTGAAAGAATATACTATAAAGGAAAAACACAAAAAAAGTCCCTGGATTACGAAAGGAATAATTAATGCTTGTAAAAAGAAAAATAATCTCTATAAAGTGTTTATTAAAGAAAAAACAATAGAAGTGGAACAAAGATATAAGAAGTACAAAAATAAATTAACTGATATTATAAGAACAAGCAAACGGTTATATTATCAAAAAAAACTATATGAACATAAAAATAATATAAAAGGAACTTGGGATGTCTTGAATAGCCTAATCAAACAAGGATCCTCAAAGTTGATATATCCTGATCACTTTATTGATGAAATTGGTGAAGAATATAATATGAGTAATGTAGTAAATAAGTTTAACAAGTTTTTTGTAAATGTTGGCCCCAAGTTGGCCGCTGACATTCCAGACAATGGAGCTGTAAGATCAACTATTGAACGGAATTCCTTTTCATTCTTCCTCTCAGCTACAAATGAGCAGGAAGTAACAAACATTGTCTGTGAATGTAAAAATAAGTTCTCCACCAACTGTCATGATATCAGTATGACATTGATTAAAAAAGTTATATTGAATATTGTAAAACCCTTAACGTACATTTGTAATTTGTCATTCCAAACTGGCTGCTTCCCAAGTAAAATGAAAATCGCTAAAGTAATTCCAATTTTCAAACAGGATAACAAACACGTTTTTACTAATTACAGACCAATCTCTCTTTTGCCTCAGTTTTCAAAAATTCTGGAGAAGCTTTTCAGTTCTCGACTTGAAAGGTTTCTTGAGAAATATCATGTAATTAATGATGGCCAGTATGGCTTTAGGCCCAAAAGAACTACCTCGATGGCAATAACTGAAGCTGTTGAAGAAATTACTAATGCACTAGAGCAAAAAAAGTATGCAGTTGGTATCTTTATTGATCTAAAAAAAGCCTTTGATACTATTAATCACACAATCTTGTTAAATAAGATGGAAAGATATGGAATTAGGGGGCTGGCTGGAGATTGGTTAAAAAGTTATTTAACAGGGAGGTCACAGTTTGTAAAAATGGGTCAGTATTTATCAGACACTCTTGGCATAGTTTGTGGTGTCCCCCAGGGGTCAGTGTTGGGGCCAAAATTATTTAACGTGTATATAAATGATATTTTTACTATATCCAAAGTACTGAAACTCATACTATTTGCAGACGACACGAATATATTCTATAGTAGTGATGATTATAAGGAGCTCGTAAATGTGGTAAACAGGGAATTAAATATAATAAAAAAATGGATGGATACAAACAAATTATCTTTGAACATAAACAAAACTAAAATAATGATGTTTGGTAATCGTAGCAAATTGATTGAACAGAGAATAAGTATTGGTGATACCCAAATTGAAATTGTGAGTGAGTATAAATTTTTGGGGGTAATAATCGACAGTAAATTGTCTTGGAAGCCCCATGTCAGACACATTAAAAGAAAAATCTCCAAAAGCCTCTCAATTATAAACAAAGCAAAACTATACCTTGATAAAAATGCACTCCGTACCCTATACTGCACTTTGGTACTACCATACCTTATGTATTGTGTTGAAGTGTGGGGAAATAATTATCAGAACACAATAAATCCTCTGATTATATTACAGAAAAGAGCCGTGAGGGTCATTCATAAGGTTGGTTACTTAGAACATACTCATAAGCTGTTTAAGCAGTCAAATTTGTTAAAACTCGATGATCTTGTAAAATATAATACAACAATAGTCCTCTATAAAGCATTTAACAACTTATTACCGCCTAACTTACAACGTTTTTTTCAAATTCCTGTGCGAGCTCATAACTTGAGAGGCTTTGGATATTTTTCGTTACCAAGAGCCCGAACTACTCGTAAACATTATTGTGTGTCTGTATGTGGAGTGAAACTCTGGAACAAACTGGACTTACAACAAAAGCAATGTCAAACTATCCATCAATTTAAATTGTCATATAAACATAGGGTCTGGTTAAAATACAGAGAGGAGGATTTTTAATTTATATTGATGTTGTACTCTGTCTTATAATGTTAACATGTGCTCAATGTTTCCTTACCATCGTTGGTATATTGTCCATTACCATCGTTGGTATATTGTCCATTACCATCGTTGGTATATTGTCCATTACAATCATTGGTATATTGTTCATTACCATAGTTGGTATTGTTTATTCTTCTTAAACTGTTTGATAATGTTGTTATAATAAATTATTGTGACTGTGGTAACGCCACCATGATACAACCTATGTAAACAATCCGTGACCAAAGTAAACATGAAGCTTAATGTATTAATCACCAAGTGGTGAACTGGGGTGGGATTAAATAAGTTTTCTTCTTCCCACTCCCTTTCAGGTAGAATTCGATTTGTTTTGTTTGTTGTTGTTTTTTTGTTTTTTTTTGTTTGTTTTTTGTTGTTGTTTTTTTGTTTGTTTCTTGTTTCTTTTTGCACTGTATGACTTAACAAACATTTTGTCTGCCTTGTACTTTTGTGCCATTGCCTGAAATAAATAAATAAAAAAAAAAAATAATAAAAAAATGTTGTAGCTAGCATTGGGTCTGGACGTGAAGGATAACTTCGGGAGTTGAAGGGACGTGTCGGTGTCGTGATTCTGTCTTCTCACACCGCGACACAGGTTCGTGGATCTGAGTGTCGCGATCGTTACAGCCTTACATAGGCTATATTCTTCTTGCAGATAAATATACTCACGCAGTTTAGGTTAGAAGCCTCCAACGTTCAACGTTTCAGGGGATACCCGGGAAATGCTCAGAGGTGACGAGGGGAGTTGAGAAGAGCAATGTTTATTTCAGCGAATTTAAAGCTTTGACAACTTTAATCGTTATTTAAATACCTTTACTCGATTTAACTACGAAACCCTGTGAGATTATTTTTGAATGTCTGTTCTTTGAAATTAGCAAAAAAAAAATATATATTTTTTTTGTTATTTCATGGTTTTTCCACATAATCGGCCCATATCTTAAAATGGAAGGCTGCAACTTCCGACTCATTTCGCCAGAGCGGGTCACATTTGATTTTTATTTTTTAAACAATGTAATGTGTAACCTAAAAATAAACAGATTATTTGATAAATGATATATTTAAATCTCCATATTGTAGCCTAATATCTGCAGGGCAGCCTAGTCTTAATAAATGTATGCTTCATTTTTCATTAGTAAATTTGATCAATAAATTCAATAATTTAGAATAATAAGACACTATAGGGCTGTTACCCTAGGTAAGGCTGATCAAATTAAATCGGTTACACAATAATGTTACGAGATTGGTTTAACAGGAGTCAATTAAAAATCGCTGTAAAGAACGATACTTTTAAACATAACCCTAAATCACCATAAGGTGTTGCCAGATGACCGTCTTAATGAACGAGTCATGGATTCAAAATGCTGAATCATTCAGTAATGAGAAAACACATTGCTTTGAGATGCGCGATGGGTCGCTGTGATCTTTGTTTAACTATTTTCTCTGCTGAAACAGAAAAAAAGTCAATATTGCATCTAAAAAGTCAATATTGCATCTAAAATGTAAGTGACTTGACTTGTGTGTGTGACTATGTTTGTTGTAGTGATAAGAGTTGCATCCTTGTTAAAGTTTAAGGCCTTGTGTTTTTGGATATATATCTTTCTTTCTTTTTTTTTTCTTTTTTTACAAAATATGCATATAACCCATATATTTAGGGCCCAAGCCCTGAAAGGGCGAAGGCCCTATTGTTTTCCTAAGGATTATTATTAGGGCCCAAGCCCTGAAAGGGCGAAGGCCCTATTGTTTTCCTTAGGATTATTCTTTTCTATTATTAGGGCCCAAGCCCTGAAAGGGCGAAGGCCCTATTGTTTTCCTAAGGATTATTAGGGCCCAAGCCCTGAAAGGGCGAAGGCCCTATTGTTTTCCTTGCGATTATTTTTCTTCTCTATTATTATTATAATAATTATTATTTTACTACCTTTTGGGCACTTTTGGGGCCCTTAACGTGCTCGAAAACTCTTGAAACTTTGCACACGGGTCAGAACCCGCGGCCATCAGAGCCGGGCTGAAGCTGGTACCTGGGCGTGGCAGGGGGGCTCGTCAGCGCCCCCTGGAACGGGGTCCGAACACTCGGTCCATAACTCAAACACGCTTGCATGTAATAATATGAAACTCGGTACACATGTTGATCTCATCGTTTCATCTATACCTCGCGCTCTTACTTTTTACCCCAGCCCAACAGGAAGTCGGCTATTGAGGTTTGTTTGTAAAACGCTCGCAATGGTATTTGAAATACTCCTCCTAGAGCTTTGATCCACATTCGACGAAACTCGGTCAGCGTGAAGTCAAGACATTGAGGATGAAAGTTTGCGAGGGGATTTTTGATATCTCGAACGGTTTGTCCGTGGCGAGGAAACGAAATCATGGCGAGAAACGTGAAACAGGAAGTGTGTTATAACTTCAGCATACATTAACTGATCTTGATGAAACTTCAGCAGTGTGCTCGCTGTAAGAGGACGATCACATGGATGTGACTATTGTGAGTAAAAGTTATAGCGCCACCAACTGGCAGCAGGAAGTGTGTCACTTTCAAAATGCTTTGAAATCACCCTTTTATTTTTACCCGATTTGCTTCAAACTTCATCTGTATAATGTAAACATACGGCAGATGTAGACCTGTGAATGGATTCTTGATATCTTTGAAACTGTTGCCGTGGCGACGCATCAAACTTTGCCCTTCTTTTAGGATGCTTTTAGGATGCTTTTGAGACCCTTAGCATGCTTCAAATTGCATGAAACTCGACAGACACATCACATTTATTAGCCAGTAGACATGTGCAAAGTTGCAGAAACGGGCGTGGTGAGGGCTCAGTAGCGCCACCTTTTGACAAAAGTGGGGTGGTTAGTTTTAACTAGAGTTACAAAAATTGGTATGTATATTGTACTCCTCGAGCCGGACAACTTTCTAATTGACACTTATTAGCTAGGACCCACAGAAACTCAGATATTTTTGTTTGAATATGGCCACTCTGAGCCTTTGGCTGGCTGGCTGGCTGTCTGTGTGTGTGTGTGTGTGCAGGGGGAGGGGGCTTAACCATTTCACTGCTGTGTGTATGACCTGCATAAAGAAAATACATTTCTCAAGCCTGGTATTTTTTAAATAAGTTTTTATTTTTATTTTTTATAAGTAAAGGCATATAACTAGTTTAATTGTAGTGAATTGACAATAGTTTTATATAATTAGTTTATTAATCAGATTAACTTGGTCAATAAACTTGGTCTGAAAATTTGGTCCATAAATCAAACACACTTGCATGTAATAATATGAAACTTGGTACACATATAGATCTCATCGTTTCATATATACTTCACACTCTTACTTTTTACCCCAGCCCAACAGGAAGTTGGCTATTTAGGGTTGTGTTTAAAACACATGCAATGTAATTTAAATTATTGCTCCTAGAGCACTGAACCAAATTCGACGAAACTCGATCAGCGTGAAGTCAAGACATTAAGGATGAAAAAGTGCCACGGGATTTTTGATATCTCGAACGGTTTGGCCGTGGCGAGGAAACGAAATTATGGCGAGAAACATGGAACAGGATGTGTGTTATAACTTCAGCATACATTAACTGATCTTGACGAAACTTCAGCAGTGTTTTCGCTGTAAGAGACCGATCACATGGATGTGACTATTGTGAGTCAAAGTTATAGCGCCACCAACTGGCAGCAGGAAGTGTGTCACTTTCAAAATGCCGTGGCAACGAAACAAACTTTAACATTATTTTTTGATGCTTTTGGGACTCTTAGCTTGCTTGAAATTGCTTGAAACTCAACAGATACATCACATTTATTAGCCAATAGACATGTGCAACTATGGCAAAAGATTAAAGTAATGTCAAAAAAGTAAACACTAAAAGCCTCATATCTTCTAAAAATGTAATTATACATCATTTGTTTCTAAATTAAATTATACAAATATTATAACTTCCCCAATTTTTCCTTTTTTTCATTTAAGAATTGTGTTTACGTTCAAAAACAGCCAGAATTGTTGTAAAATTCATAAAAAAATAATAATCTGAGTCATACGTAGTGCTATACTGCCCTCTTGTGTTCAATATCAGGTAGGCCTATTGTGTATATTCCCACCGGTTAATCAACGTGTGACTCCGCTGGGACTTGGGAGCTTTTAAATCGCTTACTTAAAACCGAAAGTCAAAATACGGATGTCCGCACAAGACATTAATGGTGTGGAGTAGAGCGAGCATTTTAAATAAATTCCTATTAAGTAGGATTGAACTAAACAGAAAGAATGTTCACTCTGTTCTGCTGGTTCCTCGCTGGTGGATCATATGATTACTTTGTCATAATCTATGACAAAAATGCTATTATAAACCATATTAATAATAGATAATACACATTGCTCTTATTTTTGAAAAATACATTCATGAAAAACAAGATAACAAAAATCATTAAAAAAAAATATAGCCATGGCTGCTATAAAGCAACATATAATTGAAAGGCAATTAATAATCTGTCATTACGTCACTGCATTATGATATTACGGCTCCAATACGGTGCAGCACAAAGCACTTATGTGCATCCCGAGCGGAGAATGATGTGCTTGAAGCCACATGAAGTTACAGCGCATTGAGTCCGTATTGAAAAGTTCAAAGCACAAAGGAAATACATATTTATGAACAGTGTATTATACATTATCTATCTATGCAATAGTTTATTGAGCCTTTTCTTTTAAAGGTTTTAAATTTCAGTTACTGTGTGCGTGAAGAACAATTATAGTGCTCTGACTCTAGTGTTGTGATCTAACCGACAGCGTCCGACACCCGGTAGAAAGTAACACGATTAAGTTACAGCAATAAAGTCCAGCAAGAAAAAGTTTCTTCATTCGAAAATATAGACCTTTAGACCTTTATCTTAAAGATCCAGTATAATAGGATTAACATTGAATCATTGAAGATCGTTTCATCATTGACTGTAACCGAATGTGACGTGCTGTTTGAATGCTGAATGGAGAATGACTGACAGGCGCAGAGAGGGAAAAGTTTGTGTTCTTGAATTTAATGACTTAAATATTAATTTCTATATCACATAATAGCTTCAGAACACTAATAATACAGTACACAAAAACTTTATGGTACTTTAGAAAGTTTTTGTGCCTTTGTGCCTAACAGAATAGTATATGCACAATATAGAATTTGAATCAGCCTCGTCAAAGATGGCAGTGTCAGAGCCGATACCGATCCTGAGTATCTAATCGGCGCACTTCTTTTCAACAGTCAAATTGAAATTGAAATTGCTTGAAACTCAACAGATACATCACATTTATTAGCCAGTAGACGTGCAAAGTTTCAGAAACGGGCAATGTGCAAGGACTAAATAGCGCCACCTTTTGACAAAAGTGGGGTTGTTAGTTTTATCTACAGTTACAAAAATCGGTATATACATTGTACTCCTCAAGCCGGACAACTTTCTAATACATAGTCATTAGCTCGGACCAAGAGGAAGTCAGATATTTTGGTTTGAATATGGTGAGCCTCTCTCTGAGCCTACGTCCCTGTATGGCAAGCCCTTTTAACATTTAAAAGCTAAGTTTGCCTGTCCGGAATTAACATTGTAGATATCAACAACGTCTTTCTGTCTATTCGTAATTACATTTTGGATAGTTTGTATTATCATTTAAGACATCTGTAACATAATTGTGACTAGTCGAAATGACAGAGTATGGCAAGCCGTTTTAACATTTAATCATAAAAGGGCCAAAGCCTTCGGCACCGCTACCCGGGTGCCTTTAGGTAACTAAAGGAACCGGGGTTGCGGTGCCACCGGCTTGGGCCCGCCATCGCTGCTCGCAGCTATATTTTATTAGGGCCCAAGCCCTGAAAGGGCGAAGGCCCTATTGTTTTCCTAAGGATTATTTATTATTATTATTTTGTAACCTTTTGGGCATTTTTGGGGCCCTTAACGTGCTCGAAAACTCTTGAAACTTTGCACACGGGTCAGAACCCGCGGCCATCAGAGCCGGGCTGAAGCTGGTACCCGGGCGTGGCAGGGCGGCTCGTCAGCGCCCCCTGGAACGGGGTCCGAACACTCGGTCCATAACTCAAACACGTTTGTATGTAATAATATGAAACTCTGTGCACATGTTGATCTCATAGTTTCATCTATACCTCGCGCTTTTACTTTTTACCCCAGCCCAACAGGAAGTCGGCTATTGAGGTTTGTTTGTAAAACGCTCGCAATGGAATGTTAAATACTCCTCCTAGAGCTTTGATCCATATTCGACAAAACTCGGTCAGCATGAAGTCAAGACATTGAGGATGAAAGTTTGCGAGGGGATTTTTGATATCTCGAACGGTTTGGCCGTGGCGAGGAAACGAAATCATGGCGAGAAACGTGAACCAGGAAGTGTGTTATAACTTCAGCATACATTAACTGATCTTGATGAAACTTCAGCAGTGTGTTCGCTGTAAGAGGACGATCACATGGATGTGACTATTGTGAGTCAAAGTTATAGCGCCACCAACTGGCAGCAGGAAGTGTGTCACTTTCAAAATGCTTTGATATCACCCTTTTATTTTTACCCGATTTGCTTCAAACGTCATCTGTATAATGTAAACATACGGCAGATGTAGACCTGTGAATGGATTCTTGATATCTTTGAAACTGTTGCCGTGGCGACGCATCAAACGTTACCATTCTTTTAGGATGCTTTTGAGACCCTTAGCATGCTTGAAATTGCATGAAACTCGACAGACACATCACATTTAATAGCCAGTAGACACGTGTAAAGTTTCAGAAACGGGCGTGGTGAGGGCTCAGTAGCGCCACCTTTTGACAAAAGTGGGGTTGTTAGTTTTATCTACAGTTACAAAAATCGGTATGTATATTGTACTCCTCGAGCCGGACAACTTTCTAATTGACACTCATTAGCTAGGACCCACAGAAAGTCAGATATGTTTGTTTGAATGTGGTCTTGCTCAATCTGTGGTCTTGCTCTCTGTCTTTGCCTGTCTGTGTATATGTGTGTGTGTTTGTAGGGGGAGGGGTCTTAACCATTTCACTCCTGTGTGTATGGCCTGCATAAAAAATAAATGCCTTAAGCCTGGTATTTTTTAAAAAAGTGTTTTATTTTTTATAAGTAAAGGCATATAACCAGTGCATTAATAGTTTTATATAATTAGTTTATTAATTAAATTAACTTGGTCCATAAACTTGATCTGAAATTTTGGTCCATAAATCAAACACACTTGCATGTAATAATATGACTTGAGTGTTAATCACATCATGTTTTCAGTTTGAATATAAAATATATAAATTATGTAAAAAAAAAAAAATAAAGTTGATCCAGCTGGAGCGCAGGCTGAGAATAGCGCTGTCATGACTGGATCAGAGATCATCAGTCATGCCCTCTCATACCTTACGCGCACACCACGCCCACTTACATCAGATCACATCAACATGTCAGCCGGAGGGATAACGAGGGTCGTCGTCGCTTTTGGATTCAAGAATTTCTTACAACAAGATGGCAAAAGAACAGCGCTTTGCAAGACATGCAACGTTAAGATCGCGGACAGTCAGATGACAACCTCCAATTTCGTCCGTCATTTGAAGAGCCATATTCTGCCCAGTAAGTGCTTGTCAATTTGTTAATGTTATCTGGTTAGCTCGTTCGTAGTTAGCTAGCTAATGTAAGTTAAAGGAGAACTCCGGCGCAAAATTACACATTGTTACCTATAGTCAACCGTTATCTGAGATTTGTTTTCATGACTGCCGAATGTAAATAGTTTTATCTATAAAAACAGTTTAGCCCAGTGGTTCTCAAAGTGGGGTCCGTGAGCTAATGCCAGGGGGTCCGCGAAATAATTTATAACAACCTAACGTTTTTTTCCGTGCTATGAGTCATGTTTTCTTTATCATCTGAAAACATGCTGTTTATTCCTAAGTTACTTATAATGCATTTAACATCAAAGAATACAAATTAAACACTTAAGTTTTCTATAGATAGATAATCTATGTCTGTGCGTCAAGTAGACTAGGCTATTCGCTATTGATTTTGCGCGACGTGCGCCAGAAGAAGACAGAGAGACGGCATGAACCCGCATCCGGTTGTTTTCTGTATTTTTAAAAGGCAAGACATTTTGTAGTCATTTATAATGTAGCCTATACACAAATAAAAAAAATGGACACTTTACCGTTTCGGATGATGCACTCTTGTCTTATCTATGACCATAAATAAGAGTATTCCTGTTTCCACTGCTGAGGAAAAATTCCCACGTAATCGCGCGCCGGCGTCTCGCGTGCGCGCACAATAGTCAGTTCTAGCACTGCTACTGTAGATTTGACATTAGAAGTCTGATCATTATCAAAATAAAAGTGCATAATGACAGGGCCGTACCCACAATTGAGGTTGCAAGGATGCACATCGCGATGATAACTGACCTTCTCGTCTGAGGTGCTTCAGCAGACTAACAACGACATCTCAATGTCAAAATGTTTGAGTCGGAGTGAACTCAAAGTTCCCCGCACGACGTATCAGTCAACGGTCATAAAGTACGGGATAAAATGTAGGCCTACATTAACATAAACTAAACAGCTGTTTTAGATAAAAGTTTTAAAAAACGACCGAAACAATCAGTTTGCAAAGTATTAATCAAGCTCAAGTTTAACAAGGAAAACGCAGGTCAAGAGAAACATACTGTGCCCATGAGATTAATATTATGGATTCATATATTTAACATATACTATATGTTTTTTTTTAGCTAATTGCAGTAGCTCAAATTAACAACGCACGCACCTTTTAAACATAATGCCATTATCATTGTATTTATAGGCTTTATTTGTGTGCAGAATAGGCCTAATCATTGAAACATTTCTCCTTTAAGGCCATTCCTGTTTGGAATATGTGATTGTGTTTCGTGACATCTTGACAAAAAAAAAAGTATGCCACTGCCCACTGACATGCTTCTAAATCTATATCCAATTGTGGGGCCTTAAAAACACATTAAAATGCACATGTAGATCAAGAACATCAAAAATTCCTAAGTGAGGGATCCTAAGTGATTCCTAGTAAGATCACTTTTGGGACCTCAGTAGGCTATTTAGAAATTCCTGCATAGTACCCTGGGTGGAGACCATTCATTTTGTGCAAGAATATTTCATTAGCCGCTCAGACATTAACTTTGTGCTTAATAACGGTTATAAATATAAGGGGGGTCCTTGGAAATCTTTTTCCCCTGAAAGGGGTCCCTGGCACCAAAATGTTTGAGAACCCCTGGTTTAGCCTATAAGTGACGTCCGACATTCTGCATATTGTGTTATTAAGCCCCACTAAAGGCATAAAAAACTGTAAAGCACAATCAAGTTTTCACACTATATTCCAAGACTTCTAAAGTCATTCAATAGCTTAATGTGTGGTAAAATTAATATTTTAGTCTCTAAGTTAAAGTTAACGGAAAGTCATCTCGCCTCAGTCATTCTCCATGCATCAGCATTCACACAGCGCGTCGCGTTCGGTTGCGACAGTAACACGACGACACTCTCTTCAAGATCAATGTTCCCAATATTATACTTTATTTGTAGATAAGGCATAAAGGTCTCTGATTTGCATAAAATGACTATCTTGCTGGAGTGGAGTTTATTGCCCTTTAGAATACACTAAGCATTAGTGCTGCACGATTAATTATATCGCAGTCGTAATAGCAATCTCAAACCTATGCAATTATATAACGCAAAATGCCGCGATTTTATATGAAATAAACAAAGTAGGGCTATTAGCGCAGCATCTCTTCTTTTTTGTCATCCTTTGACTAGTGTTACAAGATCCCCCTCTTATTGGTTCAAATGCCTTTTCGCATTTTGCACGACAAGAAGTGAAAAGCTGCCTGTGAGTGCCCTAGATTAGATGATACGCATAATGCGCATGCACTGACCGTGTGCCAGCCCAGAATAAACAGTTCTCTTTCGAGCTTGAACGAACAATAGCACACACAATTATGCCAAATGTGGTTTTGTCTAGTATCTTCATAACATAAGAAAAGTCTATGGATGAAAAGAGTTGTGCTATGAGGCGCGTGTGAGATCCGCGTCTCGGCAACGGGTGCTCTTAAAGAGCCAGCAGCGAATAAAGCGTTCTTTCAGTAAAGTTAAAAGAACAAAGGGAAATTAGAAAATTACTCACTGATCTTGAGTAAAGAACTTTTGTAGCTTTAATAAGGATTATTATATATATATAATTTATGATTCAGGCAGCGCAGACTGTTTGATAACTTTATTCAATTTCTGTACCTGTTAAGACAGGAAGGGCACAGGTAAATATGTTTTTTATTATGGGTTTATGTGGGGATTGTTTGAAGTTCACTTAATTTTAAAGCTGTTATATATTTTTTTAAGCCTAATAATTTTTTAAAAAGTTGATGGCTTTCAATTGATGGAATCACTGTAATGTTGGTTTGGTTGATGGTTTATTGATCATTATAGGTGTTATCAATCATTTATTGTTGTTGTTGTTTTTAGTTTGAGTTGAGAAATAAACATTAATCTGTGCATTTTACTTTAGAACCAAGCAAGTTGGACTCATGAAACCATTTTATTATATCGGAGTCGCAAATCGCAATTGCAATATTGGCTCAATAATGGCAATATGACATTTTCCCAAATCGTGCAGCCCTACTAAGCATAGATTATAGATACCATCCCTTCGCTATGTTCTTTTCAATGTGAAGCGTTGCGTGCTGTGACTTGGTGTTGCTTCAAGTGCATCATTCTGCACACGGGATGCGCATGATTGCTTATAATACTTTGGGGAGACAAGGGGCGTGGCCTAAGGGAATATCACTTGTGATGTTAAGTGATGTTACCCCGCCATCGCTGATACAACCTTTAGCAGTCATGTTTTTGCTTATTGAGAGAGAGAGAAAGTGTGTGTGTGTGTGTGTGTGTGTGTGAGCAGTGGCGGTTCTAGGCGGGGGCCTGGGGGGGCCAGTGCCCCTGCGACAACAAGCTTGGACCCCCTTGTGGCCCCCCTAAATGTGGAGTCAGTGTGAAATATTTTTTTTATAGTGTGTCACGCATTGAGCATGACAGTCACTCGTTTCAGTCTTTTGTCTCACACTCCCGTCACACATTGTATTTCTCATGCGGAAAAACTATTAATAATATATTTAATATACGCAATTTCTCTGGCCGCGCCGCTCTCACGTGAGAATCAAGCGCGTCTCGCCTGGAGTTCAGCAGTCGACCCTGCTACGCATCAGCCAATCAAAAAAAGAGAAGAGCTACTTAATAGCCAATCAGAAAAGGGCACTATTGTATCTGGGTAAAATTTAACGCAACAACCAATGAAAAAAAGCATATCCTGGAATTGTTCATATGATTCTGTTACAACATCTTCCGAAAGTTTCTTCACCCGTCCCACAGATGAAACTAATCACTGGAGCTCCGAACATCACTTGGAGCACGGAGTAAGTCATGATCTCCTGTTTTAATGTTACAACAAATTCACAACTTGTTTGACAAAAACTATGACAACTTGACTGATGTAAGATGAATCTTTCCCGCAGCGTAAGCTAGCTTACGCAATGCTCGTTCCCTCATCTAGAGAGAACCGAGGTTACGTTAGGTAATCGATTCGTTTCCCATTTAATTAGTATCAGTCTGTAACTTAGACAACAGTTTTACAGCCTGTTCACTGACAACACCTGCTCAGAACAAGTAGTCTAGGCCTAGTCATCTTATTACACGAATCACGATGACTGACATATTGTCACATTATAAACATCTCTCTCTCCAAATAGGCTTAATAATTTTATTAGCACTAGATAAATTAAAGTGTAATGCATAGTCGATTTTTAAAACATCTCTCTCTCCAAATAGGCTTAATAATTGTATTAGCACTAGATAAATTAAAGTGTATTGCATAGTCGATTTTATAGGTCACTTTTAAAATCATGTCATATTTTATAATTATATCCTGGCCAAGGATGCATTAATTATTGCTTCTGTCTTTCAAAGATGTCAGGAAAAAAACAATTATAAAAAAGCTCATTCACCCTGAGAGGAAAGCCCCCTAAAAAGGCCAGTTTAGAGGATAATTTGCTGATCTTTTTGCAAAAAAAAAAAAAAAAAAAACACAAAAATCGTAGATTAATTTGTAAAAATGATATATATATATACATACTGTATATTCAATGTAAAAAAATAAAATGGAAATTCAAATACAGACTGATATATGTAATGCAAATGTAAAAATATAATGGAAATGCAAATTGTTGGATAATTATAAACATGGTATTTTGCTTATTTATGCCTTCAGTGCAGTGCAGAAAATGATAAGGTCTAAATGTAACTGGCCCCTCTAACAGTACAACTGGCCCCAGCTTGGCCCCCCCAGTTGAAATGGTCTAGAACCGCCACTGTGTGTGAGAGAGAGAGAGAGAGAGAGAGAGAGAGAGAGAGAGAGAGAGAGAGAGAGAGAGAGAGAGAGAGAGAGAGAGAGAGAGAGAGAGAGAGAGAGAGAGAGAGGAGAAATGTAACAAAGTTTAATATTGTTTGTAAACTGTGTTTGAGAGAGAGGAAGGTGTTCAGAGAGTCTGTAGGATGTTAAGCTGTTATTTGTTTTTATGGACTCAATGTTGAAAATTTAAACATTTCAAACACACTGTTGGCAGAAGTGAAAAATAAATAATTTTATGAAGTTACAATTTTGTTTGATTCCATGGTGTATTTTACTGAACATGAGTATTTACAATGCAAATTATTGTAATTTACTGGCAAATACTTATCTTGTCTTTTCATTTATTAAGATCAGATTCTGCATGTAAAATTAAAATAATAAGGTGACTTGACTTGCACTTGACTTAACCTACTACAAGACTTGACTTGACTTGACATAGCCTGTGACTTGACTTGACTTC
This sequence comes from Pimephales promelas, assembly GCF_016745375.1. The sequence continues at coordinate 2,212,602 of NW_024121832.1, read as the reverse complement.
CCCCAAAAAAAAATACTTGGGACTTACTTGAGACTTGACGGTTAAGACTTCAGACTTACTTGAGACTTGCGTGACCTGCGCCCATCTCTGCTCTAAGTTTTAAGACAGTTCAAATGGAAGTTGGGAATTATGTGTTGTTTGAATAAATCTCCTAGGAGAAATACATCAAATTACAACGCATGTGTTTACCAATCACCACCATACTCGGTGTGCATGAAGTCAAGACATTGAGGATGCTCAATTCCGGACGGATGTTTGATTTCTCGAACGTTTGGCCGTGGCGAGGAAATGAATTTTATGACTGAAAAGGACACATTAAAATGTGTTATAACTTTGCTCGTTTTACCTACAGTACAAAACTTGCCACGTATATTGTTCTTGTCAAGCCGATCAACTTTCTATTTAACAGTAAGAAGCTCAGACCAAAGGAAAGTCAGATATTGTAGTTGGATGTGTATCTTGTCTCTATCAGTGTCTGTGTGTTGGGGGGGGGGGGGTTGCTGGTTTGTCTTTGTGTGTCTGTTGTGTGTGTGTGTGTGTGTGCGGCTGTCGTGCGTGTGTGGGAGGGAGGGCTGTTGTCTGTGTTTATATGTGTGTGTGTGTGTGTGTGGTTGGCTGTGATTTTTCCTGCAAGTCCTTGTCTCTAAGTCCTTTGTCTGTTAGCACAACAATTTTGTATTTTTTAAATGACAAAATATGCTATAACCCCCATCTTTTAAATGTATAGTTTTCTTTAAATAAAGTAAGATTGTATTTGTAATTGAAGCT
>NW_024121832.1:2190997-2211334 GCF_016745375.1 Pimephales promelas | reverse complement strand
TTTTTTATTGATTTTTGAAAAATACACACACACACACACACCACACACTAAGATTGTTTAATATTTTTAAAAGAAGTCTCTTCCGCCCCACCAAGCCTTCATTTCTTTGATCCAAAAAAACTGTAATATTGTGACTATATTATTATTATTATTTTAACAACTATTTTCTATTTGAATATATTTTAAGATGCATTTAAATAAATAATAAAGTGAAATGCTTTATTGTGTGTGATTTGCATGTTATTTATTTTTAAGACATGTAAGCTGAAGATCTAAACTAAGTTAAAATGGTTGGTTCAACTGATTTAATTGTCTTATTTTATATATATCAATGAGCTTAAATTTTAAGTTAACAGAACTAAGATTTGTTTGATCTCACATGGCCTGCACTGTGTTGATTTACTTAAAAGATATGTGCACATTTTTGATACAAAAATGGTACATATATATTTTAAGTAAATCCAACTCATCATTTTTTAGATGTGGACAATATGAAACTAAAACGACATAAGCTTAATTTAAAATGTCTTAGGAACTACTGGATTTTAGAGGTGGATAAACGCAATTGAAAGGTGGATAAACGCACTTTGGAGGTGCAAACGCAATTCCCGAATATTGGGAGGTGGGTAAACGGCATTTACGTGCATTTAGCCTCCACTACATCTCTGGGTGTATGTATGACATCACAGTACTGATTCGAAAGCATACAATATACAGTGATCAAATAAAGCAGCAGTATACAGAGTACAGACGATTGGTGTATGACATCACAGTACTGATTCGAAAGCATATACAGTGATCAAATAGAAGCAGCACTATACAGAGTACAGACGATTGGTGTATGACATCACAGTACTGATTCGAAAGCATACAGCAGACAGTGATCGACAGCACTGTGTACACAGAGTACAGACGATTGGTGTATGCAGAGGTGTAGTTGTAAAAAAAAGAGGTGGGTAAACTATAAATTCTGGTGGACCAAGACGTGGTCACCAGGTAAGGTGGGCCACTGCCTACCGGTGTATGTGTGTCTCCTGATGACATTGCTATATAGGGAGGGCTCGACATTAAGCCTTTTCATACGCTAAGTAAATCTGCCTTTCACTTGTCCGAGTAAAAAAAGTTGCTTGTTCGGATTTTTTTTAAATTTGACTTATTCTTAAAAAATATTCTCATCACTGATATATCAGCTTTGATATTTAAATCACCATATTGTAATTTCTGCACCTTTAAAGGGCACCCCCTCCCCCAATATTATTAAATGTATATGCTTCATATTTCATTTTAAATTCCTACATTTGATCAATAAATTCAATTATCTCTAATAATAAGACACCATAGGGCTGTTACCCTAGGGGTTGATCAAATTAAATCATTTACACTGAAAAATTACAATTGCATGAAATAATGTTATGAAATTGATTTTAATTTACATATAAGAAAGAATGATGCTACTTTTAAACATTTAACACTAAACCGCCAGTAGGTGGTGGCAGGCGACCGTCTTAATGAGTGAAAAAGTTCGTCTTAGGTTTAACAACCTATACTAAATTAACTAAATTAAAGAAACTAAATTAACGACATAAGCTTAATTTAAAATGTCTTAGGAACTAGGATATTTAGAGGTGGATAAACGCAATTGAAAGGTGGATAAACGCACTTTGGAGGTGGGTAAACGCAATTCCCGAATATTGGGAGGTGCGTAAACGGCTTTTGTGCATTTAGCCTCCACTACATCCCTGGGTGTATGACATCACAGTACTGATTCGAAAGCGTATACTTTGATCACCTTGACGAAGCACTATACTGCAGTGTACAGACGATTGGTGTATGACATCACAGTACTGATTCGAAAGCATACACTATACTTTGATCACTTTGACGAAGCACTGGGGAGACCGGGGGCAATTGTAACAGGGGGCAATTGTACCACACTCAATTCCTCCAATCAGAAACAAGCTAGAGTGATGACCAGTGGCGGCTTGTCAATAGGGGGCGCTGGGGCGCCGCCCCCATCAAGAAATATACATATACAAAATTTATATAAAAATAGAACAATAAAATATTTTTTTCATACGATGTACCGGCTGGTAGTAAGAAAAGCATCAGCATTTAATAAAAACTGGCTTTAATCGGTCAACTATTTTCTATGTTTTTCAATGTGTTTCATTGGGACGCCGGACTAATGGGTGTCTATGTGAGGCTTTAAATTTTCGTGCAACATGTGACCTGAAGCTGGCCTCTAATTGGTTTCTTAAAGATTCACCTAAGGGCGCAAGTCGTTGCGTCCCTGGCCAATCAGAATTTGATTCACGTTATTTTATCCAATATGATTGGTTCTCGTCACCTGTCATTCAACTTCACGCTCTGGGCCACTACCAGAGCCGTAACTATACTATTTCGAGCGCGCAGACGACACCATTTCGACATTTTTTGTATAAATAATGGCAGCAGTTCATCCAAATTCTGTGATTTTTTTTTTTTACAAAAAAACCCTTTCACAAGGCTTTCGCTGGAAGAAAAAAAAAAAAAGATAAAGGATCTCGGACCGGACCAACCCGATTTACAAATTCAGCAGCAGGCCAGTGACAGGGGACGAAGCTACACGAAGGTTCACCCGCGCGTGTTATGAGAAACGGAGGTGGCTGGCTGGATGTGATATTAGCAATTCTCTGTTTTGTTTTCCCTGCCTTTTATTTCAAAGTGTCGGCACTGAAGTTTTGTGGACAACAACGGGGGTAAGAGACCTCAAACATCTCTCTGAAAAATGCAAACGTACTTCTTTATTAGTATGAAATGTATATAAAAGAGAGCAATATGTTCAAGTAGGAAACATGCTTTCTGGTACTTCTTTACTAGTAGGCTACGAAATGTATATAAAAGAGAGCAACATTTAAGTTCAAGTCGGAAACATGCTTTTTGGTACTTCTTTATTTGTATTAAATGTAAATAAAGATCATACATTTATATTTAAGTAGTAGTCAACATGGTTTTTGGTACTGCTTTGTATTTATTTGCCCTCCTCAATAAAAAAAATACAAATAAAAAATGCGCCCCCCCAAAAATAAATATCATCAGCCGCCACTGGTGATGACACTTAATCTGTACATGCCCAATAGGATTCTCTCTCTCTATCTGTGGAAAAGAAGCGTGACATTTTCAACTTTAGCAGAAGTTATTAACGACAAACTGATTTTGAGGTGTGAAAGTTATTTTTTGGATGTACAGTATTTTTCTTCTGCTGTCTAAAGTTTAGATGTCTGTCAATTTAAACTTGTATACATTTTATCCCTAGGTTATTGATTAAAAACGAACATGAACAACACTGTAACACTGTGTTACAGTTGCCCCCGAGCCACAAGGTCCATTGTAATAAGCTTGTTTGTGTGTGTTGACATACTTTTCTGTTTAAAAAAAATGAACATATTTCACTAAATTCTATTGTAAAACTTCATTTTAAAAGGGTGTATTAAAATAAATGTTTGTTCCAGTATTAACAAATCATCAATTAACATTTTTTATATAAAATAATGTGTGTTTTATATGTGCTTGACAAAGTGGGAATAAATATAAACTCTTAAAATTAACAGCAGTAACGTGATTACTTTGACGTATGCTTTTATTTGAGATAAAGTGGGTTAATAGGAGTTATTTCTCAGTGTTACAATTGCCCCCACACTGCATTTAATTAAATATTTTAGTCTTGTACTTATAAGTGAAAATATATAAATTGTATTATTAATTAGTGCACATATATATGTTTCTTGTATCAAAAGATGACTAGTCTATCTCAAGTAGTTTGTGAGTTATTAAGGAAAATGTAAAATACCTTACAATTGCCCCCGGTCTCCCTTACAGACGATTGGTTTATGACATCACAGTCCTGATTCGAAAGCATACAGTATCTTGAAGCAGCACTGTACAGAGTACATACGATTGGTGTATGACATCACAGTCCTGATTCGAAAGCATACAGTATCTTGAAGCAGCACTGTCCAGAGTACAGACGATTGGTGTATGACATCACAGTACTGATTCGAAAGCATGTATGATCTTGAAGCAGCCGAACAACCAATACTTATAAAAGTAATTGGATCAAACATAAAAAATTAAGTATTCCTAACTTTTCAACGTTTACTTAACATATAACAAAAAAATATAAGTTACTAGGTTCACTTAAATGTATGCATAAATAAAATAATTAAAAAAAAACATAATGCATGTCAACTACTACAATAATTGCATAAAAATTAAGTAAATCGATTGTATCATTTTAAGTAACTGTATGAGCCAGGTGATATAGGCTATGCAATTTCCCGTGATGCCTATCCAGACAAAAAATTATGAAACACATGTGAAGACGTTGAGAAGCGGTAAGCTTATTTTTTGTACTTAGGCCTATACACATGATCATTTATTGCATTTTTGGTCAAAAAATTTACTTTTAACTGAATTTCAGAATTGCTACAAATTTTGCATCAACAATTAGAAACGTTTCTTACGAATGCAAACATTTGTAGTCTACATGTTAACGAATGAAATAAGTGTTTTGCACGCGAGTAGCTATATATTGTGTTTTTTCAAAATATATGACCATGATGTTGGCTCGTATATGCATTAATGGTGTGTTCACACCGAACGCGAATTTAATTGCGATAGCAGAGTACATTCATAGTCAATGCAAAGACGCGAAGACGCATCATTCGCGCCGGGCGTCACGAATTGGGTGACTCGTTTGCCGCGAACGTCTTTCTCAGTAGAACATTTTTAACTTGAGCGGGCTGCGGAAGATTCAAGCGTCTAACTAGACGCGACGTGTTTGACACGTTCGGTGTGACCAATTCGGACTGCGCTCTCTCTCCCACGGATAGATTATAGGCCTACTTTATTAGCGAGTTGTTTTTGGATAAAACAAATGTACTTTGCATACTTACAAATTCCCATGTTCTCTATCTCTATTGTCTATAGGCCTACATGGATCGCGGAAAAGGGGGCCTTGGGCGCGGGTTAGCCTACTTTTGGTAACGTTAACATACAAATATTAAATTCGAAAGCACATTGCCTACAGATCCGTGTGCAGGGGCGGAGCTACATGGTGGCCAGGGGGGGCCACGGCCACCATTGGTCAAGGCTCGGCCCCCCTGCCGGCCCCCCCTCCCAACCTCACGGGAAAATAAATGTAATAATAATAAAAAATAAAAACTCCAGTAACGGTCTTAAAAGGAAGCTGAAATGTATGCATTTTTTAATCAAGTCATTGATTTGTCACTTACGCTATAAGCCCCATTAGCAACATGTTGGGTCTCGCCCCCATCAACAGTGCGAGACATAACGTGCCTGCATTCTGACAGCGCTTGGGCTGTTTACGAATATTGACGTATGGTCAAAAGACGTCCCAAAACGTCAGTTATATGACGATTTGGGATGAGACCGGGTTGGTTTACACCTGGCCACTTCATGCGTTTTCTCAGATCGGATAGCTATCTGATTTATCAAAACGATTCCATTTACACCTGGTCACATAAATCTGTTTTTGCAAAATGGATATAAATCCGATCTTCAATTCCCGCGTTATATGCGGATTTAATGAAGTGCACGTCACCGAAACCAACAGATATGAGCTGGATTTTATTGATCATCGGCTATATTCAAAATCAGCAAAGACGGTGATAAGAGAGAGCGGCAACAGAACTGGTAAGATCATTTCGTTTCTTTACTTTTAATGAAGATGGTAGTGTTAATCGTCTGCGACTTACTTTCACTTTGATTTGCGATAGATTGCGGCGCGTTGGCTTGCGTTCAGCTGCTCATCTGAGGTGATGCGCGTCGCAGTAGCGTCGTCATATCTGACTAAAATAGCATGACATGTAGCCTGTAACATGCTCTCACGCGTTTCTTTTTTTAGCATTTTTGGGAGTATTAACATTTACATATGTCGTTTCAAGAACCAGATGCATTTACACTTGTCCAGTTTCGTCTGGAATGCGGCCCAGACCACCTCCTGAAGTGGTTTGAGCGATCGGATTCAAATCCGTCTCGAATGCGTTTCGGAGGGCATTTACACCAGGTTTTTTTTTACGATCGAAAACGCATGAAGTGGCCAGGTGTAAACGGCCCCTATAATGTAGCATAGGGTTCTTTAATCAACTCCGAAGGACATTTTAAGGTTCAAAACTGACAAGAAAGAACCCTTTTGGCTCAAATGTTTTTTAAAGGCTGTTATTCATTCATATATTACATTATTCTGCAACATTTGTAGTTGTTATTAAATTATTGTTTATTAAACTGTTGTAGTAACTTTTTCCCCCTTCAATCGGGGACGGATGTGACGCAGTGCTTGCGCGACGCGAGACGTTAACCACGCTTATCCGGGAAAATTCAAACGAGTTTTATGAGAAATTCCTTTGGATATTGGATACTGGATGCTTGGCGTATAAATCACCAAAATGCCCCCATCGAGGAAAGGCCCGATACCGGAGGAATTCGAGGAGATAAAGCTCTCTATCCACTCCCTGTGCGGCGATGTGGCTGCGGTTAGAGCGCAGCAGGATCAGCTCCTGGGACTACTGGAGGAGGTGAAACAACTACGCCTCCAGAACGCGGAAAAAGACCAGCGTATTGTGGATCTTGAGCGGAGAGTGGACGAGCTGGAACAATACTCCCGCATGAATGACGTGGTCATCACCGGGATTAAGATCAGGCCGCGCTCCTATGCGCGTGCGGTGGCCACGAACACCGGGGAGCCCAGCGACCAGGAGACACAGTCGGTGGAACAACAGGTTGCTTCCTACCTCCAGAACAGGGGGATAGAGATGGACCTGGAGCACATCGAGGCGTGTCACCCACTGCCCACGAAGAATGAGAGACCACCAGCGGTCATCATGAGGTTTACCAATCGAAAAAAGAAAATAGCACTCCTGAAGCAAGGACGCAAACTGAAAGGCACAAATGTTTTCATAAATGAACACTTGACAAAGAAAAATGCTGACATCTCAAGGATTGCACGACAACTTAAAAAACAAGGCAAGATTCAACAAACCTGGGTAACTAACTGTAAGATCTTCATCAAACTAAATGGGACACCGGAGGAAGCAAAAGTTTTGATGGTGAAGAGGATAGAAGATCTCGATAAGTATTGACATTGATGCAGCACCTGGTATCAAAGTAGCTTGTGACTCCATACACTAACAAATGCTATACAAACCAAGAACACAGATTACATCAAGTGTTGATATGGACATGCTACAGAACATTCTACAACATCAACAAATGGAACTGGAGACGTGTGAGTATCAAGTGCACACCACAACAGAGCCTGATACTGAGATAGACCCTGACAATAACTTTTTCTCTTCGATTGCTAAAAACTGCAATTATCTTACCCAAGAACAATATGAAAACAGTGTAAAACCAGAAGGTAATCTGTCAATAATACATTTTAACAGTCAAAGCATGTACACCAACTTTGAATCTATCAAAGATTATTTGGAACACTTCACTCATCCATTTAGCATTATTGCAATTACTGAAACCTGGTTTAATGATGATAAAGGTATTGATTTTTGTCTTGATGGCTATGAATTAAGATATACAAACAGAATAAACAAAATAGGAGGGGGGGTTGCTTTGTACATCCACAAATCAATTCAATTTAGTGTTTCAACTGATATGACCATAGCTGTGGATGGCTTATTTGAATGCATAACAGTGGAGATTCATAATGATAAAAAGACAAATATCTTCATGAGTTGTATATACCGGGCACCTGGTTCAAGCATAGAAACTTTCAATGAGTGGATGGGTAAACTGTATTCTACTGTGAACCAAAAAAACATATTTATCTGTGGTGATTTTAACATTGACTTGTTAAATCCAACCAAACTAAAAAACGTTGATGACTTCACTGACACAATGTATAGCTTGTCGCTGTACCCAACTATAACGAAACCGAGTAGAATAACGTCACATAGTGCCACAATCATTGACAACATCTTTACTAATATGATGGGAAATCAAATCATCAGTGGCCTACTCATATGTGAAGTCACTGATCACTTACCTGTTTTTTCTTTGTGTGACTGTAACCTCAAGAAAACTAAAGATACTATGGCAAAAATCTCTACACGCAAAATTACTGAGGACATGATCTGTGCCTTAAACAATAGTTTAGCACTCCAGGATTGGACTTCAGTTTACAGAGAATCAAATGTGGACAGTGCTTATTGTAATTTTTTAGATATTTTCACTTGCCTACACAATAAACATTGCCCTGTGAAAGAATATACTATAAAGGAAAAACACAAAAAAAGTCCCTGGATTACGAAAGGAATAATTAATGCTTGTAAAAAGAAAAATAATCTCTATAAAGTGTTTATTAAAGAAAAAACAATAGAAGTGGAACAAAGATATAAGAAGTACAAAAATAAATTAACTGATATTATAAGAACAAGCAAACGGTTATATTATCAAAAAAAACTATATGAACATAAAAATAATATAAAAGGAACTTGGGATGTCTTGAATAGCCTAATCAAACAAGGATCCTCAAAGTTGATATATCCTGATCACTTTATTGATGAAATTGGTGAAGAATATAATATGAGTAATGTAGTAAATAAGTTTAACAAGTTTTTTGTAAATGTTGGCCCCAAGTTGGCCGCTGACATTCCAGACAATGGAGCTATAAGATCAACTATTGAACGGAATTCCTTTTCATTCTTCCTCTCAGCTACAAATGAGCAGGAAGTAACAAACATTGTCTGTGAATGTAAAAATAAGTTCTCCACCGACTGTCATGATATCAGTATGACATTGATTAAAAAAGTTATATTGAATATTGTAAAACCCTTAACGTACATTTGTAATTTGTCATTCCAAACTGGCTGCTTCCCAAGTAAAATGAAAATCGCTAAAGTAATTCCAATTTTCAAACAGGATAACAAACACGTTTTTACTAATTACAGACCAATCTCTCTTTTGCCTCAGTTTTCAAAAATTCTGGAGAAGCTTTTCAGTTCTCGACTTGAAAGGTTTCTTGAGAAATATCATGTAATTAATGATGGCCAGTATGGCTTTAGGCCCAAAAGAACTACCTCGATGGCAATAACTGAAGCTGTTGAAGAAATTACTAATGCACTAGAGCAAAAAAAGTATGCAGTTGGTATCTTTATTGATCTAAGAAAAGCCTTTGATACTATTAATCACACAATCTTGTTAAATAAGATGGAAAGATATGGAATTAGGGGGCTGGCTGGAGATTGGTTAAAAAGTTATTTAACAGGGAGGTCACAGTTTGTAAAAATGGGTCAGTATTTATCAGACACTCTTGGCATAGTTTGTGGTGTCCCCCAGGGGTCAGTGTTGGGGCCAAAATTATTTAACGTGTATATAAATGATATTTTTACTATATCCAAAGTACTGAAACTCATACTATTTGCAGACGACACGAATATATTCTATAGTAGTGATGATTATAAGGAGCTCGTAAATGTGGTAAACAGGGAATTAAATATAATAAAAAAATGGATGGATACAAACAAATTATCTTTGAACATAAACAAAACTAAAATAATGATGTTTGGTAATCGTAGCAAATTGATTGAACAGAGAATAAGTATTGGTGATACCCAAATTGAAATTGTGAGTGAGTATAAATTTTTGGGGGTAATAATCGACAGTAAATTGTCTTGGAAGCCCCATGTCCGACACATTAAAAGAAAAATCTCCAAAAGCCTCTCAATTATAAACAAAGCAAAACTATACCTTGATAAAAATGCACTCCGTACCCTATACTGCACTTTGGTACTACCATACCTTATGTATTGTGTTGAAGTGTGGGGAAATAATTATCAGAACACAATAAATCCTCTGATTATATTACAGAAAAGAGCCGTGAGGGTCATTCATAAGGTTGGTTACTTAGAACATACTCATAAGCTGTTTAAGCAGTCAAATTTGTTAAAACTCGATGATCTTGTAAAATATAATACAACAATAGTCCTCTATAAAGCATTTAACAACTTATTACCGCCTAACTTACAACGTTTTTTTCAAATTCCTGTGCGAGCTCATAACTTGAGAGGCTTTGGATATTTTTCGTTACCAAGAGCCCGAACTACTCGTAAACATTATTGTGTGTCTGTATGTGGAGTGAAACTCTGGAACAAACTGGACTTACAACAAAAGCAATGTCAAACTATCCATCAATTTAAATTGTCATATAAACATAGGGTCTGGTTAAAATACAGAGAGGAGGATTTTTAATTTATATTGATGTTGTACTCTGTCTTATAATGTTAACATGTGCTCAATGTTTCCTTACCATCGTTGGTATATTGTCCATTACCATCGTTGGTATATTGTCCATTACCATCGTTGGTATATTGTCCATTACCATCATTGGTATATTGTTCATTACCATAGTTGGTATTGTTTATTCTTCTTAAACTGTTTGATAATGTTGTTATAATAAATTATTGTGACTGTGGTAACGCCACCATGATACAACCTATGTAAACAATCCGTGACCAAAGTAAACATGAAGCTTAATGTATTAATCACCAAGTGGTGAACTGGGGTGGGATTAAATAAGTTTTCTTCTTCTCACTCCCTTTCAGGTAGAATTCGATTTGTTTTGTTTGTTGTTGTTTTTTTGTTTTTTTTTTTGTTTGTTTTTTGTTGTTGTTTTTTTGTTTGTTTCTTGTTTCTTTTTGCACTGTATGACTTAACAAACATTTTGTCTGCCTTGTACTTTTGTGCCATTGCCTGAAATAAATAAAAAAAAAAAAAAAAAAAAAAAAAAAACTTAATATCACATTTTAATCATGCAGATTTTTGGAGGATAAAAAGTGAAATGGCACTCTTCGTCTGATATTGATTAATTAAATTTTTTAACCACCATATATTGAATTTTGTGATAATTCACATGCATTGCATTTTAAGGATTCCAAATACGTAACGCTTTAGAACCTTTTAAGGTTCTATATTGAACCTTTTCTTCTAAGAGTGTAATTGTTACAGCAGACACAAAGCGAACAGAACATTTCAGGGTAACACTTTAAAATACGGTTCCTTCGTTAATGAATAACTACACAAGAACCAATGAGTAACACAATATTAACAATCTAGTAACTATTATTAACTAACAAGACAACGCATTCTCACCCCAAGGCGTCACCTTTGACCATGCTTCAATATTTGACGTTTTAGGCGCCCTTTAGCGTCACTTACATGACGCGATCCTACGGCGTCATCTAACTGACGCTAAAGGAAAGCGTCAGTTAGAGGACGCGGTTAGGTTTAGGTGTGGGGTGGGGGTAGGGTACACGCGATCCTAGGGCGTCATCTAACTGACGCTAAAGGGCGCCTAAAGCGTCAGATATTGAAGCATGTCCAAATGCTTCCCAAGGCGTCAGTTAGGTGACGCCTTGGGAGTGAGAATGGGCTGAACAAGAAACTCTGATTAACAAACTAGGTAATAGCGCACAGACGGAAGTGGTAGTTCACTATTAAGTAATCAATAACTTCTATATTTTTTAATACTTCCCAGAGAACTACTGAAAAAGTTTATTAACAATCTAGTAACTACTATTAAATAAACTCTTATTAACGAATTAGTAAGTAATAGCTCACAGATGAAAGTGTTACTAGATACTTCTGTGGGAATTACTAATTATTTGGATCCGTATTATAAAGTGAAGATCATTGGAACTAACTAGTAATGACTCAAGTGTTACTACATGATCTAGTCATGATTTGTGCAACCGTTGTAACTTGTTGTATTATCACAAATAAATTGGATGTTGCACTTAAAATGCAATGGTTTACCTAAAGAAATTATCGCCTAATATGACAATTCATATTGTGTCTTTCTGTCATTTGCACTAAAACATCCCTGTCTCATGTTAAGGTCCCTAACCCCTCACATAATGATGACACATTGCACTCGCACATTTATCAATTAGACATTATTAGTGTCATAAGGGAGTTTAATCCATTGTTTATGGCCTGACGAGCTGCGTGTGAGTTTTAGTAATAGTAGTTTTTGACAATCAAGTGCCACCCCAAATAAAAGACTGGCACAAGCTGGCCCCCCCAGAAATAATGTCCTGGCTACGCCCCTGTCCGTGTGCACGATTTATCATTAAATAATGGCAATCTTGATTCTAGCACAATATTATTCTTAAATGACAGCGACAATTCAGTAAATTAAACCTTCAAAATTATTATCAAAATAAGTAAATACCCTTTAAACAAAAGTTTAGCTTCAAACAAAGATTGTAGATCTTTACTGTTTTCCAGTAGTTACTGCTAAAATGTTTTTGAAGAGATTCGTTCATAACCTCTGGAGGAAAGTCATTAATTAACTTCTGTTTTGTTTAAATTAATAGATATTATTTAATAGACTATTTTTATATATATATTTATAGGCATTTAATAATGGACTAATTTGTTGCATTTAATTGTTTTTTATTGATTTTTGAAAAAATTACACACACACACACACACACTAAGATTGTTTAATATTTTTAAAAGAAGTCTCTTCCGCCCACCAAGCCTTCATTCCTTTGATCCAAGAAAAACTGTAATATTGTGACTATATTATTATTATTATTTTAACAACTATTTTCTATTTGAATATATTTTAAGATGCAATTTAAATAAATAATAAAGTGAAATGCTTTATTGTGTGTGATTTGCATGTTATTTATTTTAAGACATGTAAGCTGAAGATCTAAACTAAGTTAAAATGGTTGGTTCAACTGATTTAATTGTCTTATTTTATATATATCAATGAGCTTAAATTTTAAGTTAACAGAACTAAGATTTGTTTTGATCTCACATGGCCTGCACTGTGTTGGATTTACTTAAAAGATATGTGCACATTTTTTGATACAAAAATGGTGCATATATATTTTAAGTAAATCCAACTCATCATTTTTTAGAGTGTGGACAATATGAAACTAAAACGACATAAGCTTAATTTAAAATGTCTTAGGAACTACTGGATATTTAGAGGTGGATAAACGCAATTGAAAGGTGGATAAACGCACTTTGGAGGTGCAAACGCAATTCCCGAATATTGGGAGGTGGGTAAACGGCATTTACGTGCATTTAGCCTCCACTACATCTCTGGGTGTATGTATGACATCACAGTACTGATTCGAAAGCATACAATATACAGTGATCAAATAAAGCAGCAGTATACAGAGTACAGACGATTGGTGTATGACATCACAGTACTGATTCGAAAGCATACAACATACAGTGATCAAATAGAAGCAGCACTATACAGAGTACAGACGATTGGTGTATGACATCACAGTACTGATTCGAAAGCATACAGCAGACAGTGATCAAATAGAAGCAGCACTGTACAGAGTACAGACGATTGGTGTATGCAGAGGTGTAGTTGTAAAAAAAGAGGTGGGTAAACTATAAATTCTGGTGGACCAAGACGTGGTCACCAGGTAAGGTGGGCCACTGCCTACCGGTGTATGTGTGTCTCCTGATGACATTGCTATATAGGGAGGGCTCGACATTAAGCCTTTTCATACGCTAAGTAAATCTGCCTTTCACTTGTCCGAGTAAAAAAGTTGCTTGTTCGGATTTTTTTTTAAATTTGACTTATTCTTAAAAAATATTCTCATCACTGATATATCAGCTTTGATATTTAAATCACCATATTGTAATTTCTGCACCTTTAAAGGGCACCCCCTCCCCCAATATTATTAAATGTATATGCTTCATATTTCATTTTAAATTCCTACATTTGATCAATAAATTCAATTATCTCTAATAATAAGACACCATAGGGCTGTTACCCTAGGGGTTGATCAAATTAAATCATTTACACTGAAAAATTACAATTGCATGAAATAATGTTATGAAATTGATTTTAATTTACATATAAGAAAGAATGATGCTACTTTTAAACATTTAACACTAAACCGCCAGTAGGTGGTGGCAGGCGACCGTCTTAATGAGTGAAAAAGTTCGTCTTAGGTTTAACAACCTATACTAAATTAACTAAATTAAAGAAACTAAATTAACGACATAAGCTTAATTTAAAATGTCTTAGGAACTAGGATATTTAGAGGTGGATAAACGCAATTGAAAGGTGGATAAACGCACTTTGGAGGTGGGTAAACGCAATTCCCGAATATTGGGAGGTGCGTAAACGGCTTTTGTGCATTTAGCCTCCACTACATCCCTGGGTGTATGACATCACAGTACTGATTCGAAAGCGTATACTTTGATCACCTTGACGAAGCACTATACTGCAGTGTACAGACGATTGGTGTATGACATCACAGTACTGATTCGAAAGCATACACTATACTTTGATCACTTTGACGAAGCACTGGGGAGGCAATTGTACCACACTCAATTCCTCCAATCAGAAACAAGCTAGAGTGATGACACTTAATCTGTACATGCCCAATAGGATTCTCTCTCTATCTGTGGAAAAGAAGCGTGACATTTTCAACTTTAGCAGAAGTTATTAACGACAAACTGATTTTGAGGTGTGAAAGTTATTTTTTGGATGTACAGTATTTTTCTTCTGCTGTCTAAAGTTTAGATGTCTGTCAATTTAAACTTGTATACATTTTATCCCTAGGTTATTGATTAAAAACGAACATGAACAACACTGTAACACTGTGTTACAGTTGCCCCCGAGCCACAAGGTCCATTGTAATAAGCTTGTTTGTGTGTGTTGACATACTTTTCTGTTAAAAAAAAATGAACATATTTCACTAAATTCTATTGTAAAACTTCATTTTAAAAGGGTGTATTAAAATAAATGTTTGTTCCAGTATTAACAAATCATCAATTAACATTTTTTATATAAAATAATGTGTGTTTTATATGTGATTGACAAAGTGGGAATAAATATAAACTCTTAAAATTAACAGCAGTAACGTGATTACTTTGACGTATGCTTTTATTTGAGATAAAGTGGGTTAATAGGAGTTATTTCTCAGTGTTACAATTGCCCCCACACTGCATTTAATTAAATATTTTAGTCTTGTACTTATAAGTGAAAATATATAAATTGTATTATTAATTAGTGCACATATATATGTTTCTTGTATCAAAAGATGACTAGTCTATCTCAAGTAGTTTGTGAGTTATTAAGGAAAATGTAAAATACCTTACAATTGCCCCCGGTCTCCCTTACAGACGATTGGTTTATGACATCACAGTCCTGATTCGAAAGCATACAGTATCTTGAAGCAGCACTGTACAGAGTACATACGATTGGTGTATGACATCACAGTCCTGATTCGAAAGCATACAGTATCTTGAAGCAGCACTGTCCAGAGTACAGACGATTGGTGTATGACATCACAGTACTGATTCGAAAGCATGTATGATCTTGAAGCAGCCGAACAACCAATACTTATAAAAGTAATTGGATCAAACATAAAAAATTAAGTATTCCTAACTTTTCAACGTTTACTTAACATATAACAAAAAAATATAAGTTACTAGGTTCACTTAAATGTATGCATAAATAAAATAATACAAAAAAAACATAATGCATGTCAACTACTACAATAATTGCATAAAAATTAAGTAAATCGATTGTATCATTTTAAGTAACTGTATGAGCCAGGTGATATAGGCTATGCAATTTCCCGTGATGCCTATCCAGACAAAAAATTATGAAACACATGTAAAGACGTTGAGAAGCGGTAAGCTTATTTTTTGTACTTAGGCCTATACACATGATCATTTATTGCATTTTTGGTCAAAAAATTTACTTTTAACTGAATTTCAGAATTGCTACAAATTTTGCATCAACAATTAGAAACGTTTCTTACGAATGCAAACATTTGTAGTCTACATGTTAACGAATGAAATAAGTGTTTTGCACGCGAGTAGCTATATATTGTGTTTTTTCAAAATATATGACCATGATGTTGGCTCGTATATGCATTAATGGTGTGTTCACACCGAACGCGAATTTAATTGCGATAGCAGAGTACATTCATAGTCAATGCAAAGACGCGAAGACGCATCATTCGCGCCGGGCGTCACGAATTGGGTGACTCGTTTGCCGCGAACGTCTTTCTCAGTAGAACATTTTTAACTTGAGCGGGCTGCGGAAGATTCAAGCGTCTAACTAGACGCGACGTGTTTGACACGTTCGGTGTGACCAATTCGGACTGCGCTCTCTCTCCCACGGATAGATTATAGGCCTACTTTATTAGCGAGTTGTTTTGGATAAAACAAATGTACTTTGCATACTTACAAATTCCCATGTTCTCTATCTCTATTGTCTATAGGCCTACATGAGCCGCGTTTCCACTGCCGGGCCAGGGCCGGGCCGTGCTAGTGCGTGCCAGGGCCCGTCGCGTTTCCACTGTCACTTCCGGGGCTTGATCGGGGCTTCCTCAGGGCCAACGGCCAGGATTTCTGGCCCGTCGAATACCTTGGGCCAGAGGGGGCCAGCTCGGGCTAGAGGCGTGCTCAAGGTAAAAGGCGGAGTTTATCGGTGTTATGGAACGTTATCTGAAGCAAGATGCACACAGGGGTGTCCATGTTTAACCGATTAACCGTTTAAAATTGCATAACATTTTAATTTGAACTGTAAGCCTATGCCAAATGCTGCGCAAAAATATATAGGCTATATATAGGCTACATATCGACGAATTTTCAGATATTTGTTTGATTTTTTGCCCCTTAAACATTTAAAATATTTGACAAATTAATATGAAAAAAATATATATTTTACTGGTTTTCTGAGGCCAAATTAGAACCTGGAAATGATATTTTCCCTGCAGTGCTGAATGAGAAGAGCCGTAACCACAGCCTACAGAAAGGGGATTATAGGTGATTTATAATAAATGTGTCTGATAATAAAATAATATAAAATAACGAGGCATTAATTGTTTATTAATAAACTATTGTTTTCTAAATGATTTTCGGCTAAAAACATCTCCATCTCCGGATGCACATTTAGAGAGAAATTAATTAGCTACATAATTACATAGTCAGAAAGATATTGGCTTTCGATTCGAATTTGTTCGTTTTAAATTGGACATTTAAAGCTTTAATCTACAAGACTAAAGCTTTAAATGTCCAATTTAAAACGAACAAATTCGAATGCGGTGGCTGTTTCAGGTCTTGCGCTTCAGTTCACGGAGATCATGAAGCGCGCCTTGATTAATTGTTAAAGCACAACGTTTTCTTGTTATTGTGAGTTTACGCAAATAAAAGTATTTGCGAATAATGTATTATTATTTTCTGTATGACCAGAAATGAAAGAGTATTTTAAGTTGTTTCCACTGAAAGAAATGCAATGAAACTGCAAGTGTTCACATGGGCGTCTCGCAGCCATCACGCTCCACACACACTGGATATGCGCTGATATGCGTCAAAAATATTGTGTTTATTTGTGCTCTGTTCCTTTTTTGGATAAAGGCGTCTTCTACATATGCAGCCTAATAAAATGTTACAATAATGATGATGATGGTTATTATTATTATTATTATTATTATTTGCAGACACGGAGTTTTTGTGAAATAGACGTTTTGCTTATTTCAATTGGCAATTTCAGTTTGAAGGGTGATGGAAATGCGGCTTTAACTGCTCCGTACTTGCTGCGTTTTATTTCTATAAATTAATTTCGTTTCAAATGGGGTCCAATCAGTTATTAAAGGTGTTAAAAAATTAACTCTGTATCTCGAGGTTGCGGCGTTTGTTATTTGTTAACAGGCTGCGGCGGTTCCGCAGCCTGTTATATCGCGCAAAAAATCGCTGCTTGAAATGGAGAATCGCCTGTACTGTTCTCGTGACACTATTGCAGCCACGGCAGGTGAGTTAATACACATGCTATCTTCCTAATTAAAAAAATAAATTAATTCATAATACCCGCTGAAATGGGTTGGGTTTTATGACGTTTGATCCAGAAAGGCGTGTTAGGGGTGGGGTCTGGGGCAGCGCTGTGGGGCTACTGGCCCGGCAGTGGAAACGCAAGCCCGGTGCTTGAGGCCCGAGGCCACTAGCTCGGCTCGGCTCGCTGTTAGCTCTGGCCCAGCCCTAGCCCGGCAGTGGAAACGCGGCTATGGATCGCGGAAAAGGGGGCCTTGGGCGCGGGTTAGCCTACTTTTGGTAACGTTAACATACAAATATTAAATTCGAAAGCACATTGCCTACAGATCCGTGTGCACGATTTATCATTAAATAATGGCAATCTTGATTCTAGCCAGGGGCGGTTTCTTCATTGGGGCGATTGGGCGACGCACCACCAAAGTGTGAATCATCACACTCACAATCTCATTCAACCAGAGAGTTACGCTAGCCATCACTATATAGTCCAATCAGTGTCATGTCACGTTCTGTGGAGTACCGCCTCTTGTTGGGCGATTTCACTCTGGCTGAAAATCGCCCAGAGTGTTCCCATAGACTTACATTCAAAGATGTTTTTTTTTCGAACTGCAGGCACTGCAACGCATTCTCTATGGGTTCCGGGAGGGCTCGCACTAACGTGCTTACATCATCATACGTATCCTTAACTTGTGCAGCGATTGGTGGGAACAAACATCCACTATTAAAAATCTTTAATATTAAGTGACAAATAATATTTTAAAACAATTTTAACTTCAAACAGCAACAATAAAAAAATGAAACACTACTTAATTATCTTTATCAAATTGATTAAAAAAAAAAAGCGAGAGCGAGAGAGACTGTTGGGACATCTCGCGAGTTGTGGCTACAGACAGTTGAACTTGAACAATGCCATGGCGAACACAGTCCTTTAGATGCCTACACAGCAAATTTCAGGAGTTGAAAAATCATGAGTTAGGCAAAAAAGAGTTACTTTTGAGTTATTTTTTTTTTAACTCTGACTACACTTTGTGTTATTGGATACTCCCCGGCTGTGTTGTATTTTGGAGTTCATTCATTGGTGTTCAGGAGTGTGTTTTGGTTTAACACTAGCTACACCTGGAGTTATTTTTGAGAAATGCGCCTCGACACGACCCTGCCGCTGGATAAAGGAATAATGGACTTATGTGCCTCGTCGTGAGGTAGGTAAAAGAGTATATAAACTATGTACAAATGTTCTATATTTTCTGACAAACACGTTTGGTCATCGCGTAGCTGCTACGTTATAGGCTAGTTATACTGTTTACTAACGTCAACGATTATGACAAACTTGCTGTTGAACGTTTGTTTACTTGTTTCAAATTTTGAAATGGCTATTTGCGTGGGGTTTTTGTCAATGTAAACGAGTTAACATTAGCTAACCGTCTTTCCATTCACCGTGTTTCTGAAAATGAGTGTTTTACCGTGAAGTTGATGCATCAATGCATTACAGGCATACGTGGTTACACAATTGCAGTGTCTAACGTTACCCTGGAAAATAAGATAGTTGTGCTGTGTAGGCCTGCAATGATTTGAATTGTAACAGCTATAACGTTAGGCTACGTATTAGTGGTGACCCACGATCACATGTGCGTGATTTTCAGCTAATATATTTTTGCATTCTCAATGAATGGTGCTAGATTATGCCTCATACTGTTGTTTTTGTGATCTTCATATGCAACTGTCCTGCAGACAACCGGTTGAAGGTTACTCCTCCTCAAATCTGAACCAAATCGATTTGCTGAAATAAAGGCAGTAAATCAAGAATATGGTGTTCAGTGTAGTAATTTCCACACAAAACATTATATTGTGTTAAATAAATATTAACTCTAAGAAGTTAAACTAAATATTTTTTTTGAGTGTTACTTTTTAACACTGTAATGAGTTCATATAATTATTTTTAGAGTTACATTTACGCTCCGTAGGTTTAGTATTTTAACTCCATAAAATTTTAACTCCGAAAAAGTGTTAAATTCAACTCCAAGAGCAGAGTTATTTTAACTCTGCGCTGGAGTCTATTTGATGGTCTCACATGTACACTCAGATTGAGTTGATTTAACTAACGGAGTTTATTCCAAAAAACAGAATTTGCTGTGTATGGAGGAGTGATCCAGCTCTTAGATATAATCAAAATATCTTAATTTGTGTGCCGAATCTCTTTAATGTGATGTAATAAGTGTAATAATAGTGAGTATAGAAACAAGAAGATTTATTGTTATTAAGTCACTTTATTAGTCATTAATATTAAAGTGAAGTTTGACTTACATGCTTAAGCTTTTAATTTATCCATTGCATGGGTGGGCCTTGTCCTTATCAATCATCCAAATATTTGCCCCTCCTGAGAGATTTTGCAGGAGCCGCCATGATTCTAGCACAATATTATCTTAAATGACAGCGACAATTCAGTAAATTAAACCTTCAAAATTATTATCAAAATAAGTAAATACCCTTTAAACAAAAGTT
>NW_024121832.1:2128663-2163598 GCF_016745375.1 Pimephales promelas | reverse complement strand
ACCAAGACATGGTCACCAGGTAAGGTGGCGCACTGCCTACCGGTGTATGTGTGTCTCCTGATGACATTGCTATATAGGGAGGGCTCGACATTAAGCCTTTTCATACGCTAAGTAAATCTGCCTTCACTTGTCCGAGTAAAAAAGTTTGCTTGTTCAGATTTTTTAAAAAAATTGACTTATTCTTAAAAATATTCTCATCATTGATTATATCAGCTTTGATATTTAAAATCCCACATATTGTAATTTCTGCACCTTAAAGGCACCCCCTCCCCCAATATTATTAAATGTATGCTTCATATTTCATTTTAAAATTCCTAAATTTGATCAGTACGCCTTATTCACGGTAGCGCCATCTTTGATTTTTAATGAGAATGATAGTCGAGGCTGTGAGGGATAGACTTGCATCTCTTCAATGGGCTTAACTGTTATTTAAATGTGTTTTCGCATTGTTCTGCTCATGAAACACTGGAAAAATATCTTTCCAAGAAATGTCAGTTGACAAAAAAACTCCCGACAATGTAAGCTGTGGAAAATTGTAAAACAATCTAGGCGCTTTATTCAGCTTTTTACAGCGGATTGCCATTGGAAACACGGTATTCATTCTATCCCTCACCGCACTCACTTTCATACCCGTCATGGCGCCTCTCTGAATAAGGTCTATAAATTCAATTATTTCTAAGACACCATAGGCTGGTTTACCCTAGGGGTTGATCAAATTAAATCATTTACACTGAAAAATTACAATTGCATGAAATAATGTTATGAAATTGATTTAATTTACATATAAGAAAGAATGATGCTACTTTTAAACATTTAACACTAAACCGCCAGTAGGTGGTGGCAGGCGACCGTCTTAATGAGTGAAAAAGTTCGCCTTAGGTTTAACAACCTATACTAAATTAACTAAATTAAAGAAACTAAATTAACGACATATAGCTTAATTCAAAATGTCTTAGGAACTAGGATATTTAGAGGTGGATAAACGCAATTTAAAGGTGGATAAACGCACTTTGGAGGTGGGTAAACGCAATTCCCGAATATTGGGAGGTGCGTAAACGGCATTTGTGCATTTAGCCTCCACTACATCCCTGGGTGTATGACATCACAGTACTGATTCGAAAGCATGCAGTGTACTTTGATCACCTTGACGAAGCACTGGGGAGACCGGGGGCAATTGTAACAGGGGGCAATTGTACCACACTCAATTCCTCCAATCAGAAACAAGCTAGAGTGATGACACTTAATCTGTACATGCCCAATAGGATTCTCTCTCTATCTGTGGAAAAGAAGCGTGACATTTTCAACTTTAGCAGAAGTTATTAACGACAAACTGATTTTGAGGTGTGAAAGTTATTTTTGGATGTACAGTATTTTTCTTCTGCTGTCTAAAGTTTCAGCCCATTCTCACCCCCAAGGCGTCACTTAACTGACGCCTTGGGAAGCATTTGGACATGCTTCAATATCTGACGCTTTAGGCGCCCTTTAGCGTCAGTTAGATGACGCCCTAGGATCGCGTATACCCTACCCCCACCCCACACCTAAACCTAACCGCGTCCTCTAACTGACGCTTTCCTTTAGCGTCAGTTAGATGACGCCGTAGGATCGCGTCATGTAAGTGACGCTAAAGGGCGCCTAAAACGTCAAATATTGAAGCATGGTCAAAGGTGACGCCTTGGGGTGAGAATGCGTTGAAAGTTTAGATGTCTGTCAATTTAAACTTGTATACATTTTTTCCCTAGGTTATTGATTAAAAACGAACATGAACAACACTGTAACACTGTGTTACAGTTGCCCCCGAGCCACAAGGCCCATTGTAATAAGCTTGTTTGTGTGTGTTGACATACTTTTCTGTTAAAAAAATGAACATATTTCACTAAATTCTATTGTAAAACTTCATTTTAAAAGGGTGTATTAAAATAAATGTTTGTTCCAGTATTAACAAATCATCAATTAACATTTTTTATATAAAATAATGTGTGTTTTATATGTGCTTGACAAAGTGGGAATATTATATAAACTCTTAAAATTAACAGCAGTAAAGTGATTACTTTGAGGTAGGCTTTTATTTGAGATAAAGTGGGTTAATAGGAGTTATTTCTCAGTGTTACAATTGCCCCCCACACTGCATTTTATTGAATATTTTAGTCTTGTTCTCATAAGTAAAAATATATAAATTGTATTATTAATTAGTGCACATATATATGTTTCTTGTATCAAAAGATGACTAGTCTATCTCAAGTAGTTTGTGAGTTATTAAGGAACATGTAAAATACGTTACAATTGCCCCGGGTCTCCCCTACAGACGATTGGTTTATGACATCACAGTCCTGATTCGAAAGCATACAGTATGATCTTGAAGCAGCACTGTACAGAGTACAGACGATTGGTGTATGACATCACAGTACTGATTCGAAAGCAAACAGTGTGATCTTGAAGCAGCACTGTACAGAGTACATACGATTGGTGTATGACATCACAGTACTGATTTGAAAGCATACAGTATGATCTTGAAGCAGCACTGTACAGAGTACAGACGATTGGTGTATGACATCACAGTACTGTTTCGAAAGCATGTATGATCTTGAAGCAGCCGAACAACCAATACTTATAAAAGTAATTGGATCAAACATAAAAAATTAAGTATTCCTAACTTTTCAACGTTTACTTAACATATGCGTGTAACAAAAAAAAATATAAGATACTAGGTGCACTTAAATGTATGCATGAATAAAATAATTAAAAAAAAACATAATGCATGTCAACTATACAATAATTGCATCAAAATTAAGTAAATCGATTATATCAGTTTAAGTAACTGTATGAGCCACGTGATATAGGCTATGCAATTTCCCGTGATGCCTATCCAGACAAAAAAAATATGAAACACATGTGAAGACGTTGAGAAGCGGTAAGCTTATTTTTTGTACTTAGGCCTACACATGATCATTTATTGCATTTTTGGTCAAGAAATTTACTTTTAACTGAATTTCAGAATTGCTACAAATTTTGCATCAACAATTAGAAACGTTTCTTACGAATGCAAACATTTGTAGTCTACATGTTAACGAATGAAATAAGTGTTTTGCACACTGTAAAAAAAGATACACCAAATCTACTCAATAAAAATGAGGCAACAGATTACAAGCAATATTATTAATTAAATTTCACAAGGTTTGGTATTGAGTAAATATTAATTAAACAAGACTCTTAAAAGTTATCCATTTAAAATGAGTAGATTCGAATAGAAAACAGAACAGAAATATAGCTGCGAGCAGCGATGGCGGGCCCAAGCCGGTGGCACCGCAACCCCGGCTCCTTTAGTTACCTAAAGGCACCGGGGTGGCGGTGCCGAAGGCTTTGGCCCTTTCATGATTAAATGTTAAAACAGCTTGCCATAGTCTGTCATTTTGACTAGTCACAATTATGTTACAGATATCTTAAATGATAATACAAACTATCCAAAATGTAATTACGACTAGACAGAAAGACATTGTTGATATCTACAATGTTAATTTCCGGATAGGCAAACTTAGCTTTTAAATGTTAAAAGGGCTTGCCATACACGGACGTAGGCTCAGAGAGAGTCTCACCATATTCAAACCAAAATATCTGACTTCCTCTTGGTCTGAGCTAATGACTATGAATTAGAAAGTTGTCTGGCTTGAGGAGTACAATGTATATAACGATTTTTGTAACTGTAGATAAAAATAACAACCCCACTTTTGTCAAAAGGTGGCGCTATTTAGTCCCTGCACCATGCCCGTTTCTGAAACTTTGCACATGTCTACTGGCTAATAAATGTGATGTGTCTGTTGAGTTTCATGCAATTTCAAGCATGCTAAGAGTCTCAAAAGCATCCTAAAATAATTTCAAAGTTTGAAGCTTTGCCACGGCAACAGTTTAAAAGATATCAAGAATCCATTCACAGGTCTACATCTACCGTATGTTTACATTATACAGATGAAGTTTTTCATCTGTTTTTCATCATTATACAGATGAAGTTTTTCATCTGTTTACATTATACAGATGAAGTTTTTCATTCATATTATTACATGCAAGCGTGTTTGATTTATGGACCAAGTTTTCGGACCCCGTTCCAGGGGGCGCTGTCTAGCCCCCCTGCCACGCCTAGGTACCATCTTCAGCCCGGGCCTGATGGCTGTGGGATATGACCTGTGTGCAAAGTTTCAAGAGTTTTCAAACCCGTTAAGGCCTCAAAAGCCATTAAGAGTCTCAAAATCATCAAAAAAAAAGAATTTTAAAGTTTGATGCGTTGCCACGGCAACAGTATCAAAGATATCAAGAATCCATTCACAGGTCTTCATCTGCCATGTATTTTACATTATACAGATGAAGTTTGAAGCAAATCGGGTAAAAATAAGAGGTTGATTTTAAAGCATTTGAAAGTGACACACTTCCTGCTGCCAGTTGGTGGCGCTATAACTTTGACTCGAAATAGTCACATCCATGTGATCGTCCTCTTACAGCGAACACACTGATGAAGTTTCATCAAGATCAGTTAATGTATGCTGAAGTTATAACACACTTCCTGTTTCACGTTTCTCGCCATAATTTTGTTTCCTCGCCACGGCCAAACCGTTTGAGATATCAAAAATCCCTCACAAACTTTCATCCTCAATGTCTTGACTTCTTGCACACCGAGTTTGGTTGTGATTGGTAAACACATGCGTTGTAATTTGATGTATTTCTCCTAGGACAACTATTCAAACAACCCATAATTCTCAACTTCCATTTTAATTGTCGTAAAACTTAGAGCACGAAAGTTGTTTGGCCTGATGTGATCTATAATTGTACCGAGTTTCATATTAATTCACGCAAGTGTGTTTGATTTATGGACAAATGTTCGAATCCCAGTCCAGGGGGCGCTGTCGAGCCGCCCTGCCACGCCCGATGACCAGCTTCAGCCCGGCCCTGATGGCCATGGGTTCTGACCCGTGTGCAAAGTTTCAAGAGTTTTAGAGGATGTTAAGGCCCCCGAAAATGCCAGAGAAGTCGGACACAGCAAATAAAGGGTTAAAATTAACCTGACAGGCGCCCCTCCTCTCACTCACACAGAGGGACACTGAGACACTGGCAAAATTCTGAGATTTTCTCTACATTCAAACAAAGATATCTGACTTTCTGTGGGTCCTAGCTAATGAGTGTCAATTAGAAAGTTGTCCGGCTCGAGGAGTACAATATACATACCGATTTTTGTAACTCTAGTTAAAACTAACAACCCCACTTTTGTCAAAAGGTGGTGCTACTGAGCCCTCACCACGCCCGTTTCTGAAACTTTGCACATGTCTACTGGCTAATAAATGTGATGTGTCTGTCGAGTTTCATGCGATTTGAAGCATGCTAAGGGTCTCAAAAGCATCCTAAAAGAATGGTAAAGTTTGATGCATTGCCACGGCAACAGTTTCAAAGATATCAAGAATCCATTCACAGGTCTACATCTGCCGTATATTTACATTATACAGATGAAGTTTGAAGTAAATCGGGTAAAAATAAAAGGGTGATTTCAAAGCATTTTGAAAGTGACACACTTCCTGCTGCCAGTTGGTGGCGCTATAACTTTGACTCACAATAGTCACATCCATGTGATCGTCCTCTTACAGCGAACACACTGCTGAAGTTTCATCAAGATCAGTTAATGTATGCTGAAGTTATAACACACTTCCTGTTTCACGTTTCTCGCCATGATTTCGTTTCCTCGCCACGGACAAACCGTTCGAGATATCAAAAATCCCCACACAAACTTTCATCCTCAATGTCTTGACTTCACGCTGACCGAGTTTCGTCGAATTTGGATCAGAGCTCTAGGAGGAGTATTTCAAATACCATTGCGAGCGTTTTACAAACAAACCTCAATAGCCGACTTCCTGTTGGGCTGGGGTAAAAAGTAAGAGCGCGAGGTATAGATGAAACGATGAGATCAACATGTGTACCGAGTTTCATATTATTACATGCAAGCGTGTTTGAGTTATGGACCGAGTGTTCGGACCCCGTTCCAGGGGGCGCTGACGAGCCCCCCTGCCACGCCCGGGTACCATCTTCAGCCCGGCTCTGATGGCCGCGGGTTCTGACCCGTGTGCAAAGTTTCAAGAGTTTTCGAGCATGTTAAGGGCCCCAAAAGTGCCCAAAAGGTAGCAAAATAATAAATATAGCTGCGAGCAGCGATGGCGGGCCCAAGCCGGAGGCACCGCAACCCCGGTTCCTTTAGTTACCTAAAGGCACCCGGGTGGCGGTGCCGAAGGCTTTGGCCCTTTCATGATTAAATGTTAAAACGGCTTGCCATACTCTGTCATTTCGACTAGTCACAGTTATGTTACAGATATCTTAAATGATAATACAAACTATCCAAAGTGTAACGACTAGACAGAAAGACGTTGTTGATATCTACAATGTTAATTCCGGATAGGCAAACTTAGCTTTTAAATGTTAAAAGGGCTTGCCATACAGGGACGTAGGCTCAGAGAGAGGCTCACCATATTCAGACCAAAATATCTGACTTCCTCTTGGTCCGAGCTAATGACTATGTATTAGAAAGTTGTACGGCTTGAGGAGTACAATGTATATACCGATTTTTGTAACTGTAGATAAAACTAACAACCCCACTTTTAAGTATATATATGGTGCCTTTAGTGTTATTCTGCACGACGTGCAAAAACTTAACCCCCGCTTTTTTAAGTATATATATATATATATATATATATATATATATATATATATATATATATAAAGAGGGTTATTCTGCACGACGTGCAAAAACTTAACCTCCGCATTGACTGTCGAAGAGAAGTGTGCAGAAGAGCTTGCATCAGTGAGGGCTTTGCAAAATATATATACATACAAACACACACACACACACACATATATAAATGAGGTTAGTGTTTTACAATATTAAGGAAAGCAAATGTATTGAAATATAGCACATTAATTTTAAATTCATTCAGCTTCAATTACCAATTTGTAGTTTACCAATTTATCTTACTTTTATTTAAAGCAAACTATACATTTAAAAGATTAGGGTTATATGCATATTTTGTCATTTAAAAAAATACAAAATTGTTATGCAAAAAGATAAGGACTTGCAGAAAAAATCTACAGTCAGCCACACACACACACACACACACACACACATAAACGCAGACACCAGCAACCCCCCCCCCTCCCTCTTCCCCACACAGACACTGATAGAGACAAGATACACATCCAAACTGCAATATCTGACTTTCTTTTGGTCTGAGCTTCTTACTGTTAATTAGAAAGTTGATCGGCTTGACAAGAACAATATACGTGGCATGTTTTGTAACTGTAGGTAAAACGAGCAAAGTTAACACATTTTATGTGTCCTTTTTTAGTCATAAAATTATTTTCCTCGCCACGGCCAAACCGTTCGAGATATCAAAAATCCGTCCGGAATTGAGCATCCTCAATGTCTTGACTTCATGCACACCGAGTATGGTGGTGATTGGTAAACACATGCGTTGTAATTTGATGTATTTCTCCTAGGAGATTTATTCAAACAACACATAATTTCCAACTTCCATTTGAACTGTCTTAAAACTTAGAGCAGAGATGGGCGCAGGTCACGCAAGTCTCAAGTAAGTCTCAAGTCTTAACCGTCAAGTCTCAAGTAAGTCCCAAGTATTTTTTTTGGGGGGGGGGGGGGGGGGGGCAAGTCAAGTCAAGTCACAGGCTATGTCAAGTCAAGTCAAGTCTTGTAGTAGGTTAAGTCAAGTGCAAGTCAAGTCACCTTATTATTTTAATTTTACATGCAGAATCTGATCTTAATAAAATGAAAAGACAAGATAAGTATTTGCCAGTAAATTACAATAATTTGCATTGTAAATACTCATGTTCAGTAAAATACACCATGGAATCAAACAAAATTGTAACTTCATAAAATTATTTATTTTTTACTTCTGCCAACAGTGTGTTTGAAATGTTTTAAATTTTCAACATTGAGTCCATAAAACAAATAACAGCTTAACATCCTACAGACTCTCTGAACACCTTCCTCTCTCTCAAACACAGTTTACAAACAATATTAAACTTTGTTACATTTCTCCTCTCTCTCTCTCTCTCTCTCTCTCTCTCTCTCTCTCTCTCTCTCTCTCTCTCTCGTGCGCATGCGTGAGCGTTTGCTGAGTGAGTGCGGAGTGTGAATCGGAGCGTAATTGTGGAGTCCTTTCTTCTTCTTCAAAGGTCTGTTTTACTTAAGTGTTGTTTCTCTCACTGTTTTTATTGTGTATGGTCACAAAGCACTGGGGATATTGTGGTGGAAAAAGGGAGGTGGGTTAGCCAGTTTGAACTGGTAGTTTAAACTGGCTACCATGGCGAATGTGGAGGCGGAGAGTTATGAACAACTCACCCGGCAACATGGAATAAAAGTGCCGGTTGGAGTTGAGTGTTCAGTCGAAGAATGTGTGTTAGCAGTAGGATCGGTGGTTGGTGTTGGTCACAGCAGTATTCGTTCGGCGTCGAGAATGAACGGTGCTGTGGTGATTTTTTTAGATAAAACTGAGAAAGTGAACACGATAGTTGAAAATGGGATTGTCCTCAATGATAGTTTGATCAAGGTTTTCCCACTTGTTAACCCAGCGAGAAAGGTTTTGCTGTCTAACGTGCCTCCTTTTATTAGTGACGAAGCGCTGAAACGTGAATTATCTCGGTATGGACAATTAGTTTCAGCAATTAAAAAAATTCCGTTAGGGTGCAAATCCCCGTTGTTGAAGCATGTTGTGTCTTTTCGTAGACAGGTATACATGATTTTGAGGAGTGATATTGATGAGTTGAATATTGCTTTTAAATTCAAAGTTGATAGTTTCGATTATGTAATTTTTGCCACAACAGAGAGCATGAAATGCTTTGGATGCGGGAAAGTGGGGCATTTGGTACGTGCGTGTCCAGACAAAAATGTGCCCAATGTTACAGATGATGAAAGTGGGTCTCAAAGTCATAATGAAAATCAAAGTGTAGAAAAAGAAAGTGAAATTGGTGAGGGTTCAGTTTTGAATGTGGACAATGATGAAGAACCAGGAAGAAGTGGAGTGAAGAGTAGTGAGAAACGAATTAAAAAAGATGACGAGACAATGGACATTGAACTTGATGAGATGGTGGGTGAATTACTCAAAGAGGATGAAGCAATATTTAAAGTGCCATCAGTGAAAAGGAAGTCTAATCTTGGTGAAAGTATAGCTAAATCAAAGAAAAAGGCACAAGATGAGATCAGTACCAAAAGTTCTGAGGTGGTGAATTCAAGTGATATGTCTGACTCAGAAAGTGAGCAGGAATTCTCTGAAGGTCCAGTTGAGGAAGAGTTGAGACAAGAATATAGTGGGTACAGCTTGGAGAAAATGAAAAATTTTCTCCAGCGCACAAAAGGAATGAGGAATGTTGAAGTAATAGATTATTTTCCTGACCTCTCTTTGTTTATTGACTCAGCAAAAAGCCTAATGAAACAAAAAGGGGAAGGATGTCTGTCAAATCCTGAAGTGTATCGTCTAAAAAAGATTGTGCAAAAAGTACGCCCTCAAGCATTAAGTAATGATTTGTCACAAGAATAGCAGAGTGATATGGATCTGGTTTGTTGTGCTTTTTTCATCCCTCTTAATGAGTAATTTTAAAATCTCTTCCCTGAATGTAAATGGGGCGAGGGATGTAAGCAAAAGAGCGCAGATTTACGAGTTGATGAAACTAAAAAATATTGATGTTATGTTTTTGCAAGAAACTCACAGCACAAAGGAAAATGAAGTCGAATGGATGAAAGAGTGGGAAGGAAACATTGTTTTGAGTCATAAGACTGCTTTGAGTGCTGGGGTGGCTGTGTTGTTTTCAAAGACTTGTTTACCAATATCATATGATGTAACAGAAGTAATACAAGGTAGATTAATTAAGATAAAAGCAACATTTGAAAATGTCACTTTGGAATTAATAAATGTCTATGCCCCTGTAAAATCAATAGAAAGAATGTTGTTTCTTGAAACTTTATGTGAAAGCCTAAAAGAATGTAATCTAGAAAATGTTTTAGTTGTGGGTGGAGATTTTAATTGTACAAGTAATGATTTAGATAGGAATCATATTGAGCCTCATATGGCTTCAAGGGGTAAATTACAAAATATCATTCAAACTTGTCAAATTTGTGATGTGTGGAGAATTTTTCATAGTAACGAAAGACAATATACATGGGCTCATGTAAAAGAAAATTGTATCTCTTTAGCAAGATTGGATTCTTTCTTTTGTTTTAATCATCAGAAACAATGTTTTAAAGCTTGTGATATTTGTCCTGTTGGTTTCTCTGACCACTCAATGGTAGTAGCATGTGTTTTTATTAATTCAATCAAATATAAGAGTGCCTATTGGCATTTTAATAGTGCTTTAATAGAAGATGCTCATTTTTGTAAATGTTTTTCTTTTTTTTGGTTGGGGTGGAAATCTAAAAAGTCATCTTTTACATCAATACAACAGTGGTGGGAGATTGGGAAGGTGCAAATACAAACATTCTGTAATCAGTACACTTTTAATGTTTCTAGAGATATAGTTAAGTCTATAAGAAGTCTAGAAATGGATATTGTTGAACTTCAGGCTTTAAATGAAATCTCGGCAAATCCCAACCAATTGCGGGCTCTTAAAGGAAAAAAAGCAGCCTTAGCAGATCTATTAGGGACAAGGTCTCAGGGGGCGTTGGTTAGATCTAGATTTCAGAGTCTTTCTGAAATGGATGCCCCGTCCAAGTTCTTCTTCAGTTTAGAAAAGAAAAATGGCCAAAAAAAAGTATTCAGTGTTTACGATCAGAAGGTGGAAAAGTCCTGACTGAGGTTTCTGACATTCGGAAAAGAGCTGTCAGTTTTTATAAGGAGCTGTATTCCAACAGTGTTGTGAATGGACAGTTAATGGCTGAATTTGTATCCAATCTACCAAGAGTGAAGGAAGATTCATATGCAGAACTGATATGTCCTTTAACAACAGATGAAATTCTTAATGCTGTTCAGAGTATGAAGAATGGTAAAACACCAGGATTGGATGGGTTGCCTGTTGAGTTCTATAAGGCATATTGGCATTTGTTGGGAGAAGATCTACTGGCCGTCTTAAGTGACAGTTTGGATAAAGGACAACTGCCACTAAGTTGCAGAAGAGCTGTTTTAACTTTGCTCCCTAAGAAAGGTGATCTCAAGGAGATAAAAAATTGGAGGCCTGTTTCTTTATTATGCACTGATTATAAGATCTTATCCAAAGCTTTGGCGAACAGACTGAAGAAAGTAATTGGACAGGTTATACATTTAGATCAATCTTATTGTGTCCCTAATAGATCAATCGTGGATAATATATCCTTAATTCGGGATATTTTGGAAGTTTCTAGACTGTGTGGGAAAAAATGTGGCCTAATTTCCCTAGATCAAGAGAAGGCGTTTGATCGGGTGGATCATCAATTTTTATGGTATACTTTTGATACTTTTGGTTTTCCACCTGCCTTCACTGCCTTGATTAAAGTGCTTTATGAAAATATTGAAAGTGTACTGAAAATCAATGGTGGTTTGAGTAGCCCTTTTAAAATACAAAGGGGTATTAGGCAAGGATGCGCCTTGTCAGGAATGCTGTACTCAATAGCAATAGAACCCATGTTAAATAAAATTAGGACTCATCTGGATGGTTTTATGTATGACAGTACTTTTCCACCTATAAAGCTATCAGCATATGCAGATGATATTTTAGTTTTAACCAGTGGACAAGATGATATTGACAAGCTGGTTGATATTGTTAACATTTATGGAAAAATCTCATCTGCAAAAATAAATTGGGCCAAAAGTTCAGCATACAGGGTTGGAGAATGGAATGAAGGAGAACTGGTATTACCTGGTGAAATGGTCTGGTCACAAAGAGGTCTGAAGTATCTTGGAATTTTTTTTGGGTGATGAAATTATAATGAAAAGAAACTGGGAAAGTATTGTCGAAAATGTAGAAGGAAGATTTGAAAGGTGGAAATGGCTTTTACCTAAAATATCCTTTAGGGGGAGAGCATTGATTATTAATAATTTAGTAGCCTCCTCACTATGGCACAGAATAGCAGTTCTAGAGCCTCCTGAAGGGGTTCTTGGAAAGATACAGGTTAAGATGATTAACTTCTTTTGTGATCGATTACATTGGTTACCACGGAATTTTTTGTACCTTCCAAAAGAAGAGGGTGGTCAAGGGGTGGTGGATCTTTTGAGCAGGAAAGTAGCTTTTAGGCTACAGTTTGCTCAAAGGTTTTTATACTGTCCTAATGTTTCATGGTTTGGACCAGCCTGTTGCCTTTTGAGTAAGGTTGGAGGGTGGGGTTTCAGAAGAAATATTTTTTGGACAGATTGTAGGAGTTTTAATTTGAAGTCTATCTCGTCTTTTTATGAAAGTTTAAGAAGAGCATGGTGTTTGGTACAGATTAAAAGATCAGCGTCATATCAGTCTCTGCATTGGTTTTTGGAAGAGCCATTGATTAATGGTGCTCGACTTGATTTATGTGGAGATACAACTTTGTGGTTGATGCAAACTTTAACAAAAGCCAAAGTTGTTCAAATGAAGGACTTAATAGAAGTGGCTGGTACTGCGATGGACAATGTTGATGCCTTTGCACAGAGACTTGGAATTAAATCAACAAGAACAGTAAATTTTTTATTGAAAAAGTGGCGGAAAAATTTGAGTGAAGACGACTGGAACTTTTTGTCAAGTCAAGCTCTTCCTGATAAAACAGACAATTTTCCGCGTATGGTGATATCCAAAAGTGTTATAGAAAATGAAAATGTTTTGTCAACCTCAGAGCATGTGAGAGATATAATGTTCGACACAATAGGAGGAAAGAGTTTATATAATGTCTGTGTGAAGGTGATAAATAATGAGAAGTTAAAACGTATGGATACACCATGGAGAGACCATTTAAGTGTTGATTCTGATGTCAAACCTTTCTGGGGCTCTTGTTACAAACCACCATTGACTAAACATGTGGGTGATCTTCAATGGCGAATTTTACATGGAATTGTTGCTATAAATGCTTTTATCTCATTGTTGAATCCGAATGTGCAAGATAGTTGTCCTTTTTGTGGGGCAAGAGAAACCATTTTTCATTGTTTTATGCATTGTGAGAGACTAAGACCTCTATTTGGTTTATTGGAGATTTTATTTACTAATGTTAATGAAGTGTTTACAATGATTGTGTTTATTTTTGGTTTTAAATATTGTAAAAGAAAGAAGAAGAAAGGACGGTTGTTAAACTTTATTCTGGGTCAAGCCAAAATGGCAGTTTATATTAGTAGGAAACATGAAATTGCTGGCAATAGTACAAATGTTGTATTGTTGTTTAAGGGGCTCATAAAAGCAAGGATAAAACATGATTTTATTTTTTATTCTCATATGAAAAAATTGGAAAACTTTGAAGATATGTGGAGTGTACAAAGAATGTTGTGCTGGATTGAAAATGACACATTGCACTTTATTGAAGAATTTGAGTAGGTCAATGTGATTTCTTGCTAATGTAGTGTTTATATATTTTTTTAATGTTGTGTAGTTAGTTAATAAAGGTGTCTTAAAAAATCAAAAAAAAAAAAAATCTCTCTCTCTCTCTCTCTCTCTCTCTCTCTCTCTCTCACACACACACACACACACACACAGTGGCGGTTCTAGACCATTTCAACTGGGGGGGCCAAGCTGGGGCCAGTTGTTCTGTTAGAGGGGCCAGTTACATTTAGACCTTATCATTTTCTGCACTGCACTGAAGGCATAAATAAGCAAAATACCATGTTTATAATTATCCAACAATTTGCATTTCCATTATATTTTTACATTTGCATTACATATATCAGTCTGTATTTGAATTTCCATTTTATTTTTTTATATACAGTATGTATTTTTTTTACGATTTTTTGTGGGTTTTTTTTTTTTTTTTTTTGCAAAAAGATCAGCAAATTATCCTCTAAACTGGCCTTTTTAGGGGGCTTTCCTCTCAGGGTGAATGAGCTTTTTTATAATTGTTTTTTTCCTGACATCTTTGAAAGACAGAAGCAATAATTAATGCATCCTTGGCCAGGATATAATTATAAAATATGACATGATTTTAAAAGTGACCTATAAAATCGACTATGCAATACACTTTAATTTATCTAGTGCTAATAAAATTATTAAGCCTATTTGGAGAGAGAAATGTTTTAAAATCGACTATGCATTACACTTTAATTTATCTAGTGCTAATAAAATTATTAAGCCTATTTGGAGAGAGAGATGTTTATAATGTGACAATATGTCAGTCATCGTGATTCATGTAATAAGATGACTAGGCCTAGACTACTTGTTCTGAGCAGGTGTTGTCAGTGAACAGGCTGTAAAACTGTTGTCTAAGTTACAGACTGATACTAATTAAATGGGAAACGAATCGATTACCTAACGTAACCTCGGTTCTCTCTAGATGAGGGAACGAGCATTGCGTAAGCTAGCTTACGCTACGGGAAAGATTCATCTTACATCAGTCAAGTTGTCATAGTTTTTGTCAAACAAGTTGTGAATTTGTTGTAACATTAAAACAGGAGATCATGACTTACTCCGTGCTCCAAGTGATGTTCGGAGCTCCAGTGATTAGTTTCATCTGTGGGACGGGTGAAGAAACTTTCGGAAGATGTTGTAACAGAATCATATGAACAATTCCAGGATATGCTTTTTTTCATTGGTTGTTGCGTTAAATTTTACCCAGATACAATAGTGCCCTTTTCTGATTGGCTATTAAGTAGCACTTCTCTTTTTTTGATTGGCTGATGCGTAGCAGGGTCGACTGCTGAACTCCAGGCGAGACGCGCTTGATTCTCACGTGAGAGCGGCGCGGCCAGAGAAATTGCGTATATTAAATATATTATTAATAGTTTTTCCGCATGAGAAATACAATGTGTGACGGGAGTGTGAGACAAAAGACTGAAACGAGTGACTGTCATGCTCAATGCGTGACACACTATAAAAAAAATATTTCACACTGACTCCACATTTAGGGGGGCCACAAGGGGGTCCAAGCTTGTTGTCGCAGGGGCACTGGCCCCCCAGGCCCCCGCCTAGAACCGCCACTGCTCACACACACACACACACACACACACACACTTTCTCTCTCTCTCAATAAGCAAAAACATGACTGCTAAAGGTTGTATCAGCGATGGCGGGGTAACATCACTTAACATCACGAGTGATATTCCCTTAGGCCACGCCCCCTTGTCTCCCCAAAGTATTATAAGCAATCATGCGCATCCCGTGTGCAGAATGATGCACTTGAAGCAACACCAAGTCACAGCACGCAACGCTTCACATTGAAAAGAACATAGCGAAGGGATGGTATCTATAATCTATGCTTAGTAGGGCTGCACGATTTGGGAAAATGTCATATTGCCATTATTGAGCCAATATTGCAATTGCGATTTGCGACTCCGATATAATAAAATGGTTTCATGAGTCCAACTTGCTTGGTTCTAAAGTAAAATGCACACACAGATTAATGTTTATTTCTCAACTCAAACTAAAAACAACAACAACAATAAATGATTGATAACACCTATAATGATCAATAAACCATCAACCAAACCAACATTACAGTGATTCCATCAATTGAAAGCCATCAACTTTTAAAAAATTATTAGGCTTAAAAAAAATATATAACAGCTTTTAAATTAAGTGAACTTCAAACAATCCCCACATAAACCCATAATAAAAAACATATTTACCTGTGCCCTTCCTGTCTTAACAGGTACAGAAATTGAATAAAGTTATCAAACAGTCTGCGCTGCCTGAATCATAAATTATATATAAATAATCCTTATTAAAGCTACAAAAGTTCTTTACTCAAGATCAGTGAGTAATTTTCTAATTTCCCTTTGTTCTTTTAACTTTACTGAAAGAACGCTTTATTCGCTGCTGGCCCTTTAAGAGCACCCGTTGCCGAGACGCGGATCTCACACGCGCCTCATAGCACAACTCTTTTCATCCATAGACTTTTCTTATGTTATGAAGATACTAGACAAAACCACATTTTGGCATAATTGTGTGTGCTATTGTTCGTTCAAGCTCGAAAGAGAACTGTTTATTCTGGGCTGGCACACGGTCAGTGCATGCGCATTATGCGTATCATCTAATCTAGGGCACTCACAGGCAGCTTTTCACTTCTTGTCGTGCAAAATGCGAAAAGGCATTTGAACCAATAAGAGGGGGATCTTGTAACACTAGTCAAAGGATGACAAAAAAGAAGAGATGCTGCGCTAATAGCCCTACTTTGTTTATTTCATATAAAATCGCGGCATTTTGCGTTATATAATTGCATAGGTTTGAGATCGCTATTACGACTGCGATATAATTAATCGTGCAGCACTAATGCTTAGTGTATTCTAAAGGGCAATAAACTCCACTCCAGCAAGATAGTCATTTTATGCAAATCATAGACCTTTATGCCTTATCTACAAATAAAGTATAATATTGGGAACATTGATCTTGAAGAGAGTGTCGTCGTGTTACTGTCGCAACCGAACGCGACGCGCTGTGTAATGCTGATGCATGGAGAATGACTGAGGCGAGATGACTTTCCGTTAACTTTAACTTAGAGACTAAAATATTAATTTTACCACACATTAAGCTATTGAATGACTTTAGAAGTCTTGGAATATAGTGTGAAAACTTGATTGTGCTTTACAGTTTTTTATGCCTTTAGTGGGGCTTAATAACACAATATGCAGAATGTCGGACGTCACTTATAGGCTAAACTGTTTTTATAGATAAAACTATTTACATTCGGCAGTCATGAAAACAAATCTCAGATAACGGTTGACTAGGTAACAATGTGTAATTTTGCGCCGGAGTTCTCCTTTAACTTACATTAGCTAGCTAACTACGAACGAGCTAACCAGATAACATTAACAAATTGACAAGCACTTACTGGGCAGAATATGGCTCTTCAAATGACGGACGAAATTGGAGGTTGTCATCTGACTGTCCGCGATCTTAACGTTGCATGTCTTGCAAAGCGCTGTTCTTTTGCCATCTTGTTGTAAGAAATTCTTGAATCCAAAAGCGACGACGACCCTCGTTATCCCTCCGGCTGACATGTTGATGTGATCTGATGTAAGTGGGCGTGGTGTGCGCGTAAGGTATGAGAGGGCATGACTGATGATCTCTGATCCAGTCATGACAGCGCTATTCTCAGCCTGCGCTCCAGCTGGATCAACTTTATTTTTTTTTACATAATTTATATATTTTATATTCAAACTGAAAACATGATGTGATTAACACTCAAGTCATATTAGTACATGCAAGTGTGTTTGATTTATGGACCAAATTTTCAGATCAAGTTTATGGACCAAGTTAATTTAATTAATAAACTAATTATATAAAACTATTAATGCACTGGTTATATGCCTTTACTTATAAAAAATAAAACACTTATTTAAAAAAATACCAGGCTTAAGGCATTTATTTTTTATGCAGGCAATACACACAGGAGTGAAATGGTTAAGACCCCTCCCCCTACAAACACACACACATACACAGACAGGCAAAGTCAGAGAGCAAGACCACAGATTGAGCAAGACCACATTCAAACAAACATATCTGACTTTCTGTGGGTCCTAGCTAATGAGTGTCAATTAGAAAGTTGTCCGGCTCGAGGAGTACAATATACATACCGATTTTTGTAACTGTAGATAAAACTAACAACCCCACTTTTGTCAAAAGGTGGCGCTACTGAGCCCTCACCACGCCCGTTTCTGAAACTTTGCACGTGTCTACTGGCTAATAAATGTGATGTGTCTGTCGAGTTTCATGCAATTTCAAGCATGCTAAGGGTCTCAAAAGCATCCTAAAAGAATGGTAACGTTTGATGCGTCGCCACGGCAACAGTTTCAAAGATATCAAGAATCCATTCACAGGTCTACATCTGCCGTATGTTTACATTATACAGATGACGTTTGAAGCAAATCGGGTAAAAATAAAAGGGTGATATCAAAGCATTTTGAAAGTGACACACTTCCTGCTGCCAGTTGGTGGCGCTATAACTTTGACTCACAATAGTCACATCCATGTGATCGTCCTCTTACAGCGAACACACTGCTGAAGTTTCATCAAGATCAGTTAATGTATGCTGAAGTTATAACACACTTCCTGGTTCACGTTTCTCGCCATGATTTCGTTTCCTCGCCACGGCCAAACCGTTCGAGATATCAAAAATCCCCTCGCAAACTTTCATCCTCAATGTCTTGACTTCATGCTGACCGAGTTTTGTCGAATATGGATCAAAGCTCTAGGAGGAGTATTTAACATTCCATTGCGAGCGTTTTACAAACAAACCTCAATAGCCGACTTCCTGTTGGGCTGGGGTAAAAAGTAAAAGCGCGAGGTATAGATGAAACTATGAGATCAACATGTGCACAGAGTTTCATATTATTACATACAAACGTGTTTGAGTTATGGACCAAGTGTTCGGACCCCGTTCCAGGGGGCGCTGACGAGCCGCCCTGCCACGCCCGGGTACCAGCTTCAGCCCGGCTCTGATGGCCGCGGGTTCTGACCCATGTGCAAAGTTTCAAGAGTTTTCGAGCACGTTAAGGGCCCCAAAAATGCCCAAAAGGTTACAAAATAATAAATATAGCTGCGAGCAGCGATGGCGGGCCCAAGCCGGTGGCACCGCAACCCCGGTTTCTTTAGTTACCTAAAGGCACCCGGGTAGCGGTGCCGAAGGCTTTGGCCCTTTTATGATTAAATGTTAAAACGGCTTGCCATACTCTGTCATTTCGACTAGTCACAATTATGTTACAGATGTCTTAAATGATAATACAAACTATCCAAAATGTAATTACGAATAGACAGAAAGACGTTGTTGATATCTACAATGTTAATTCCGGACAGGCAAACTTAGCTTTTAAATGTTAAAAGGGCTTGCCATACAGGGACGTAGGCTCAGAGAGAGGCTCACCATATTCAAACCAAAATATCTGACTTCCTCTTGGTCCGAGCTAATGACTATGTATTAGAAAGTTGTCCGGCTTGAGGAGTACAATGTATATACCGATTTTTGTAACTGTAGATAAAACTAACAACCCCACTTTTGTCAAAAGGTGGCGCTATTTAGTCCTTGCACATTGCCCGTTTCTGAAACTTTGCACGTCTACTGGCTAATAAATGTGATGTATCTGTTGAGTTTCAAGCAATTTCAATTTCAATTTGACTGTTGAAAAGAAGTGCGCCGATTAGATACTCAGGATCGGTATCGGCTCTGACACTGCCATCTTTGACGAGGCTGATTCAAATTCTATATTGTGCATATACTATTCTGTTAGGCACAAAGGCACAAAAACTTTCTAAAGTACCATAAAGTTTTTGTGTACTGTATTATTAGTGTTCTGAAGCTATTATGTGATATAGAAATTAATATTTAAGTCATTAAATTCAAGAACACAAACTTTTCCCTCTCTGCGCCTGTCAGTCATTCTCCATTCAGCATTCAAACAGCACGTCACATTCGGTTACAGTCAATGATGAAACGATCTTCAATGATTCAATGTTAATCCTATTATACTGGATCTTTAAGATAAAGGTCTAAAGGTCTATATTTTCGAATGAAGAAACTTTTTCTTGCTGGACTTTATTGCTGTAACTTAATCGTGTTACTTTCTACCGGGTGTCGGACGCTGTCGGTTAGATCACAACACTAGAGTCAGAGCACTATAATTGTTCTTCACGCACACAGTAACTGAAATTTAAAACCTTTAAAAGAAAAGGCTCAATAAACTATTGCATAGATAGATAATGTATAATACACTGTTCATAAATATGTATTTCCTTTGTGCTTTGAACTTTTCAATACGGACTCAATGCGCTGTAACTTCATGTGGCTTCAAGCACATCATTCTCCGCTCGGGATGCACATAAGTGCTTTGTGCTGCACCGTATTGGAGCCGTAATATCATAATGCAGTGACGTAATGACAGATTATTAATTGCCTTTCAATTATATGTTGCTTTATAGCAGCCATGGCTATATTTTTTTTTAATGATTTTTGTTATCTTGTTTTTCATGAATGTATTTTTCAAAAATAAGAGCAATGTGTATTATCTATTATTAATATGGTTTATAATAGCATTTTTGTCATAGATTATGACAAAGTAATCATATGATCCACCAGCGAGGAACCAGCAGAACAGAGTGAACATTCTTTCTGTTTAGTTCAATCCTACTTAATAGGAATTTATTTAAAATGCTCGCTCTACTCCACACCATTAATGTCTTGTGCGGACATCCGTATTTTGACTTTCGGTTTTAAGTAAGCGATTTAAAAGCTCCCAAGTCCCAGCGGAGTCACACGTTGATTAACCGGTGGGAATATACACAATAGGCCTACCTGATATTGAACACAAGAGGGCAGTATAGCACTACGTATGACTCAGATTATTATTTTTTTATGAATTTTACAACAATTCTGGCTGTTTTTGAACGTAAACACAATTCTTAAATGAAAAAAAGGAAAAATTGGGGAAGTTATAATATTTGTATAATTTAATTTAGAAACAAATGATGTATAATTACATTTTTAGAAGATATGAGGCTTTTAGTGTTTACTTTTTTGACATTACTTTAATCTTTTGCCATAGTTGCACATGTCTATTGGCTAATAAATGTGATGTATCTGTTGAGTTTCAAGCAATTTCAAGCAAGCTAAGAGTCCCAAAAGCATCAAAAA
Source organism: Pimephales promelas (assembly GCF_016745375.1). The sequence goes on along the minus strand of NW_024121832.1, from coordinate 2,142,870 downwards.
ATAATGTTAAAGTTTGTTTCGTTGCCACGGCATTTTGAAAGTGACACACTTCCTGCTGCCAGTTGGTGGCGCTATAACTTTGACTCACAATAGTCACATCCATGTGATCGGTCTCTTACAGCGAAAACACTGCTGAAGTTTCATCAAGATCAGTTAATGTATGCTGAAGTTATAACACACATCCTGTTCCATGTTTCTCGCCATAATTTCGTTTCCTCGCCACGGCCAAACCGTTCGAGATATCAAAAATCCCGTGGCACTTTTTCATCCTTAATGTCTTGACTTCACGCTGATCGAGTTTCGTCGAATTTGGTTCAGTGCTCTAGGAGCAATAATTTAAATTACATTGCATGTGTTTTAAACACAACCCTAAATAGCCAACTTCCTGTTGGGCTGGGGTAAAAAGTAAGAGTGTGAAGTATATATGAAACGATGAGATCTATATGTGTACCAAGTTTCATATTATTACATGCAAGTGTGTTTGATTTATGGACCAAATTTTCAGACCAAGTTTATTGACCAAGTTAATCTGATTAATAAACTAATTATATAAAACTATTGTCAATTCACTACAATTAAACTAGTTATATGCCTTTACTTATAAAAAATAAAAATAAAAACTTATTTAAAAAATACCAGGCTTGAGAAATGTATTTTCTTTATGCAGGTCATACACACAGCAGTGAAATGGTTAAGCCCCCTCCCCCTGCACACACACACACACACACACACAGACAGCCAGCCAGCCAGCCAAAGGCTCAGAGTGGCCATATTCAAACAAAAATATCTGACTTTCTGTGGGTCCTAGCTAATAAGTGTCAATTAGAAAGTTGTCCGGCTCGAGGAGTACAATATACATACCAATTTTTGTAACTCTAGTTAAAACTAACCACCCCACTTTTGTCAAAAGGTGGCGCTACTGAGCCCTCACCACGCCCGTTTCTGCAACTTTGCACATGTCTACTGGCTAATAAATGTGATGTGTCTGTCGAGTTTCATGCAATTTGAAGCATGCTAAGGGTCTCAAAAGCATCCTAAAAGCATCCTAAAAGAAGGGTAAAGTTTGATGCGTCGCCACGGCAACAGTTTCAAAGATATCAAGAATCCATTCACAGGTCTACATCTGCCGTATGTTTACATTATACATATGAAGTTTGAAGCAAATCGGGTAAAAATAAAAGGGTGATATCTAAGCATTTTGAAAGTGACACACTTCCTGCTGCCAGTTGGTGGCGCTATAACTTTGACTCACAATAGTCACATCCATGTGATCGTCCTCTTACAGCGAACACACTGCTGAAGTTTCATCAAGATCAGTTAATGTATGCTGAAGTTATAACACACTTCCTGTTTCACGTTTCTCGCCATGATTTCGTTTCCTCGCCACGGACAAACCGTTCGAGATATAAAAAATCCCCTCGCAAACTTTCATCCTCAATGTCTTGACTTCACGCTGACCGAGTTTCGTCGAATGTGGATCAAAGCTCTAGGAGGAGTATTTGACATTCCATTGCGAGTGTTTTACAAACAAACCTCAATAGCCAAATTCCTGTTGGGCTGGGGTAAAAAGTAAGAGCGCGAGGTATAGATGAAACGATGAGATCAACATGTGTACCGAGTTTCATATTATTACATACAAGCGTGTTTGAGTTATGGACCAAGTGTTCGGACCCCGTTCCAGGGGGCGCTGACGAGCTGCCCTGCCACGCCCGGGTACCATCTTCAGCCCGGCTCTGATGGCCGCGGGTTCTGACCCGTGTGCAAAGTTTCAAGAGTTTTCGAGCACGTTAAGGGCCCCAAAAGTGCCCAAAAGGTAGCAAAATAATAATAATACTAAAGAATAATAATCCCAAGGAAAACAATAGGGCCTTCGCCCTTTCAGGGCTTGGGCCCTAATAATAAATAATCCTTAGGAAAACAATAGGGCCTTCGCCCTTTCAGGGCTTGGGCCCTAAATATGGAGATACAGGGTTTCTGTCTGACAGCAGCAATATTTGAAAACTGTGATGCTTTCAAACACCTTTACAGAGTCCTCAAAATTCTAGCCGAAATTCTTACACTAGCAGAAATCACACTGTGAAATACCCCACATCTTCATATCACTCAGTGTTAAAGCCACGAGTCTTGAGGACAAAATGCTAGTGTCATAATGACTCAAGGTCAGTACACATCAATGCTATTTTGTTTCTAATGCACTGCAAATGTCAGCCCATTCATTTGCTGGGAAAAGGCAGTTAAATCTACACTTAGTTTCAATAAGACACAACAGATCGGTTCTAGTTCAGTTTTGCATTCTAAGGGCAAGTAAATCCCAGTTAATTTAGGCCACAGCAGATATTCCCGCTATCTAAAGTATCTGGATTATGACATTCAAAAGGCGGATCCTAGGACTGCTGAGATATAAAGGATTATCATATGATGAATTAAGATGTATTTATCAAATAAACTTTTGTATGTATCACCTGTGACAATACTGTAAAACTTCTCAATGGGTCCTACTTAACAATCCCATGTCATCAGAAGGCTTAGCGTGAAGAAAAACCTGAGAGCACTTAAAGCACAGGAAGAGGCTTTCAGATACAGAGCACCAAGAAATGTTGTTTTTGATCAGGGCCGAAGCCTTGATCTCGTCATTGTCACTCACTTCAAAGAGTTTGCTAATGTATTAGGCCTCCTGCTATCCAGAACTAACAGAAACACCAGTGTCTCGATCAGACAATTTCATCTCACTCCTCCTCTCATCTCTGCCGCTTTACCAATATGATCTTAATCTTTAATGTGCCTTAGTCTATTCTTTGTGAATAACACACCATTTAATATTGTAATTTTTGATTTTTATCTTAATTTGGTGGAAAATTACAGTCTAAAATTCAGTACTACATCATTTACATGAACTTTGCTATATTAATATTTGCACATTTACACTGTGCAACTTACCTTGCCTATTTCACTACCTCTGCACATCATTGCTTTAAAAAAAGAACATTTATAGAATAATAAACCCTAAATATAATGGTAAAGCAATAGTGGTAAAATTAAAACTGGCATTACCCGTATTTCACTGTAAACTGGCAGTACATTTCGCACGCTGTGACCTGCAACTGTTATATTAAAGAGCTAATTTTACTAGATTTAACCCATTAAAACTGAGTTTTGTTGGTGTAAATTAATTTATTTAGGTTGGTTCAGTGATAAATGATATTTTTTCCTTGAATAAAACCAGTAACCTAAGATGCCATTTTAAGGTAATATTTGACAATGACAATGACTTGGATTGCCCGGACTACGCTATCGCTACATTTGGATCGACCCAATTTTCCTCTATCTGTGGTGACAGAAGGACTTCGTCAAACCCTGGTTCCAGTGGTGGGTTTTCGAACTTCTCTTCCCCAGCCACGGAGCGGGAGAGGAGAGATTTTCAGGGGACCCGCCTGGTCATTTTTCGTGGGACCCGGGGAGGTCGTAGAGGAGGAGGAGGTGGTCGAGAAGAGGTTCAACATCACTCTCCATCCTGGCCCCCCTTCGATCCTGGGCCAGTGAGGGACAGCTCAGAGCCAACTTCTTGCTGCCACGGACGGAAAAGGAGTACACCGCCCGTCTGCCCAGTGAGAGACCGTCCACGTCCCGTCTGCCCAGCGAGAGACCGTCCACGTCCCGTCTGCCCAGCGAGAGACTGATCACGTTCCGTCTGGGAAAGAGCCAGAGATCCCCTTTGGCATGGCCACCAAGGTTGTGATGGACTATCTGGAGTGTCTGGCTTGGATCTTGGAGATGCCAATGTTGTTCCAGAGCTGTACAGCTGTTCCAGAGCCGGAGGCAGAGCCAGTGCCTGCTGTTCCAGAGCCGGAGGCAGAGCCAGTGCCTGTTCCAGGGCTGGAGCCCATGTCGGTTTCCGGACCCAGTGTTTGTTTCTGTATTTGTATCTGTCCTTGTGACCATTTCTGTTTTAGTGGCTGTTCCTGAACCGGTGTCGGCAGTTCCTGAGTCAGTGGCTGCTGTTCCAGAGCCGGAGGCAGAGCCAGTGCCTGTTCCTGAGCCAGTGCCTGTTCCCGAACTGGTGTCTGTTCCCGAGCCGGTGTCTGCTGCCCAAAATGCATCTCCGCCCTGGACGCCCGAGGGGTCTTCACTGCCCTGGATGCCCGAGGGGTCTTCTCCGCCCTGGTCGCCCAAGGGGTCTTCTCCGCCCTGGTTGCCCGAGGGGTCTTCTCCGCCCTGGCCGCCCGAGGGGTCTGCACCGCCCTGGCCGCCCGAGGGTTCTGCTCCGCCCTGGCCACCCGAGGGGTCTTCTTCCGAGAGATCTGCTCCGCCCTGGCCGCCCGAGGGGTCTTCACCGCCCTGGCTGCCTGATGGACTTTGTGTTTCGCCCTGGCCGCCTCATGGACTTTGTGTTTCTCCCGGGTCACCCAGGACTTTGTCCCTCCCGTCCCGCCCTGGTCTGTCCCGCCTGATGGAGCGTCTGGTAGCCGCTCTGTAGGGAAGGGGTAATGTCACATGTCTGTCCTGTCTTGTATTGCACTTGGGTGTCTTTGTTATGTTGGGCCATGTGCTCTCGTTATTGTTTGATCCCTCCCCCTTGTTACCTGATTAGTGTTTGAGTTCTTCCACCTGTTCTGTCTTGATTTGTTCCCTTTTTAAGTCTCCTCTTGTTTGCAGTCTTTGTTGGATCGTTGTCATATGTTTCCCAGTTATGGTCTTCGTGTTCAGAGTAAGTGTTTGTTCTTCGAGTTCAGTTTTGTTTCATGTCCCATTTATGGTGTTTTCCCCTTGTGGGATTTTGCTTTGTGTTTTCTTTTGTAAATAAATCATCCTTTTCTGCACTTGAGTCCTCCCCTCCACTTTTTGTAACTGTTCCGTGACAATATTAGCTAATCAATATTTTTAAATTTTCATACACCTATGCAGGGTTTCTCTCGTTTTCTCCATTAGACTATTTCTTCAGCCTATAAGGCACTATTGTACCTATCAAAGCTGTTTTAATACATTTGCACAGTGAGACCAGATGGGCTCTGTTCGTTTTGTAGGGCTGTATTAAAGCATGGGGTTTATGCAGGTATCCATAGTTCTGTAGTGGTAATCTGTGTATGCTAATAAAAAATGTCAGCAGGGAAGCCAGAGAAAGGTGACTTTCTGTTCTAACACAGCTGATCTATTAGCATAATACTGACCTGCCATATGGCATTGGCATTACAATTATATACTGTAGGGTAGGGCACGGAAGTTCAAAATGATTGTACTACTATAAAAATTGTCTTATCAGCAAGACTGCATCAAAAGAAAAACTTAAAATCACTAAGTCTCCCTAACTACAGACAGTCAGCTGGATACTCTACACTGTAATGCTAAACGGTTTTGTTTAATACATTTGTGGTGGTGTGTCGTAAGTGTTAATGCTCAGGTTGAAAGGTTGCTTGTATGATCCCACCAAAGAGAAAGACACGTGTAATGACAATTGTTCCCTTGACCAAAGCACTTAACTGCAGGTTTCTCCAGAGGGATAGTCCCTTTAATTATTCACTGCACCATTCTATAGCATTATTATGTGTGAACAGACTATTGCCCTGGATGTGAGAGTAAATAATATGTTCTGAAGCCATTTGATAGCTTTTGTAGCTTCCAGTTTCGGCACGTATCAATTGTAAAATCTTGATTTTAAAGCCACACTGCGGAACTTTTTGGCCACTAGATGGTGCTCGACATGTAATTTTCACGTCCAGCGTCCCTAGAGGCCACAAGCTCCGCAGCACTGTCGCAAATTAAAGTCAACAGTCAAACGGTCAGCCTCCCGTGTCTTTAGATTGTGTGTGCTTGTGCTTTTACTGTCTATGGTGCTTGCAGTGTATGAGGCGGGCCGGGCAGCCTTGCCGCGCTTTATTCCCTATCAGCTGGCTGAGAGAGAGAGCGAGCGGGGTGATCCCCGTGGGGATTATCATGTCTGTGAGTGAATGTGGGCGCGGGACAGGGGACACATTCACTGGTGTTCGGCATGACGAAAACATACAGACGGTAATCAAACGCGAGTTGAGCACTAACGTTAGATTCTGAGGAAGTTGTGGGTGGTGGGGGAAGTGACGTATGCCGTAAAGCGGTCGAATTTTGTAGTTCTTTTTATGCTCGGGTTCCTACCCGAAACCCGAAGTTACAAAGTGCAAGTAAAAGCGATACAGACACCTTCAGGAGACGGCAGGCGCGCCATTCAACCTATTGCAAGTCGATCTACCATCTCAATGGGTTTTGGTAATATATTATAAAGGTTGAAGAGTTCCACGGTGTGGCTTTAACATATAAAGCCGTTCATGGGATAGCGCCAGTGTTGCCAAGTCCGCTTATTATAAGCGACTTGTTTTTCTGTCAAGTCGCTTGCAAATATTGGTAGTCGCAGGTCACGTTTTTTTTTCACGCTTGTTTCTAAAGTGTAGTTGCTTATTTTGGCTTGTTCCCAGCTCATTGCCAAGCAGATATTTTCTACGTTATTTTAACGTAAGAGTTTGTCTTGCTTGTTCCCTCTCTCCCTTTCCCCATTCAAAGAGTTTTTTCCCACCCAGTTTTTTCCCACTCTGCTTCTAATTGGTTCTGACCCAGATGGCAACGAGTACTAGCCAATCAGAGGCAGAGCAGGGCAATTATTGTTTTTTTTTTTTTTTTTTTTTTTTTTCTGGTTAGGTGTGACGTTAAAATGAAAATACGTGCGAGTCTGGACCATCGTGACTGATACTGACTAGACCGTAAGAGAGTTTTATATATTGATTATATGTTAAATATTTTAGATATAGATATTATAATTTAATATTTTTTAACCCTTTAACTGTCACTCCCCATTTTTTCATGAAAATCACTATTCAAATGGTTGTAATTCAAGAATGCTTTGGAATATAGACCTACAGTATTTGGTTTTGTTTTAAAGTATTATGAAATTATGAAAGTAGAACAGAAAAAAAAAGTTATAAGTTTGAGCTTATGAAAATGAACAATGTAAAAATATAATTATTTCTATTTTATATAAAATATATAAATTACAAAATATATTTTACACTATAACTGCAAGAAAATGTAAGCCAAAAATCTGAAGAAGTTGTGTTCCAAATTTTAGGTTGATATCTCAAAAATGAGCTTTCAGTCAGATTTTATTTGGACGCAGTACCAACACTAGATGGACAAAGCTTCATTACAGAAGAAAAATAAACTGTACCGTGCGCATAGTTTTACAAAACTGCGCACAGTTTATAAATCTGTCCACGTGGATGTAAATTTACATTCACAGTTTAAAACTATCCGATCCGTCCCCACAGATTGTTTAATGGATTAAAAAAAGTTGAAAAGTTTGGGGTCTGTAAGGTTTTTTTAATGTTTTTAAAGGGGAGGCTGATTATGATTTCACTTTTTAAACATTAGTTAGTGTGTAATGTTGCTGTTTGAGCATTAACAACATCTGCAAAGACACGACGCTCAAAATTCAACGCAAAAGGAGATATTCTCTTTTAAAGAAATAGGTTTTTAAGGACTGCAACAAACGGCCAGTAGGGACAACACAACATTCCTCCTGGGTAAGTGACATCAACCCTAAAATTTACATAAACCCCACCCCCGAGAACACTATTTATAGATTATCATGACAGAATATGCTAATCTATGACTAGAAGATAACTACACATAAGCAACATGAATTCATCAACTAACCATTCAGAAATGTTTTCTATATGTTGTCACATATTGAGTCTCTCAATCTTTGTCCGACTCTTGTTTGAACATAAAAGGCTAAAAGTTTTTGAGATTTTCAGGACACAAACTGTTGTAGCCCCGCCCCCTGTGCCGGGAGCAGCAGTTCATTTGCAATTAAAGAGATAGACACAAAACTGGTTCATTTTTACTCACCCTCAAAAAGTGATAATTTTAACATGCTTTTAACATGCTTTTTTAAGCAAAAAATCATAAATACTCTGAGGACATCAGATACTTATTTTACATCATATGAAAATATCATTACACCACCCCTTTAAAAGAAGTCTCTTGTGCTCACCAAGGCTGCATTTATATTACAATAAGATAAGAAATATTGTGAAATTTTATAAAGACCATTTTCTATTTAAGAAATGTATTCTTGTATTGTGAAAGTTTTATTGAAATTTATATTTTATAAATTTTATGCAGGCAATCAATGTTGTGCTGCTTAAAATTTTTGTAAAAACTTTTCCAGGATTTTTTTGTTGAATTGAAAGTATTAGAATTAATAGAAGTATTTATTTGAAATACATTTTTTGTTGTTGTTGTAAAAAACACTTTGGATTATTAATTTTCTTAAATTTTCGTTTTCGATCGTTTTAATGTCATTAAACATGAAACAATTTACATTTTCGGGTCTGATTTGACAGAGCCGTTGTGGTGAGGTGATACACAGTCATGCTTTCGACGATGTCACAGATATATTAAGCAGACATATTAAAGTTTATGAGCTCAACCTCGTTGTCTTTCTCAGTCTTTCGTTCGGTCTACTCTTCTGTCTGTATCTATTTCTTTCTATATGCTCCATTTTAATCATTTAACCCCCAAAAGCATCTCTCCTTTTTTAGTTTTGAATGACCTTTGCTTTGAAAAATGCATTAAAAAGCTCTGCACAGCTCTTGTCTTTACCCATACTATATTTAAAGTATATATCTCAGGATCCATTTAAACAAGTAGGTGCTCAAAATCTCACCTTCCCCTACGCCTGATAAGGTCTGATTAGATTTACTCACCCCTCCCTTATCTCTGCGGATTCACTTAGCTGACCAAAGCATCTTAATCTCACACTATCTGATCTTCACATCTTGGCAGAAAGAGAGATGCCTGTGTCACATTCAAGGTGTTTCAAAGAGGAAAAACAATCGGTCTCCAGCTTCCACTGGCTCTCGCTCACTGTCAGCTCCCCTCACTGTCGATTTACCTCTCTTTGCCAGTCTTCCTCCCTCCCTCTCCTCTCCTCTAGGGTTCCTAAAAGCACGGTGTCTGCTGGAATGTGATTAGTGTCGGCCGCTGGAGCACTCAGCGGGAGGAAGCTTGGTCCGTGCAGCTGAACTACGGTGCCCCGGAGGGACAATCAGTGCTGAGTTAGCACTACTCTCTTCTCTCTTCTCCATCTCTCCCTGTGCCTTCCAATCTGATTGATCCTCCATTGAATTATTATGGTTTGTGCACTTGCTTTCCAGCAAAAAATAAATATATAATCCTGGCAGCCTCTTAGATCATAAATGCATCTCTTCAACCAAGGTCACTTTTTTACCCCTCTTGTTGTGGATTCCTGGGATAATGAACCCCAACGTCCACTGCAAAAGTCCTCTACAGTCAGCATAAGAGAGCGAGCGGAAAGTGAATGAAGGTTGAAAAGCTCTGAGATGGATAAAGGAATCGTCTTTGAACTCTTCTGTCTTTGACAAGCTATAAAGAAGAGATACAACTTCTGATCTTCCCACTTTTCAGCTCTGCCCCTAAAGATTAATTTCAGGAACATGAAGGTGGAAGTTATCCTTCAGTCTAGTGACTGGTAAAGGTGTCCTGACAGTGACTGGGAGTCTAGAATGACGTTCTACAAAGGGAGAACCATTCATTTTTGAAGTTTTAAAAAATAAGCATGCATAAAAATCGAGACGAAACTTCACTAGAGCTCAGCAGGACTGTAAATGTGCCATGGGGCTATCTTCAAAATCAAAACTAGTTAAAGGATAGGACATCTTTTTTTATGACAGTCAGCTTAACTGTTCAAACTTATGCAGCCTTCTGTGAAATTTTTTTTTTTTTTTAAAAACGAAGAAAATCAGTTAAAATTACATTTCAAGAAACATTTGACCTAAATTAAAATGACACACTTCATTCTTATTTGACAGATTGGATTAATTCCATGCTCGCATTTGATGACATGATACCATTTTGATGCAGTCCACTCTCCTAATAACAAGAAGACCAAATCATCATTATGGTTTCAGACAAAAAAATACAAAATAAAAAAATGGTATGGTATGGTATGGTAAAGAGGTCATGATTTGGCTATATGGTGAGCATAACTCCCTTGCTGTTTGATGTCATACTGCACAATCTGGTCCCAAAACTTATCTTTCCACACTGACAGACATTTTAAAATAGCTCTAAATTCAGAGTTAACTCTTTTGTTTGTTTTGTCAAGTCCTGTGCCAGTCAAACAACTGTCATTGGCATATTGACATGCATGGAAATTCAAACGGTAAGTGCTGATTACACAATTTGTTGCTTTAGTCGTAGTCTTCTTGACATTTGATGAAAATCTAAATACATATTTTACATTTAGCCATTATTTACCTTTAAAAAATCTAAATGCAATTTGCTTTTTGATGCTAACAATCAATCTAAAATGCTGTTTTGGTGTTTGTGCTGCTTAAAGGGTTAGTTCACCCAATAATTACATTTCTGTCATTAATTACTCAGCCTCATGTCGTTCCAAACCTGTAAGACCTTCATTCATCTTCGGAACACAAATGAAGATATTTTTTGATGAAATCCGAAAGCTTTCTGACCCCCCTATAGACTGCAACATCATAACCAATTACAGGGCCCAGAAAGGTAGTAAATACATCATTAAAAAGACTCACGCGGAAGAGAAGAAATTGTTGAATAAAGTAATTATTTTTGTTTTGTTTTTGCGCACAAAAAGCATTCTCGTCGCTTCATAACATTAAGGTTGAACCACTGTAGTGGCTTGGACTATTTTATCTTCACTACCTTTCTGGTAATAACATTCCTGTCTATAGACCCCTTTTCAGTTGGTAAACATGGTGACGTTTTTATGTGGGCGGAGCTTAAGTGGAGGCAGAAACATCCCTCTGGCCGCTTCACTAATGCGAGTTAGCCAGTTTTATTAGCCTGTTTTTTTAACAATGACTGAAGAAAATCAGATTTTATCTTAATGTAAGGTCACTCATTGTCCAGGACCGTGATTGTTATTTTCAAAAGTTCATTTTAATGGACAGAACCAGATTGGCCGACCCGTGGCCACCTACACGCTTCACTCAATGCATGGACGATCTGACAGGATAACGTTACGTTACCTCGGTTGAGTGGCCTGACTTCTACACCTACCTTATAGAGAAACCGATCGTAAAGAGAAACTGAGGGCATATAAATCTTTAGATGCCTATAACTATGCGCTGAATGGTCATGTACAAGACTTGTGTGTACGATCTGCAGTTCTGCCTAGCCAGGGCAGAGAAGACGACAATGTAAAGAGTGACATTACGGTGCGATTTTAATCATTTGAATATTTTCTAGAAATAAAACATATTCATTTTTCATTGATACTTGCACCAAACAACACAATAAGATGATATTTATTAATAATAAAAGTAATTTAAGCTCCTTATTATGTAGCTGAATCTGTGCTGGTTTGTGTTGGCCGCCTCCAGTTAGTGCCGTGACGTAACTGTGTACAAACGAACGAAGGTCTTGCGGGTTTGGAACGACATGAGGGTGAGTGATTATTATTGGGTGAATTAACCCTTTAATATTTTTGTAGAAACCATAATATTCTTTGGTGAATAGAATGTTCAAAACAAAACAGCATTTATTTTAATCCAATCCAATCCAATCGACTGTATTTATATAGCACAATTTAAACAAACATAAGGTTTCCAAAGTGCTGTACACCACAAAAATAAGGAGAAAAAGACAGTACACCCGAAATAGTCTAAATAAAATAAACCTGGAAAAGTCTATTTTAAACTGAACAGTCTATTCCTATTTATATAAATAGACTTTACTATCACTTTTGATCAATGCATTCTTGCTGAATAAAAGTATTTATTTATTTCACACACACACACACACACACACACACACACACACACACACACACACACCACACACACACACACACACACACACACACACACACGTGCGCACACACACACACACACACACACACACACACACACACACACACACACACACACACACACACACACACACACAAACACAAACACACACAGTGTATATAATCCTAGTATAATGTCTAGTCACAGTATACCTCATCATCAATGTCACCACGTTTGATGTAGTGGTATCAGTGGTAAAAATCCTTTGAAATTTGAGGTTTTAGCACCTGTGTAATCTCCACGATATCATCAAATCCCGACAGGCTGTATTCAGTCACACTAAAGCCCACTTTTCCGATTTCGGGTGTACTGTCTTTTTCTCCTCAGCACAATGAGGAAATTGCTGACAACTCGTCCTTGCAAAGTCCTCATTAGCCTAATGAAAGCCTTCAAACGCAGAAGCCAAACAAGGGTTCTGGGAGGTTATTAGGAAAATTACACCTCCAGGAGGGCCAGGGTAAGGGAGTTGGTAGAAAAAGGGGGTGGGGGGTCATTACTTCACGGTCTGCAAATCGCTAACTAATTCAGCCCCACTACCGTATCATTTCTACCTCTATGGATAATTTTCACAGAATTGTAAATGAGAGTATTCATTGATTTCTCAGAATACGCACATCAAGATTCGTGTATTAACAGAAAGGAAATATGCTGAGTATTAAGTGACACATCAGCAATCATTTCCTGCAGTCAATCTAAACCATTGCTGATAAATGATCTGCTAAGCTGAAGGGAAAATATTTCAGATGTTTAGGGAAAATGCTTGCGTTTTCCATGAACTTTTTTTTTAAATGTAATTCAAAACTTGTTTTTATAGCATTAGAAGAATGGTAAAAGTGCAGTCATTGCTAAACTTTTTGACCTTGTTGAACTGCACAGTAATGAATTTGTTTTTGCAACAGAGATAAGCACTTTTTTTACTATTTAAACAATGTGATAATCTGAGTTGTTCACCAGTATGCACCTAAGTAATTATTTCCTAATGCATAAATATGGATCAATCATTTATTTTTAAAATAAACAGCTTATAAAAGCCACATTAACTATGTTTTATTTAGTATAATGGCAAAAGATAATGTTTGAAAACATGGAAACTACAGTACGTAGGCTAAGTGTAGTTACACTTGTAGAATGGCCTTCCCTTGTAAATGCTATTCAACACAGAATACAATATTAGCATCTAACCTTTTTCTGTAGAATGCCTCTTTGTTTCATGGCCTGTGTCATGGGTTGCCAGATCCCCCTCTTTTGGTCCTGGTGGTGCACTTGGAGACAGGCCTAACAAGGCATGGCCAAGAGAAAACCCATTCTGATGTAAATCTAAAGGGAAAGGAGGGGCATATAAACAGATTTTACAAACAAAGGACATAAATACAAAGACTGATCCTTAAAGCCCACTGTTCTAATATAGTAGGTATAAAAAAAATACAATTTAGTTGTTTTTTTGTTTTTTTTAAGAAAGAAATTAATACTTTTCTTCAGCAAGGTCACATTACATTGATTAATAGTGACAGTTAAGACAGTTTTAATGTTCAAACTATTAAACCTTTTCCAAAATGTATAATAAGAAATGATTCCTGAGCACCAAATAAGCATATCTGATGATTTCAGAAGGATCATCATGTGACACTGAAGACTGGAGTAATGATTGACATTCCAGTAATAAATTACTTTTTTTAAATATATTAAACAGTTTTCACTGTATCTTTGGTCAAATAAATGCACCCTGAGTCAGCATACGACTTGTTTCAAAACCATTAAAATATCTTACCAACCCAAAATGTAGTGTATGATGTTTTAATTCAATAATGAAAGGTTCACTTATATCCAAGATGTGAACATTAGGTAACTGAACAAGCTTTAAAAACTCGTAACAAGAAGGGCAACTAAATAATATTATAGAAGCAGTTTCAAAAGCGTAGAAATGATTATAAGAGTTTTTTCAAAAATAGGATTTAAAACACATATTCTGCCCCAAATTATATCATACCACTGATATCTGATATCCTGGGTAAGATTTTTAATGCGTCTGATGATAGACTGGAAAAAAGTAGAGAGCATTACCTGTAATTGCATAGTTTTAGTTCCGGTTAAAGCATTGCACATGAACAACTCTGATGGCTTTGCTTTTAGTAGATTCTGTGATATCACCTTATTCTTAATTCTAAAAGCACATTTGTAAGGTTATATGTGCAGTTTCACATTATGATAAGAGCATAGTGCTAAGTGCTCAGGGACCAAACTCAGTGGTGCTAAATTAGTACTGAATGTTTGGTTTTAGCCATATATGACAGAATCCAGAGAGAAATAAAAACGTAAAAGTATACGTAATATTAACAG
>NW_024121832.1:1894379-2128163 GCF_016745375.1 Pimephales promelas | reverse complement strand
AGATCATATTTAAACAAAACAGGCTTTCGGTTCGGCAGACATGCTGAGACTCCTGTCAAATTCCACCACTTTAAAATATGCACAAACGACACACCTCTCTACAGCGAATGTATGAGGTGTCACGCTCACAGAATGAAACAATGGGACTATCCAGACACCACCTCTGACAAGAGACAAGACAAGAGATATCAATGTGCCATCAGAGTTGCTCCACCAGCCACGTCGTTTTGGGTGTCACCGATCAAAGTTAATCATACAATAGAGGGTTCAGGATCAGATAGGTGCTGGGACGGCACTCCGCCCATGTGTTTGTGAGAAGCCAGGAAAACTTGATCTATTGTAATGAGTCACAGGGTAAGCCTAACCAGTTGCACAACCATTGTCAAAGCACATCAAGGCCATGACAAAAGAAAAGGCAAGAAAGCAACTGTATAATGGGGGACATTTAAAATTCAACAATATTATTGATCTGCCTTACTTAAAGTCCCTGTAAAGGCAATTAAAAAAAAAAATCTAAAACCCATTATAAATGTTAACAAATGTATTGCTAAAACATTAAAGGGGGGTTGACTGCGATTTCACTTTTTTCATTTTAAATAGTGTGTAATGTTGCTGTAGGTGCATGAACAGTATCTGCAAAGTTGCAGCGCTGAAAGTTCATTGTAAGCAGAGATATCGTCTTTTAAAAATCAGGAAGTATATTGCCTACAAAAACGACTGGATTGGGACTACAGCTGGTTATGGTACATCACTAACCCACACATTTGCATCAACCCTCCCTCCGAATATGCAGAAAAGGGCATGCGCATATTTCTGCAGCATGTCGAGTCGAGTGTGTTGTGTTCATCCAGCTGTCAGGTCTTCTGTGTTCGGGCTTCCCACGGACGTACATGTACTTCGTCAACAATGGATACAATTTATGTTTGATTATGTTCCTGAAAATGACGATCGTAATCTAGCTATCTGTGCTGCGCATTTTACGGAAGACAGCTTCCAGAATCTCCACGAGTTCAATGCCGGATTCAACAAGAAACTGTTACTAAAACATGAAGCAGTTCCAACAACAAGAGGCAGCAGTTGTTGGGCCACAACCTGTAAGTAGGCTAAGACTTCATCATTTTAAATGTATTTGCATGTATAATTCCAGACGTAGCCTGTGTTTTATATTTTTCAAATGCCAGCGCTGGCTTTATAGCCACTTGGCTACTAGTTATGCTATTTTGTGTCTACGACAAACGCGTACAAACATTATGGACCTGAATTTTGTATAGGGACTAATGTTGTAAATTTTTCATGTGTTTTATGACGTTATTTTCAATTTCATCAAGAACGTAAACTTGCCAGCGCTGTTTGAGTATAACATTAGTAGCCAGTCAGTTGCTATTGTTGCCAGTCAGATGCTATTGTGTAAAACAAACGTGTATAAAGTTAAAAATGTAGCAAACTATCATTCAGAAACGTTTAGTAAGAGCCGTGTGTGGTGAGTTTCTGTGTACTCTCTTCATCGCCGCTTTCTCGGCCTGATTATGCCTCAAATTGATACTGCAGTTCGACACATATTTACATCTGGACCGGAGCTCATGAGATGCATGTTTCTGCTGCAGGAGCTCATGAGAGCTCATGAGATGTACAATTCTGCGCAGGTTCTGGCGTACGAACGGTTTTCTAAATCTGAAAACTTTTTTGCGTACGAAAATTCTGCCTCATGTGCGTACGCACACTTTAAGGATGAAATCTACGCAAAGTTTTATACATAAGGCTCCAGGACCTCAGGCCCTAAATGATCAGCAAGCAATTTTGCATGTAATAGCCATCCAAACACAGCCCTGACATCAAGATAAAACAAGGCAAAATTTGGGCTGTCAGGGAATTTAATAGACATCAAATAAAAAAAAATGAAACCAAACACCTTGCAATCACTGTTGACTGTACATGATGGAATATCATACATCTCACAAGTTATTTTGGCAAAACGACATACAACCAATTTCAAGGTTATTTTGTCTAGAAGTGGATTACTCACAGGCGGACTATATCGATTCTATAGTTAACCGAGAGAGTGAAATGACCTATGCTTGCTGTGTGTAGAGATGCTCATAATTAACTGTGACTGTGCTAAGAAACTGCTAAGATGCTGAGAGCATGGCTCACAACCTTGCTCATTCTGCATGAATCCAAATGTTTCAATATTCACAATGTATCTCGATGCTAACTATTATTTAAGTAAACTAGGCTTTTTAAATTGAGCAGTATAACTTATGATTAGTTCACTATTTTATTTTGATAAGGAACGGGCTGCCATGTCAAGTTAGTTATGCTAGTATTGTGTGCACGCGAGGGCGAACAGGGGAAACCATATCAAACAAAATACTAATTTATGGTCAGATAAGTACGGAGTCCCCTAGTCCCACTTTGTAATATATATATTATAACTATCTCGTGGCCTCAAGATAATAACTCACATGCTCTGGTGTGTAGTCTATACATGCATGCATCAATTTTCAAAAATAATAATCAAATATTATCTCCGACTCCGAATATTATTTTTGCTATAAAAAATTTCATTTTGTATAAATGTATATTAATTTAATCAATGTTTCATGAACAAATTTGCCTGGATTAATAAATAAGAAGCAAATATAGTAGAAAATATAATTTTCTACGACACGGAAGTGCCGGAGCGTGAACTGGAACACGTTTCATAAATAAAATGAAACTCAGAGTATAAGCTACTTGCTTATCTATAAATTGCTTAACCCCTTCAATCTATAGAAAGCTTGTAATGTCTACTTTTAAACAAAACAATTAAAAACTAAAAGAAATTGGCTACTCTCTTATTTAGGCTATTTCATATGAAGTGTGCATTTCTCTCTAAATGAGCGCCAATACTGCGAAGATGGCGAGTCTGCATCGTCAACTTTATTTTTGCAGCCACTGACCTAGAAAACACTACTTTATTAATAAACAATTCAAACGTTTCATGCATAATCATTACTATTGCCGGTTCTTTGTGGCAAACTTTATTTCAGGTGTTGCGTGATATCTCTGCGCTTAAGTAGCCACGAGTTACTTGAGGACATGAGTTACTATCTTGACTTGAGGCCACAAGTTACTATCTTGAGGCCACGAGTTGTTTTTTTGTTTTTTTACAAAGTGGGACCAGGGGACTTCATAGATTATAGTAAGGATTATAGAAAGAGTAAGGAATCATTTGTAACTGTAATGGAGTTTACATTTATTTATGTACACTTACAATAAAAACAAAACATTGTGCTTTTGTAAAATTAAGAAAACAAACGTATAGGCATGTAGGCTAAGGCAACTACTTGTTGCAGTTTTTTTATTTCATTTTGATAATCTGTTAAGTATTTAAATAATATATATTTCGCATATTTATTAATTTGATGTATATCATTTTAATTTGTTTATCTCCATTCATAGAAACGCTGCAGGTGTGGGAATGAATCCTCATTCTGTTTATGCTGCTATTAACACATGTAAAACTAAACCCATGGAAACAGAATTTGTTATTTTAATGGGTCACAGACACTTATTAATTCTAAATCAGGAAAATCCCCGAAATTAACATTGCTAATCAGCAGGCTAATGTTTTAACAGCCTTGAACACTCAGATCTCAAATAAATCTGGAATAACCATTTCAAAATAAGCAAAACAATGAGTCTAGAAGCTGCTGAACTCCTGCAGGTAGATGTAGGATATGTTTGAGACCCTGGAACCCTGAAGTGGCAGTGGCTCCGGCACGTTTAAAGACGCTTCTAAGCTGAATTAACCCGATTTCCCACTTCGTCTCTTAATCACTTAAGCACATAAGCGTCCTGAAAGTGTGCAAAGTGTCAGAGCCATAAAAAGAGAACAAGTGAATTTTCCACTGGGATAAAAGAAATGGAAGTCTCAATCTTGGACTACAACTGTATACCAAGTGAATTAAGATGTTATATTCAAGGTCTCTAGCCAAGCAAGCACTGTGCATAATCTCCCTCAGTGCTTTGTGTAGAAAAAATATTTTATCTCCGCAGCAAATGATGGCTCACGATCTGCAGTATCTAGCCATTTAGACTAGCAGAATCACATCTGAAGGTCTCGACCAGTTCACGATCGGCTCTGTGTAGAACTCACTGAAGTGAACAGGGTCAATTCTATCCTATTGCCAATCTCAGTCAGAGCTACTGCCATTGGGATAAAAGCTAATGCACTACTGACCCCTTAATGCATTGAGTGATCCATGTGAACCTTCACCTTGGCTCTTTAGATGGATCTACACTAGTAAAGCCTGAACTTAAATGTCACTGTTACCCCTTTTCCACCAAAAAAATAACGGGTTCGGAACTGGTGCTGCTTCAAAGTTGGTTCAACTTGTTTAAATGTCTGTTTTGGAGAGTATTCATGTAAAATGAGTCGGTTATGTCTTTAACAGAGTTGTCATACAGTCTCTTTGGGAGAGAGGGAGAGAGGGAGAGAGGGAGAGAGGGAGAGAGGGAGAGAGGGAGAGGGAGAGAGAGAGAGAGAGAGAGAGAGAGAGAGAGAGAGAGAGACGAGGAAAACAAACAAGCATGCAAATGGAAATTATCACAGCTGGAAAAATGATCGAGCTTAAATGACAAGCTATAAGCTGTTAGACTAGCTAACAATGCTGCCTAGTCAGAGCAAACAACCACCAAAATCATACATTAATTTTTTTTTTTTTAATAATACCTATTACATTTCCCATGATTAAATATAAATCCTTGGTGGCCAGGTGCTGCACTTTTTCGTCTTTCACTCATCCAGCCAGAGCATATTGATATGCATTGGTACTATTGAAAGTTATATAAATTCAGACATTAAGGGGTTAAAGCAATCCCCACTGCAGCCTATTGGTTGTAAATATGGCGGTGTTCTATTTGGAATGACGTAGGTGGCATCTATGAATAGTAAAAGGTCTGAAGACCGCAGTTTCACGTGAAGCATTTGGAGACTTTTTTCTCCTGAATTACTACCGCGGTGTGTGAATTGTGCTAAAAAAATAAGTTGCATATCTTCTCTAAAAAGCGTTACGCCCATTCAGCTGCCATAAACCACATTTCAATAAACGAAAAACCCTATCCAGTGATTAAATGTTTTCTGTATTGACGCAAATCTTGCACGATGTCCTAAACTGCAGCCGAGATAATCACACAAGCGTGCCATGGCTAGACACGTCCAATACACAAACAACTCAAATTAACCTTTCACTTTAATGAATATTTAAAACAACTGAGCTGTCCAACACTGAACTCACGAGACCTCTGAATCAGTGTATTATATATATATATATATATATATATAAAATCAGTAACACTTAATTAGATTAGTTAACTAAGCTACTATTAATAAACTGCACTTCTACAGCAATGTTAATATTAATATTGCTTTGGAACCAATTTTCCTGGCCGAGAACCGGTTCTTTGGCTGTCGAAACACAAAGAACTGGTTTGCGAGTAGGCAGCACCGCCTCCGAACCGGCTCTCAAAATGCTTTGGTGGAAAAGGGGCATTTGTGAACCAACCACTTGAAGATCTTGGGAAGATTTGTTTTAGACATCACAAATATTGTGTTATTCCTTCTAATGTTACCCAATTACTACTGTGCATGCTCGGTTTGAAAAACTTACATGTAGCTTCCCAGAGAAACAACATTTGAAATGTAACCCTATTTTCTAAATGCATGTTGAGTGTTTGAAATTTACACCCACCAAATATGGGTGAAAATTATTAAGGCAGGTAACGCAAAACGCATCCTTTTTATTCTTTTTATCACTAGCTAAATTGTCCTCCTAAAAAAGAGCTCCAACATTTGCAAAACAAGGCACACATTGAACAAGAAGTACATTATTTGATTTAGCTACACTCTGTTTCTGTTGCCAGGCACCCTCCTACAACTCCAGAGGCTGTTCAAAATCCTGCCATGCCACTCACATAGTTTTCCATTAAATTGCATTACCAATGATTTGGGACAAATGTTGGAATGTATTGTCTTCACCCAAGGCTGTATTGTGCAGTTTTTTAGTTTTGTGGCTATATCAAGTCTATGCTTGATATAAATATATTAGTGAGTAGATTCACAGTTTTTGACTTTAGCCTTCAACTTGGAACACGACTACATAATGAAGCGTCCAGGTTGCGATTGTTTGTTATTAGATTGTGATATGAAATTTTTGGAAGAACGCTCACAGCTACATTACTGTGTGCATGTAAGACATGCTGCTGCTGCACATATAACTGCTGCTGCTGCTGCACGCTAAAACTAAACTAGAGGTATTCCGGATTTCATGGAAGGAGAGCTTGATTGCATACAGAGAGGCCTTAAAAACTGCTAGGTCTGCTTATTTATCAAACCTATTAGAACAAAATAAACATAATCTTAGGTGTATATTTGAAACAGTGGCTAAACTAACGAAAAAGAAAGCTTCAAACTCAGAAGTGTCCAAGCAACACAGCAGTAATGACTTTATGAATTTCTTCACTTTTAAGATTGATATTGATAATATCAGGGACAAAATTTTAACAATGGACTGTCTACAGTATCACATCAGGGGGTGCATTGTTGTCTCCCTGAGGAAAGATTAGGCTCATTTGCTGCTATAGGAGAGGACGAATTTTGCAAACTCGTTAATTCATCTAAATCAACAACTTGTATGCAGTATGCTAGACCCTATACTGACTAAACTACTGAAAGAGATACTTCCAGAGGTCATAGATCCTCTTCTTAATATCATTAATTAGTCTTTGTCGCTAGGATACGTACCAAAAACCTTTTAGCTAGATATGATAAAACTGCTTGTTAAAAAAACGCAACTTGATCCTATAGAATTAGTCATCTCGAATCTGCCTTTTTTTGTCAAAGATACTGGAAAAAGCAGTATCCTCACAACTGTGGTCCTTGAAAGAAATGATATCTGCAAGGATTTTCAGTCAGGATTTAGATCACATCATAGTACCGAGACAGCACTCATTAGAGTCACAAATGATCTGCTCTTATCATCCAATCGTGGTTGTATCTCTCTATAGTGTTACTCGATCTTACTGCTGCATTTGACACAATTGACCACAACATTCTTTTAAATAGACTAGAAAACTATGTTGGCATATGTTGGAACTGCATTAGCATGGTTTAAATCATACTTACAGTATCTGACCGTTATTATGGAAGCTTATGTGTAGCATTATTCAATTTGAAATGTAATATGCAAAATGACAATGCAATATGTAAAATGGCATTGCATTTTGTATTTAAATTTACATTTTGCATTACCATTCTAGCAACGTTTGGTGCAAAATGAAAAGACAATTTACATTTGCCATTTCATACACTAGTTTTAATATGCATATTGAAATGCTTTATAAGTGGCAAAATTAAAATGAAAACGCATTACAGAAATGATTAGATGTGTAACATGTTCAAGCAAAAACTGTGGAAAAATGATCATCCAAATGCTATTTTTATTAATTGCATTTACACTCACAGTCAAGACACTCGCGATTGCATTTTCATGAAATACCCCATAGATATCTATATAAAGGCTAGATATCTCGTCCGCGCTGCTGGCCAATGGAGGTCGACGTCAGCACCTGGCGGCCATCTTGTCACAGGCAGCTCGCTCACTGGTAACATTGTTTTAATGGTGCATGTACTTTTTAAATCACCGTAACTTGCTCAATTTTCTACCGATTTTCAAATGGCCTGGTTTGTTATAAAGGGTAGAGATATAGTTATGATACTGCATACTTATGAATAATAAGTGTATAAATAAATAATCATCCAGAATTATAGCCACGTTAATAACGTTTGTAAGAAACCAAACCGTTTGTAAATCCGTCAAGATTTCAACGAGATAAGAGTATTTTTTACATCAGATACCACAGAGCCCGCCAGAAAGCCTGTCTGTGACAAGATGGCCGCCGGTGATGACGATAAATACTTCGCCGTGAGACATCTAGCCTTTATATAGATATCTATGAAATGTGCGTATCGCGTAATAATCTTCGGAAATACTACCTTTTCTCTGTTCACGGTCCACTTTATCTGCTAAATGATTTACGCTCGTATTAGCTCTGCCGCGGCAATTTTTTCAACAGCTCAAAACACGTAACATGGCCACATGCTATGTTTACCTTTTGTTGTCGAGCCCCACCTTGATGCAGTGATTGACAGGCCAGGAGGGGGCATGATCGGCTCGGAATGCATTTTCAATGTGCACATTGAATTTTGCTACATCCATTGCGGGGCATTTCATGAAAATGCAATCGCGAGTGTCTTGACTGTGAGTGTAAATGCTATTAAGAAAAATAACATTTGAATGATCATTTTGCCACAGTTTTTTTTAACATGTTACACATATCTAATCATTTCTGTAATGCATTTTCATTTTAATTTTGCCACTTATAAAGCGTTTCAATATGCATATTAAAACTAGTGTATGAAATGGCAAATGTAAATTATGAAATTTCATTTTGCACCAAAAGTTGATAGAATGGTAATGTAAACTGTAAATTTAAATACAAAATGCAATGCCATTTTACAATTCATATTACATTTCAAATTGAATATTGCTACACATACAAGCTTCCATACTTTATCACTTTGTAGCAGTAAATGAAGAGATGTCTTATCGATCACAAGTTACGTATGGCGTACCACAAGGCGCAGTATTAGGACCACTGCTATTCACTCTGTACATTCTGCCATTAGGAGATATCATTAGGAAACATGGAATTAGCTTTCACGGTTATGCTGATGATACTCAGCTGTGTATTTCTTCAAAACCTAATGAAACTTACCAATTCACAAAATTAACAGAATGCATAGCTGATATAAAAAATTGGATGACTAGTAATTTCCTACTACTAAATTCTAAAAAAACTAGTGCTGTAGTGGCGCGTCGATGACGTCGATGCTTCAACGTCAAAATTGCGTCTACGTCATATTTTTGCGTCGACGCTTCTTTATTTTTTATTTTTTTTGCATGTTCCCGGCGGTACAGCGTGCCACACACACGTGGGAGACCGAAACATTGCGAAATAGAGGACGAAGACAACTAGAAGTGAATGTGCTATCCATTAAATGAATCACACACAGTAAACAAACCCTTAAAAAAACAAAACTTTGCAATTTAGACGCGAAAACTGGGTGCCGGTGTGGTGAGACGTACAAGCTCGGGCAGATTCGGAGTCGTTCAGAAGTCGTTCATCCTGGACGCGGCACCGCACGCGTTGTTACAAAAAAGGCGTACACACAGCCACAGTCTTCCTGGTCTTGCACACCCAACGCGTCATTTTTGCCGCACGCACATTCGCGCTCGTGCGGACGTGTGGAGTAGCCTATAAACAAGGCTTTACTCCGTGTCAGCACGCGCTCTGATCAGTAGGTGCAGAAACCTCTCCCGATTCATCTCCATCAGTAGCAGCCTCCAATCGCACCACTAACTCCGCCTCCGTTTCCCTCCTCAGCTGATATTAATATTTAAACATTCTCTATGATAAAAACTGTTTGTAAAAAAAAAAAATATTTTAATAACACGTTTTTGGCGGTTGTAGAGTTATAATGATGGTGTTCAAATACATAACATTAGACTAACGTTAGCCAGCTTATAGTATCTCAGTATGCTAGTATTTATTTGAGATACATTGTTTTTTAATTGAGCAGCAGAAAAATATTCTTTATATTAGTCGTCCAATTAGTCATTAGATTAGTCGACTAATCGATAAAATAATCGCCCAACTAATCGTTTAGTTAATAATCGTTTACCCCAGCCCTAGAAAAAACTGAGATTCTAATTATTGGACAAAAAAACTTCATAAACCAACACCTTTGTTATTGTTGGAAACTGCACCCTCTTGTGGCGAAAACGCCTACATGTTGTGCCTTTAAATAACCTTAGGTTTCATTCTGGACTGAAAAGTAGTGTCAGTGTAATTTAAAATATATTATTTGACCCAATATTTGTATGTGCTCTGTATTTTTATGTTAATTACAATACAGAGCACAATTTAGCTACACATGCTTGTCCTGTTTGGAGCTTCTGCTAATGAAGATAATTCCTTAAAACAAACTTATGAAGTTACATGATGGTTAGGAGGATGCCTTTATAGAAATCAGTAGGTAGAGATGCTGCACACTAGGTTTTTCTAACAGAGCCAGTAATATGACTTAGTTGTGCCTGGATCCACTTAAGATTTCAACGGTGTCTACATGTGTCAAGCAAAATGGTGTTTTGGCATTGTTGCCTTTATACCATAATTTACTGTCGACATGGTTTTAATTCTGAAACCCCTGGTGTTGTTTCTTTATTGAATATGACAGAGCCAGGAATAGAACCACTCTTCGTCTCTTCACATTCCAGAGGTACACCTGGACATTGCTTGCCACATTAACATTCGACATGCGCTATTTTAACACAGCAGCATCCTGCTGCCCCCAGTGGCTAATCCATTAGCATTCTGCATAGCTCAGTCAATTATTTATGAGTTGTGCTGTGTGTATTAGCATTCTGATGTCCTCTACAACAAGAATTAGTGTTTAAGAGTAAACAGCATTAATTAACATTCTTGACAAAGTGAGTACACACAATGCATTAGCTGTTTCTAAAACACAACACAGCAGGATTTTTGGCAACCCGAGACAAATAGCAGGTGCTGCAATTCAGTTGTAGTGGGGCATTCTTAGATCTTAGAAGATTATTTATATTGTAGACCTGCACGATTCTGGATGAATTGATAATGATGACTTTTTTTTTGTTTTAAAAGGAGATCACGATTCTCCCAAGATTCTGAAAAGACAACTATTAAAATAAGTAATAAGTAAGAGGTTCTGACAAAATTACATTTACATTAATTTGAATGAATTACTTTTTAAAAATTGGTTTAAATGAATGACTCAATGATAAATCCCTCACTTATTTCATTACTGGGTGGATCAGCTTTTCTGAATGAATCTCTTAGTCTTGAATGAATGATTCAAATGACAAACAGTTGTCGCTGTTTGGAATACATAGTTCCCACAGGCAAATTAATGTCATGTGACCTCCCCGGAGACGCCATAGATTTACCATAGATGTTTACAAAGTTTTATCAGAGAATGTCGTTTTACAAACAAATATTTATTTCTGTTTATATTTTTATGAAAATCATGAAGAGACAAAGTGAAATAGATTATAAAGAGACTATTAAAACAGGGCAGAGAGAGATACAATGCGAAAATTTCATTCATAAACGGTGTGGAGCCGTATGCAGTAACGAAGGAAGCACTGCGCAATGATTATGCCTCAGATACAGTAGTGTACCATTATTTGGTATTGGTGAGGAGTTTTTACACATGTGAGCAATTCCGAGCCTGGAAATCACTGGAGGCGTACGATCAGATTGCCGTGGGGCTGGTTTGGTGACGTTTGCTCAAGTGCAATCAATGGAAAAGTAACTTCGTCATCATAGCGAAGTAGCATGATGCTAATCTGTCTATTAAAAAAAGCAATAACCTGGCTGCACAACTTAATTCTTATGTTCCCCTTAAAACAGTCACCGGTGCTTTCTGTAATATGCATGTACTTGCGGGCGTCATGGTTCGGTGCATGAATATAAAAATAAATAACTTGCTTGCGATTTAATTAATGTAATGCGGAACTACATTATACGGGGGTTCTTTAGGGACATAATCTGAGATTGCAATGCTGGAATGTGAGATCAAACAGTGGAAACAATGTTGTTTTGTATGTTTGTAATACCTCGTCATTTTTTGTTCATACAGGACATTATTCAAACTGCAATGCGTTAACTTATATTTGTGTACACTCACAATATAACACAACATTGTGCTTTTGTCAAACAAATTCTTGCGTGTTTTGAGTGAGTTTCTTTCCTGTTTATCCTCGCCAGCCATAACCTCCGTCGTTGTTCTGACAAAAGCGTAGTCTTCTCACATCCATATGGAGTCTAATGACGGGTATACTGTAAAATCCCGATTTAACTGAACCTCCGGCATGATTTTATCATCCATTGACCCAGCAGGAGATGACCATTTTCACTTTTTAGCACAAAACTCATTTCACTTCGTTTAACTCGTATTGCTTCTTCTAATGTTTTGCCCTCAGCAATGGCGCCGGGTCTGCGAATGCCCGTATGCTGTGACGTCATGTGGGAACTATGTACTGTATATAATTATACATTTCATGACGGCTATTTTAGAGGTGTATCTAGCGATCTGAAAGTGAAAAACCTTATGTGCATGGAAAATGTTTATCCTTCATTCCAAAGCCAGTGCTGGATAAACAATGAGTGTGCATGCGACAGTATGCTGCGGAGGCAAAATTATTTACGACAGCGCTAATGGACAATTCCACTTCCAAACTGTAGGGCGACTACAGAGGAATAGTTACTTGGTGTTGCATTAAATTAAACCACACATTTCATGGATTACTGTAACAACAATGTGTCATTCATAAGCTTGATAATACAGACTGCCTAGAATTTCAATGGATGGACAAAAAATAAATAAATCTATAAGGCAGTTTTCCCCCATGATATCAAAAATGGAATTGAATATATATTTTTTGAAAAGTATTTTTCAAGGTATCCTATCGAAATTCCAGTTTTGTGACAATACTATGATCCATTGTATACCTTGAATGCAAAGTTGCTTTGGATAAAAATGTCTGCAAAGTGCATACATTTAAATGTCTAATTGGAGTGAACTGACCTTGTGCATTTCTTATGGGTAGTAGATATGCAAGTCTGTATTCAAAGTCTAAACTTGTGTAAACAATGTAAAATGCATGAAGGGTTCTGTGTAACTTTCTGCCAATCTGTAAACATTCTTCATTAAATCTGACAAATATCAATAAGAGCAGGTAACAGCAATTAAATGCTAGGGATGGGCAACGATTAATCGCATACAAAATAAAAGTTTGTGTTTACATAATATATATATGTGTGTAGTGTGTATAATTAATTTGTATATATTAATACCCACACATGTATTTAAGAAAAATTTGTTATTAATATGTCGAATATTTATATATAATATTCATTATGTATAAATATATATAAAGTATATTTGTACATGCAAATATTTCTTAAATATATACATGCATGTGTGTGTGTATTTATATATACATCAATTAAATATACACACTACATATATTATGTAAACACAAACTTTTATTTTGGATGCGATTAATCATTGTCCATCCCTAATAAATGCATCAACAAATCCTCTAAGACTTGCACAGAGATTCACAGAAATCACTACCCCATGCCAAAAGAAACACCTGTAAATCTGTGCTCTGAAAATAAAAATGCCAGGACTAATAGGTGTATCATTCTGCAGATAAAGACAAAAACAAAATCACAAAGATAACACAAATCCTTCCATATTTTTTGTAAAAGGCTACTTGGAAGAGACCTACTTTATGGACACTAGAATTTCAGCTACAACTTTTAATGTCATATGCCCCTCCTCCTAAGGATGCACTGCCAATTATATCCCACTTGGAACACATTCAAGATGTATGCGATGCAAATGAGGTTTTATGACTCCCGTCCATATTTCAACATGTGAGAGGCATACTTTCTGCATAAATATACTCAGCATGCCTGATTTACATATGTATGAGTCTCCCATTCCACATCCTCATTAAACAACAAGACAGTGAAGACAGAACCACACTGTGTGATAAATGTGTTAAAAAAAGAGAACAACTACTGTTACCCATCAGAATTTTTTTATATTTTAAGCTCACAAATGCTGCAAATATTTGACCATAATACAGGAAAACTGTAATAGTCTCCACAATTTAAAACAACAGTTTTCTATTTTAATATATATATATATTTAAAAATATATTTATTCCTGAGATGTCAAAGCTGAATTTTCAGCATCTTCTTCACTCCAGTCTCCACTGTCACATGAACCTTCAAAAATCCTTATGCTTATTTGGTGCTCAATAATATTTCTTATAATTATTAGTGTTGAGAACTGCTTTTTAATGAAAACCGTGATACATCCTTTGATTAATAAAAAGTTAAAAAGAGCAGTATTTCTTTGAAATTGATTTTTTTTGTAACATTATGAATGTCTTTACTCTCACTTTGATCAATTTAATGCATCCTTGATGAATACATTTGAAACATAACTAACCCTAAACCTTTGAATAGTAGTGTATCATGGTTCCCACAAAAACAATTAAGCAGAAAAATGCTTTCAACATTGACGAAGAAGAACATTGATCAGCTAGGAAAAGTTTCTTGAGCATCAAATCGACATAGGATTTCCATAAAGGATCATGTGACACAACATATTGGAGTAATGATGCCGGAAAATCAGGTTTTGCCATCATAGGAATATTAAAGTCCAAAACAGTTTAAATTGTAATAATATGTCACAGTATTATTACAGCATTTTTGATCCAATAAATGCAGCCTTGTTGAGCACAAGAGACTTATTTAAAAAAAAAAAAAAAGAAAACATTAAAAAAAACTATGAACGGTAATGTATCTAATACCTTTATCCAACTTGGCGCTGCTGGTCCAGTGATCATGAAGACAGAGTGACAGGACGAAAACGTTTTAGATAATGTT
Source organism: Pimephales promelas (assembly GCF_016745375.1). The sequence goes on along the minus strand of NW_024121832.1, from coordinate 2,113,556 downwards.
GTCATTTAAGATAAGTGTTTAACCAACAACCATCCACGTCTTTTCTAAGCCAGTTAGTACAGCCTTTGAGCCACCGAACCACCAAGATTCCTCCTCAAATGTGAAAAAGACGGAGTTCCGCAGTTTGTGATTTCAATGCTCTGTGTTCCACATTCTTGCCTTGTCAAAGCCCACGTACTCAAGCAATTCATGCATGGTGGAATTCCTCAACAGGACACAACGTGGCCAGAGTCTGAGCCATGTAGCTCTTTACCAGCAGACACGTCATCCTTTAATCTGAGGACTCTGGGATTATTAGACACAGGCAAGGCCTCTATTAAGTGTGGTTACAGCCCCTGCCCCCCAAACATGTGCACAAATACCTATACTCATCTCACTACAATCCTTCTGAAGGGGTTAAAAAGAGACAATCCAGCACGTACACCATCCGTCGACAATGTCAAAAGCACACACACATTATATGCTTTTTATGGAGAAAACATGATAATTTCCCCATTTGTATGTCAGTATGCACATCAATGGATTGGAGACTAATTAAAAATCCACTTATGCGTTTTAATATTATCAGTGTGGGATATAGATCTAACCTGGCCATCAGATCACTGACTATCACGTGATTCACAAGTGGCTGAAGAAGCATTATCTATATCACAACCTGATCCTCATCCTCATCCTCTGACCTAGTGTGTGTGTGTGTGTGTGTGTGTATCCATATCCAGTAGCTCAGCATCTAAAAAGCTGACCTAGTGTCTGTGTGTGTGTGTGTGTGCGTGCGCATATAATCATTTTATTTTGATAACATGTTTGACATTTCCGATTTATCATTTAGTGTTTTAATGTCATAAGAACAAGCAGTCAATGATGGTGTCTTTTGTGGCAAAAAAAAAAAACAACTCTGAGAATTTCTGAGTAGGACATGACTGAAAGATAAGACCTAAAGTTCAGTAAGAGTCAGATATTATTTCGCTAAGCGTTCAGTTTGTTTAGTAAAGTATTTGTTAACATTTTACAAATTATATTTTGAGCTTATAAGAGTAATTTAAAAAATGCAGAGGTAATTGCAGAATCCAGACATAAAAATTGAATTTATTGAATAGCATGGAATGTTATGGAATTTAGCAAAATATGATGAATAGATAAAAAAGACTGTTATTGAAATCTGAAGATCGCATGTTCTGTGCCTCTGCATGAAAGAGTGACTCAGTTTTGTCTACATACTCTCAAGCACGCTTGATGCTCATGGAGATTTTTTGCAGTTTTATTATACAAGGACTTCGTCTTCAGAGCTTTCACTTGATAAAAACTATTGTCAAATACACTATACAAAGTACAGTATATTACTATTGTACCGTAGAATGTTTGTTTATAAAGTAATAATTACAACAATAACATCAATTTTAAACATTTCACAAAATATTACATCCATGTGTTAATTTATGCACAGTAAACCTCTTTTTGTGCAGCACTGTTTTCCAAAATTTAAAGGAATTGTTCAATTTAATTACTATTAATAAATATTGATGGTTTAACTTAAAAAAGTAAGTAACCTGGTTGCCTTAAAATTTTAAGTTCATTGAACTGTAAAAAGTGAGTTAATACAATGAAGGAGAATGATTTAATCATCAGAAAATCAAAATGATATGTTATCTGAACTAAATAAATTATTTAAGTTGATTTGACAAAAGAAAAAATGTGATAATGATAAAAAATCTTGAAAATATATTTTTACAGTGATATATATATATATATATATATACACACACACACACACACACACACACATATATATGTATATACATATTTTTTAATTGTTAGTTGTATACCTTCCTTTTGTTTACCATTATAATACTTTTGATAATGCACTTAAAAACTTATGCACTTATTTAAAACAATTAAATCATTAAAACAGAACATTTTTGTTTTAAAGGGAAAAAAATTCGGATAAAAAAGACATTTCTGAAAAAAATAACACATTTCACTGTTTTAGTTCAAATGTTAATAAATTACATTTTTATTTTTATTTTTTAATTCAGTTGATTTGACATCCTTTCTGATTATTAAAATGTAATTAAACCACAAACAACTAAATCCAGTAAAATGATAACATTTTGTGAAAAAAATTAAACTGATAAAAAGCCATTTGAAAAAACAAATGGACTTCATGGGGCCCAATAAGAACTATTTGTGATTCAGACTATTCACTCTGATCAGATGTGTGAACAAAGACTCCTGTAGGATAGCGGGATTTAAATTATATTAAATTAAACTTTATGCATATGCCCTGTTACAATATGACAGTAACAGCAGGATATATTATTAGTTTATATTCTTTTTTAAATTCATAAAAAGATAAAATTAATAAAATAAATTACCAAGTTTTCAATAAATGTTTCCAGTATAGTTTGATAATTTCTTTTGCATAAAGCTTTATAATAAACTTTTCTATGTGTACCTTAAGCATGCTACCAAACCTGTTGATCAGCCAACACCTATAAGCAAACAGGGAGTGTTCCTCTCTTCACTTTCACAGCACGTCTTTATTTCTGCTTCCCAACCTTTCTCACAGTACTTATAGATCACAGTAACAATTCCCAGTAAATTCCCTCTCCTGTCAGCTGGTCTCAGTGGGCTATTGTGTTGCTTTAGACTCACTCACTCACTCACTCACACACGCGCACACTTCAACATCCATAACAAAAGCCCAACCGACCAGCCTTTACCTCTACACTCTCCAGCTATAGGGTTACCATAGCAACTCCAGCACCATCCCCAAGTCATCAGCATTGCCTCAGCATAGGTATGGGGCAAAGGCTTTAAATGTGATCAAGTCAATGTGTGTTTAAAGAGAAAGAGATGTGGATAAAGAAACAGAGACTGTGAACACCAATGGACTATAAACACCATCCTATCTAAAAACAGACACAAGTGCTGTTAATGGATTCGCGCAACGAGAAGGACAGAGACAGTGAAAGGATGAATGGAGATGGGTTATTCGTTTAATCTCTAAATGTCCCCTTACTCCTTCCACTGGTGTAGCAAAGCTCAGATACTGTCCTACGAATCGAGGCATATGACAAGTACTGGCAATGCAAGAACGCCGCTCATCTTCAACTGCCATTTAACTTTATTGTTATGATTAATTAAACAGGATATTCAAGAAAAATGTTTAACCCTAACAACACTTTGCTAAAAAAAAAAAACAGTTGTGCACAATCTATTACATGCATTCTGACATTTGATAGTTTATTGTTAATAAGTTAATTTTGAAAATTATCATTCTAAAATCTGTTTTTGTTTTTTGTTTTCACTGTGTTCTGTTCCTGTTTGCCTGTGTTTTCCTTTTGTCTCCATGGTTTTTGATGGAGTTATGCACGCTGTTCATTCACTTTCTTTGTCCGGTATCGTTAATGTGGTTCTGTTAAGTTATTCTCCAGTGATTTTCAGAGTTTTCTGTTTTGGATTTATTAAAGACTGTTTTTGTTTCTCAACCCCTTCTTTATGCACTTTATTACACCCACATGCAAGTGACACCCTTAAGTTGTTGTACACATCTCTTTTTCCTGCGAAATCTTTACTTTTTTTTTATAAAGTAAACGTAAGAATAGATTTTATATTGCTAATAGCAACAGATCAAGATGGATACTTAATGGAATGAAGCTACTTCAGATTACCTGACTATCCATACATCATGTTTAAAAATTCATCAAGAATGTTTACAGTATTTGTACATCTCTAAGTCATCATTGTATTGCACTGTGTGGTTACTGCGTACTCCACAATAAAAACGAAAGAGCTTTGATCTTGAAAGATTTAAATATCATCTTTCCAAGACATGTTATTGGGAGATAAAAAGACAACTGATACGGACATGAATTTTATGCTGCTTCGCTAATATAAAAGATCTCATTGAGATTTTAAAAATCAATTTCAGGAGTGTTCAAATAAATATCACAATTACTCCAAAAATGGTGTTGTAGCAGAGGAAGAACAAGTTATTACATGTTATTAACAAGATGAGCAAGAAAAAAAAATATTATACTTTATTTTATGTGTCCGTTACAGTTTAATTATACATTTAAAAAACAAACAAAACCAAAAAAAAAAAACGTTTGAGTTACAATTCATCACTAAAAGCCTGTGATTTCATGTACCGATTCGGACGGGACTGACATCTTTGTGTTTATTACAGAGATGGGAGTGAGTGTTTTCTAGAAGTGGCCATTAAAGAAGGTCATGTGCTGTGCTTGCATGCATTACGTATACCATATATCTTAAGTTATCATTTAATTTAGTTTAATTTAATATAAAACCCCTATTCAAGTAAACTTCATAAGTTTAGAAGTGGCTAATCCCACATAAGTGAGCAGCGAAACAAGCATCTCATTCTTACCTGACACTGATATTAAGTGTCTTCACAGTTTCAAGCAATTTCTTATTATTTTATAATACACTTTTTTGTTGGATATTTTTTGTAATTCATATTTAAATTAAGTAAAAACATGTTAAAGAGTGGTATGCAAATGGTAGCTCAGGTATAGGTCAAAAAACACACGATGAGAGGCATTAGGATAATGCAACATCAACACCAACACAGACATTCACATTTCGGATGGGATTACATTTTTCAGAGGACCGCTAAGTTTGGTGAAAGTAGGTTATTTGCTCTGGAATTTTTACAGAGGTTGTGTGAGAAAAACACAGACATGGAAGATTCATGGAAGTCGCAAACTACGTCTGTGAAACACAATTTTCTCTAACGTCCCCCTGGAAAACTAGTCTCGTGGAGGGCACTAAAATAACATAACCCAAATAGGCACAATACTACAAGGAACATGAATTAAGACAATAGAAAGTGTTTCATGACATGTTGACTTCAAAACCACAATTAAATCCACATACCACACACAGACAAATGTGACAAAAATGTTTAAGTTAAAAAAAAAAGTATCATCCAGTGATTGCCATAATTCATAAACTAAAACAATTACTGACCATCCCATATATTATAACAGTTATTTCATGTTACCAATATAAAACAACTCTGTTTCTTAAACTCTCATCTGCTGTTCTAATCATGATACCTACATTCAACATGTGTTCTGTGACAGGATTCCTGCGCATCAGATGACACAGGGTGACAGAACTGAAGTCCTGTTCATAGTGCGGCATCCGATCTGCTCAGCTCTGGTTACTCACACACACTCACACACACACACACACACACACACACACAAGTCGGGTGGCTTGGCCCACTTCCATTGACTGTAGTAGCGCTTGCTTTCTCCATACCGTATCTCTCTATGAAATTTCAATGAAGTAATGCTGAAAATGCACTTTAGCACAAACACAGAGAAAACTCCCTCTCTACTCAGAAACGCCTATTTTAAAGAGCGAGGGCTTTAATTCTTTATGAAATAATGACAGCATTTTAATTCTTCAAAAAAGTATAGAAAGATTTTTTTTTTACTTGGTCCCAAAAAACAAACAAATTTATTAAAAATTGTTTGGAAATTGAGACCTATAATAGATTTCTCTCATAACAATCAACAGTTTCACAAAACTACAAAGACTACCCTTGAAGAACGCATTTCGTTGCCATCAACCTTTAATAATCATTGCACTCGTGTGGAATTTAAATTATAATTTAGAACTGCACCTGTTAATGTCCTGATCCCTTAATTTTTATTTATCAAATAGTTTTATTTATTAAATTAAACAAAACAAAATACTGATTCTGTCTAATGTTGCTTGCTGACACTGACTCTGGGACGGACCCGGAAAGCTGTTGTTAAAATGTTTTATCATGACATGAGTTTATGATAAAACATTTATAAACACATGATGAATCTACAAATCAGACTTGGGTCATTTTGAAGTCTGGTCCATGTTTTAAGACACCACAATTCAATTATTGCAGCAAATGCCACATTTTCAAATGTATTGTGCATACTGCATATTCAGACAAATCCCAATTTGGTAACACTTTACAATAAGGTTTCATTTGGTGACTTTAGTTAACATGAACTAAGTATAAAACATACTTCTACAGCATTTATTAATCTTAGATAATGTCAATTTCTAATAAAACATTTGTAAACATTAATGCACTGTGAACTAGAACAAACAATGAAGAACTGTATATTAAATTAAATGAACAAATGTTTTTAGGTGCTGTAAAAATATTGCTCATGGTTAGTTCATGTTAACAAATGAATCAACTAATGTTAACAAATAAGACCTTGTTTTGATGTGCTAGCAACCATTTAAACAACACATATACAAGATATAAATCAACAGTTGAAAGAACCTCAAATACAAACAGTGCTGAGTTCAGGATGTATAATTGATTCCTAATCACAAAAATTTAACGAAATGTACTGTTGATAATGATAATGAAAACCATGATAATATTGATCACATTTGATATTCGATACCTTATGTGTTTTCCTTTTTGCTCAGATGGAATATTTAAATCAATATTATTATCATTATTTTCTTCATGAACTTACATTGTAAAATATATTAGTTTCAACATTTTGAGAAACTGACAATGTTTGCAATCAAACAAATTTAAAATAGAATATTGATATAGATTAATTTTACTATTATATATATATAGTTTAATATTTTATGTATGTTTGTAATAGAATAATTATAGTAATAAAATAAGTATAATTTAAATAGTATCATTTGAAAAACTGACTGGCCCCTCAGTAATTAAACCAATATTGACAAATATAAACTTTTTTTTGTCGATTTAGACTTATTTGATGTTTAATATTTTACTCTCAAAACACTGAGTTACATACTGTTTAAAAAAATTATAATAATTAAAAAAATCCCAATATGCATGTTGTGTCCATTAGGTAAAAGGTATAATAATACATTTGTATAATACGCATGTATAATATATAGCGAATTTACTAAAAAGCAGCCACATCACTGCTAAAAGTGGGCCACACACCATGTACAACAATGCAACCTGTAAATGACTCAAGTACACATAATGTTAAATGTCAAGTAGCCTACCATTACAGTGGACTCTAATTATGTTATTTGCCCTACAACCCACCTCTCTTTGTTTGAAGGCAACAGGCAATCTCTATTAATATTATAGTAATAGCCTACTTACATGATGTTGTTCTTGGTGGCCCAGTATTAGCAAAATTAAAAAAAAAAAAAAAAAAACCTATTCTTATGAAAATGTCTAATAAAATCTAAAAACTCCCTATGCTTTAATCTAGAACGAAAACTTGGCGAGTTACTGTACACATAAATAATTGCAAAAACATTTTGATCAGTCTGGTTATTTGGGTTTTGCACTTTAGACTGACAAAAAAAAAACTGAAGCTCTACAAAATTATGTTGATTATGGTGGTTAATTTTGTATGGGCTTTTGAGATTTATAAATTTTCCATTTGGTCCCCACCAATCATGAGTTTTTTCATCACAATCATACATGATCATAGTATAGAAAAGGCATCTGCAACACATATGCTAAAAACAGGGTGGCAGCATAGGAGGAATGTAAAGCTGCTCACGTGGTTGTGTTCTATTTAGTTAAGTGACCTTTGCTATTCAAGCAGGTCTGCAATGTTAGAACAAATGATTTGCATTAATAGTAATCTCTTACACTATATTTTAAAAAAAATCACAGTGATAATCTTTTTAAAATAATGACTATTGTAGTGAATAAAGTATTGTACAGAAGAAACAAGAAGGCCGGCACCAGGCAGCCCAAGTCTATAGCTATATTTGATTTTTCTTCACCTTTAACAGTAGATAAACAGGGCAGTGCCTTTATAGACAAACATAGATAATAATAAAAAAATAAATAAATAAATAAATAATCAATGTGATGCAATATTAAGCCACAAAGCCAGCAAATATTCTCTTCTATCTGCTAATCAAACAAGACGAAAGTTACAGAAACAAATACGTAAATACAAATTAAATAGATAAATTAAGTAAATGTCTGCCATAACTCCAATAAGAAATCCTCAAAACATTAGGTTCAGAGTTCCCTCACAGCCAATGGTGTAGGCCTATGTGTGTTTGTGTACGGGTGCTGACACAATAGACAAAAAGCACTCGACCTAAACAGGAAGTTTGACTTTGTGGCATTTTAACAACCTTTGTCAAGCCCCGAGTTATTTTAACACATAGCCTTTGCCTGTATATGTATTATACTAATTCGTAAATGTAGGCAACTGATATTTATATTTTTCTATAAAATAAAAAAGTGTATTTTCACATTGTTTGATAAAGAGAGCAAAACAAGCCTTCGAAAACAACATTTTCAGTTACATAATAAAAACTTTGGATATAAACAAGTGTGACTAGGCCCACACGCCCATTCAAACAACTGTAATAGCACGACAAGCAACCATGTCAACAGAAGAAAAACTTAACTTACCTTAGGTTTTGGGAAATCTTGAACGCCTTTCTGTGCTATTCCCTGAGAAAACATGGGCACACAACTTAAAAATCTTGAAAAAGCTTATGGGCTATATTTCCCAACGTCAAAATGGTTTAATAGCTAACTACCATGCACGTCAAACTCAAATAATAATTTAAAAAACATATAAGAGTTATGTTCACCAAATTAGAAAAAATGTTCCATTTCCATACGGAACTATATTTTTGGGAAAGCAGGCTGGCGCAAAATAAACAAGGGTGCCACTGCCAACAAAAACTGAACAAACAAAAAACTGTTTCTTCGCACTTATAACTGGCTCATCTTTACATTAAACTAGACATAACACGTTGGTTATTTAAGGACTTTAGTGACTTAATATCGACAACCTGTTGAATAGGCGACATTAAACTGAATTCTCATTTATAAGCGAGCTTGACCGAAAGGATCCATGCAATCACACACCCCTCACCCTGAACTATATTATCATCTCTTTTCTTCAACCCCATTGACCCTAATCACAATCCACCTCGTAGAAACATACTCAGATGTTGCACCAACTTGCCAAATGTATAAACATACCGTTTCGTCCCGTGAAGTCTTTCAAATAAATTCGCCAAGATATTACAGAAAATTATTTCTGCGGGAAATCCGTGAAATGCACCACCCGGCGGAAATATCCAAATTACACCCCTTCATAAAAAAAAAAAATAATAAGCCCATTTCTCATGGATGAGGGTAACTGAATAGCGTGGAAAGAACTTGTTCTCTTAAATATTCACGTGGTTGATAAGATGTTCGCGTCGTTTCGCGGTATAGTGAGAGGAGTGGCTGTCTTCCCGATGGTACATGGACTCTGTCCAATCAGAACTATTGTCCTTCTTGACCATGGTTTACTTCATAGCCCCTCCCCTATTTTACTATAACGTTAGATGAAACTGAAACTCTTATGCAATAGAATAAACCAGAATGCTTTTGTTTGATTTAAGCTCTATTCAGATTTGGATTTAAAATTGATTGGGTAATTCTTTTTGTCATTATGCTACAGATTGCTACAATAATGCAACCCCCCCCCCCCCCCCAACATTGTGGTGGATTTAATAATAAATAGTAGTTTCGTTTTAAGTCACCAGTTTTGTGATAGCTAATAATGGTGTAAGCGCTTATTCATAAATGATATGCTAATAACTTACAGTTGCTTGCATTCAATACGAAACGAGTAATACTCAATTAAAATAAAACAACAATAAAACAATTATTCAGCAAATAATTCAAAAATAGAATTGGAGCAATGGGAGCATTAATCATTTACCATACAGTATAGTGATTAATTAATTAAACACTGTAATCAATCTCAGGACTATTACAGCATATTCTTGTTCAGTAGGCCTACATTATTTAATAACAGTTACTTTACAAATTACTGTAAATGTAGAAGACAGAATACTGAAAATGAACATTTTTGTAGTGTTCCAATGGCTGCTGAACACATTTGTGGTCAGGGAAATTAACAAAAGCAGAGGCAAACATTGCAGCTTTCTCTCACCAACACTTCAGGTTTTCTACAATGCCATTGGGACACAGGAATACATTTTGCCCAGTTTCTGTAACAAAATTGAAGAGAAATATACAAATAAAATTAAAAAAAAATTACCATTGGAAAATTACAATAATACATCAATAGCAAATCTGCTTAAAGGGTTTAAGGAATGTGGCTACAAAAGTCATTCCAGTCAGCAGCTACACCGCAGAAATAAACTCAAATCACATTACACCCTGTCTCTTTATTCAAGTCAAGATGTTAAAGTAAAATGATGGAGAACACACACAAAATGGTGTGTATTCAGTTGTCATGTAATTTATGAAAGAAAGAAAGAAAGAAAGAAAGAAAGAAAGAAAGAAAGAAAGAAAGAAAGAAAGAAAGAAAGAAAGATCATTGTCATTTTAAATCACATTAAGTGATTAACAACAACAAACTGCTAAAGTTTGGAATCAGTAAAACATTGTTCAATTACAAATGGGAAAGAAATTAATTATTCCATATACCAATGTATAATTTATTAATACAAATACAATCAAATACAGTATCATTGTGAATGTTGCACATATTCTCACTGGGAAACATTGAGATGCATCATAAACCATTACCTAATCTTTTTCTTAAGGATAAAAATTACTTTAAAATCGTGTCTACTATTAATACATGCTTTTTTCATCATTATGTCATAATGTGTGTGCAACTATGAGTTTAACAACGCTGCAGCAGTATCCACGAAGTTTCTGGAATCATCCCATAAACATGTTAAGTTTGAAGTAAAATTGCAGAAATTGTACCCTCGACACCTATTGCCCCCTAGCGGTGTTTTTTTTTTTTTTTTACTTCAAATGATGCGTATAACAAGTTAAGTGAACATTTAAACTTTAACAGTTTAACAGTTAAAATAAATAAATAAATAAATAAATAGCATGATTTAAAAAAATTCGTGTAGGCCTATAATTCAGAAATAGTTCGCTATTTAATGGCAGAATGTTCAAGGACTCCTCAAGTTTGTGTAAACTACAAGGAGACAAAAATAAAAAGGTAGGAAACCTGCACCTGTACATATGTGTAGACTTAAGCCTGTAAATAAAATACATGATCATACTTTGTTACAGTAGTAAATAACACTCTAAACAGGAATACTCAAAACCAAATTATTTAAAATTTGGATTATCAAACAATATAATAAATATACATAAAGTACTTAAAAACATTGTCTAAAATGCATTTCATGCTTGCAAGTTAGCTATTTTAGATTAATAAGCGATCAGCAAGTAGGACAAGGAACTAAAAATAGAAATTGATGCTCATTCTCTAACAAATTAATTTTCTATAAAAATTAAACTTGATTTTATTTAACATTTTTTTACATACATTTGTGCTTAAATTAAGGTGAGATTATATCAATATGATATTGCAATATATAAACAAGAGAAACTAAAATCAAGTTCCCTTTTAAGTGGAACTCAATGCTTCGTCATAGCTTGCTTGACGCTAGGGATGCTTCGTGTGACCCGGTTTCTGAAGCACTCACGCCAACCTAGGATTGGCTGAACATGATGGCGTAGTGACATATAGTGCACCAATAAAAAATCTAAAAAGATGCCACACCAGTGTTTGTGCAGCTTTGTATTCAGAAGTCGTATGTGTGAGCACGTGTTTGCTTTACCTGTATGTGGGGGTTGAACAAAGAGTTTGTTTCCAACATGTCAGGAAAAAAAGTTTAGGAGGTGAGTAACGCCTGGCCCGTGATATATTATGGCCGATGACACTCATGACGTGTCTGATTTGTATAGGCAAGGAAGGTCAGTCCTTGAGGGGGCTGACTGTGCTCATTGTGAGAAATTAACTCTCTGCAAGCTCAGATCCCACCTGGCTCTCTTCGAGAGTCAAGCCCCTGCACCCTGTTGTTCGGGTACCACAGTCGCCGAGGTGGCTCTGCGAACTTCAATCATGGAGTGTGCAGGTAGATTTGGCAGATAGGAAATGGGAGACAGGTGATAAAGGGGATGGGAAGAGCAGTCAGGCACAGTCATCCCAGAGAGAAATGCCCCCGAGGGTCACTAGGTTCTCAATCTAGCCAGTGAGCTCTGGGGTAGCTTCATCTTCATTAGGACATAGATTGTCTGAAATGATCGAAGAGTTTCTAGCTTTGAAAGACTTCCTCCCACTCCTAAAAGAAGCTATCAGTCCACACAGACAAGACATTGGTAGTGTCTAATATAAATCACCAGGGCGGTCTGCGTTCACATGCCCTTTTCAGGCAGCCACAGCAGATTCTGATCAGGCAGAGGAGAAGTGCAAGTTACAGATTGGGGGCAGATATGTTGAGGCAGGGGCTGAGGCCTAAATGGTGACTCCATCCACAAGTAGTGGAGTGCAAATGGCAGAGTTATGGCCGAGCATAGGTGGAGCTGTTTTGCCTCCGAGGAGACGACTCACTGTTCACGCTGGTTCACACTCCTCCGGCTAAGGAGCTGGCAGCCATGGTACAGATGTAGCCGAGGCAGTTGTAGTACGGCTTGCTTCTGATAGCGAGGGTGCGCCAGGACCAACTCCACCCGAGTGTGGTTCTCAGACCTAATATCTCTCTGGGATGGCATTCCATAGAAGATTCCAGTTTAGAACGATATTCTTTCTCTTTTTTTCATTTTTATTCTGTCTCTAGTGCATACGATATTCTGTCTCTAGTGCAAGGGACGATCTACCATCCCAGGCCTGAGATCTGGAAACTTTGGGTCTGGCCCCTGAAGGGTCTCAGCTCATAGGTTTATGTTGGGAGTTCTGTTAGCATTGGTGCTGTGAGTGTTAGCAGAAGCTCCATTTGAGTCAGTTTCAGAGGGTTTCATAAGGTTCTCTTATTACAGTTGCCTCCTCCTGCCTAGACTTTTGCTCCAGGTGATGTCAAATCTATACTGCACACTAGACTACAAAAGTTCCACACATAGCTGCTCAGCACGTGGTTCTGTAGGCTTTGTCCCTCTGCCTCATGAGACGCAATAGCAAGAAAGTCTGCATTTGTTATGTTTGTGTTAGGTCCATGCTTTGAAGATCTATGTCCACCACTCAGGCCAGTGCCGTAAATCCTCACAGCTTCTTATCAGTTTGGGTGGCCACAATGGAGGTAATGCGGTCACTAAGCAGCTTGTTCTATGAGGCATGTGGAATGGCTTCGCCTATAAGGGTTAGAGTCCATTCCACTAGGAATGTTGCGTCTTCCAGAGCTCTTGCTAGGGGTGCATCATGGCAAGATTTTTATGGTCCTCTCTGCACATATTCATCAGGTTCTACAGTCTCAGATCCTTCAGGGTTAATCCAGTCATTGCCAGCACTCACAAATGTCTGTGCAGAAACACAGCCTTGTGGACAGGCTCTGTCCAGTGGTGTGGTATTCTCATAGCGTCAAGCCATCACCCTGCGCTGGGTTCCACTCAAAAGGGAACATCTCAGGTTACAGGCTTGTTTCGCATAACCTTTCTCTGCAGCTCATAGCTTTTCCCTGCTCAAGACGGGCCTTTTGCTTATATGTACTCGGATGGAGCTGTAATCAGTGTTATGAGGTGTCGACCCAGAGACAGGTAAGATTCTCCGGTGGAGGAGGGGGACAACCTAAGGCAGGGCTTCACTGCCACTGGGCACCTGCCTGATAGAGAAGGGAGGTGTAATGTGTGAGAAGGGAGTGGATGTGATGCTTATTTTGGGCCAAGGGCATCAGAGAGTGGACTGTAAGAAATTGTAGTCTGCCTCGACCTAGATTACACTCCAAAATATATTTTAGAATAAGCTTGTCCCCAAAATGGCTTTGTTATCATAGAGATGAAGGAAGTAAAGTTATATTGTTTCTTCACCATTTTGGTTGATCACCTCCAGAACAAATGGTCATCAATTTTAGATTGGGAATGGGTGTGAGAGAAAGATAACCTTCTCAGACAATGGGGTGTCTCGACTTCATTAAGTTATCTGCAATTCCATGTTTAAACATAAGGGATACTTCACTTCTGGAAAGATTAATGTGTATTTAAAATGGGTCATTTATGTAGAAGAAATGTGAAATTATTTTTGAATTTGGAGCTTTCTAGGCTGAGAAAAGCCAAAAAAAGGTATTTTGGGCTCATGTGGATGAAAGACTGCAACTCCCAGAATGCACTTGCTTCGCTGCCCTAGGAGGCCACGCCTACTGGTAACAGAGCGCAATAGTTAAACAACAAATCTAGGCTACTAGTGAGTCTCTGTGATGAGTCTGCTTGAAAATGTGTTTCGAGATCGCCCAAAATGTCCGGGATTCAGTTTTTGCGTTCTGCAGTCGCCATTTATTATGTTTAGTGTGGCGAGAAGGACGAGGCTGGGGCCGCGGGAGAACAGCGCGAGGCCGGTGGCATGATTAACTTTACAGATGAGCAACACCTGTGAGACGCACCGGTCTCGTATCTCTCATGGAGGAATGGGAATTTTCTTAGCAATGTTAAAACGCACATCAACCGATCACTTGTTTAGCGTTCATGTAAACCAGGGGTGCCCAACCCTGCTCCTGCCGATCGGCTGTCCAGCACAGTTTATCTCCAACCATAATCAAACACACCTGAAGCAACCAATTAAGGTCTTCAGGATCACTTCAAAATTAAAGGCAGGTGTGTTTGATTAGGGTTGGAGATGAACTGTGCTGGGGTGCGTTTCCCAAAAGTATCGTTAGCCAACTATGATCGCAAGTTCCGTCGCTATCAGCATAGTTCAACGACTCTGTGTTTCCCAAAACCATCGTTCCAACGAACCTTCGCAAACAGCATCGCAAAGTTGTGTGTTTTGAACGACAGCTCTTGACCTGTGGTTAGAAGCATCGTTTCTATATTGCATGACATTTGGACACAATAAATCTTGAGCAAAATAAGCAAGCTGACATTCAGTACAACTGGTGCCTTTTATTCAGAATACATACAAATGTAATTTACGTCTTTTAGTTTTTCAAAAGATTTGAAGTAACGTGTTTGAAGAGTGCGCATGTGCGAACGTGCTCTACTATGTAAGAACGAGCCAAATATTGAGTCTGGTAATAAAGCGAAATAACTGAGAACAATTAGAAATAGTCCTCAGATGACATGTCTGTAATTTATATAAAACAAATCTAGCGTTAATTGGATCTCAAACAGTTTCATTAAAAGTAGTTATTACTCCACCACGTGCGAAACCAACGTGGACAGTGGGTTTCGGGAAACAGTCGTGACTAGCTAGTTCATTTCTCCAACGATGCATCGTACTATGGTAGTGAAGCAGCAAAACGTAGTTGTACGGGAAACGCACCCCAGGACAGTCGATCGGCAGGAGCAGGTTGGGCACCCCTGATGTAAACACTTACAATCAGATTCACCAATCGGAATGAATTCAGTTAGATTGAAACAAAAGGTTTGCATGTAAACAATGAATGGTGACTGCAGAAAGCAAAAGCTGAATCGACGGCCGGACATGTCCGGGAAAAAGAGGATGGTAACCCCTAAGCTTTCTCCACAGAACAAGAGCCTGCTAGCTTTGCTTCCAAAAAAAGATGTCTTACACTATGTGTACATTCTGTGAGTGAGATCCCTATAGCCAAAAAATTTCCTTTAGCCAAAAAATCCTCAGATGACGAAAAATGGTGATTTTTGCATCATCGGAGGATTTTTTTCCAGACAAAGAATACAAGAATCTCTCATCTCAGGGGGATATGAGGGTGGAAAGCAATGTGTGTGTGTGTGTGTGTGCGCGCACGAATGCTTTTTCGTTTTGTCGTGTATTGTGTCCATTTTCTCAGTGTGGACATCCTTCATCCTCATGTGTGCAACCAATAGATAAAAAATATAACTAATGCAAATGACTATGCATATATTTGTCTCTTCATGTGCAGTAAGTCTGTGTCTTTCTGCATTTCTTAGTGTGGATATGTCCTCTGCCCACTTGTTTTCCATCTATGTGCAAAGACTGCTGTCCGTTGTGACTGAGCTACAGTCATGTTACTCGTGCAGTGATATGTTTGACAAGGCGTGAATCGCTTTTTCTTTATTTCCTTTCAACAGTGCCAACTGGGTTTCTAAATTGCCTTTCCACCTTATTCCTGGCAGCCTTACTGCGTTTTGAATTATGGGTTGCACTTATGGTTCGGGGAACATCCATTCAAAAATGCTGAAACGAATCATTTGAAATCATAAGGTTGCCCTAAAAATAAAGCTGATCCGTCAGTTTGACTGGATGAGCTGTCAATTTTCCTTCATGATTTATTTTCAGACTTCATGAGATTAACGTTATACTTGGTATTTTAACGTGACATGTCATAACAAGAATATCTATGGCAAGAACTCTTTTCGGTCGCTGCTTTCTTTTCCTACTGATGATTTTTATTTTTTCCTTTGTGAAAGTATGGAAAAGGACAACATGTACGGCACATTTTTGGTCTGTTCTCCCAAATTTAATTTACGATGTTACATAATAATTCACTTGAATGCTTCACTTGAATGCACAAAGAATCTTATTCTCCTCAAATCCTCTGTCTCTTTCCATGTTTGTTTTCACAGGTAAATGCAATCTGTCAAAATGACGGAAATCACTTTGATATAGTGTCACGTAATGTTGAAGTTAATGAACATTTTTGATTAAGGCTTGTTATAAAATACAGATATATATAATATATTAGACTACTACATTGATATTGAAGACTCGTGCTTATGGGGCAATTTTTGGTCTGTTGAAAGTACCTTGTTGATTCTTTTAAACTTTTAAAATTCATTTTAATGTTCGATGGTTGAAGGGTGAGCCGCTTAATGTCATTGACACTTTTTTTAACATATTGTGTTCATAGAGCGAGCCTTTGAATGTTTACAGCTTAACGGAATTACACCCATAATTCGCTCAAAGCGTCATGGGGCATAGGAATAAGGTGGATTTTCTTAAGCAAACCACGATAGCCCATCTTTCTTTTGTAGTAAGTGACACTGTCTTTTTGTGTGTACCATCTTTCCACAAGCATGGCAAAGACTAACACCTTCTGAATTTATTCTTGCCAATCTCCTTGGTCTATGAAGGAAACCATTAGATAATGTAGAACATTTTCTCCCGCCAAATGCAACAACTGGATGTCTAGATTTGGCAGCTTTCATTTTACTATTTGCAATAACATTATTCGCATTATTGTTGTAAAACAGTGTAATTTTAGCAAAAATGTCATTATATTCAGAGAGTGGTAAGCATTGTCACAGCAGACCAGGGGTGCGTTTCCTGTACAACGACGTAGTTCGCTGCTTCACTGCCATAGTACAATGCATCGTTGGAGAAATCAACTAGTCACAACTGTTTCCCGAAACCCATTCACGCAAATTATCGTTCAACCACGTTGGTTTCACACATGGTGAAATTATAACTGCTTTTCATGAAACTGTTTGAGATCCAATTAACACTAGATTTTTTAATATCATTTACAAACATGTAATCTGAGGACTATTTCTAATTGTTCTTAATTATTTTGCTTCATTACCAGGCTCAATATTTGGCTCATTCTTACATAGTAGAGCACGTTCGCACATGCACACTCTTCAAACACGTTACTTAACCCTTTTGACAAACTAAATGACGTAAATTCCATTTGTATTTATTCTAAATAAAAGCACCGGTTGTACTGAATGTCAGCTTGCTTATTTTACTCAAGATAAGGATTTATTACATCCAAATGTCATGCAATATAGAAACGATGCCTCTAACCACAGGTCAACAGCTGTCGTTCAAACCACACAACTTTGCGATGCTGTTTGCGAATGTTCGTTGGAATGATGGTTTCTGGATACACCGAGTCGTTGAACTATGCTGATAACGACGGAACTTGCGACCTTGGGTAACGATGCTTTCGGGAAACGCACGCCAGGTGAGTGGGCCACATTTGTTAATCAAGGCAGACTTGAAACTGACATGATTCTTATAATATCCGTATTGCCGTAAGTTTAAACATCTCCAATAATCATTATGAAAATGCTGCTGGATGATCCCCTTTCTCATGTACATCTCAGATATTTTATTCCAATTAACTGACACACCAGTGCCTTTTTCCTTTCTGATTTATTAGCATTTCTGTTATTTACTTACTTATGTAGCATGATGATGCTGTTGTCTGGCTCATGTCTCCCTAAGTGACTTAATTTGCTGCAGCTGTGAATAGTTCTGGGCAGTTAATTTTGAGCCAATCGCGAGGGCTTCACCTCTTTTATAAACCGGGACTTTTATTTTGACAAATGGTGTTACCGGTACGCGTCCTGTTTACCTGCCCAGCGACCTGATGTCTGCCTGGTGGTTATCGGTCTACCGAAGTGCCGCGATTATGGTTGGCTTCATTTCTCTTCTCTTTTAACTCGTTAACTTTATGGCTTGGGCTTATAGGGAATATTTTGTGCTATAGGATCCCTGGTGCAGCAGCAGCCCTTTCACCAGCTGAGCGTGCGCCCTGTGGTCGGCAAACAGAGCTCAGGGCTTGTGAAAATCATAGGTATGTTGCTATACGGAGTAATAGTTTAAGGGTTAATGTGGGGACTTTTTGTAAATTGACATCCTGTGCATTTTAGGGAGTGCTGTTTAACCGGGGGTGCGGCCGCAAGTTTGCTTCATCGATACTGAACATCTGCTGCTTTGCTTATACTCTTCACATTACATGTTCATGGATTTAAAGTTACGTCGTACCCGGCTGCCTTATTCACACTCGGCAAAGGAGTATTGAACTCAATTATTATTATCTCAAGTTAACAGGTGGCTGGCTAGCGTGTTACATCGTTGCCTGTTTAACATTGTTTGATCTTCCTTCCTGTCTCTGTTTTGAAATCAGTGCTTGAGTGTTTGATGGACTGACATCACTTTAATGTTTTTATTTATTTTATTTCTTACTCTTGTATGGAGGCCTTTTCTTGCTGTTGATCTCCAAGAGGATTGGCCTAATTGTGATTTTTCTTTTGTGGTTTGTCCATGTTTATTTTAATTGAGTCTCTGTTCACATTGTTAGCCAGTACCACCTTGGACTTCAGAACAGGTGCTGAGAACTGCCAGTGGGAGCAGTGCCCCTTGTGGTGGCGGGTCCCGTGGTGTGCTGTGGCTGTGTGTTCACCAAGTGTGGTCATTTCTCTTATGGTGTGTGAGTGAAATTTTGACATGTGTGAATGGGGTGTTTTCATGGACGCTCCTTGCTTGAGTCACTAGCTTCCCACTGGTAAGACTCCGCTCTATTGCCTTCTGTCTTGAGTGTGTTCATTGAGTTTAAAAGTGAAAGGAAAATAAAAATACTATTTTTGTACTGAACCACTGTCTCTGGCTATCTGTCAACGAACTTGAGTGCCTGGTTGAACTTAATTCTTTGGGTGTAAGTCGCATCGTGGCGTAGTCTGCAAACTGCCTGGGCCTAAGCCCTGTTAATTGTCTGATGTGTCCGTATCCCATTCTGCCACACTTAGTTAAGGCTCCAAACAAAGTGTCAGGCATGCACATTCTTAACAAAAAGCATACATCAGCATCTGTTAAATTGTACACTTAAGCATATTCCTCCAGTTTTTTTTTTTTAGAAAAGCTAATGGATCTTGTTTGGCAGGATCAAAATTACCAATATTCTTGATAACTTGATAACTGTCCTTGATAACTTCCCCTTAACTTGACAGTCCTTCCCCTCCTTAAACTGCCATCTTAATGTGGTGGAGGGCTTTGAGTACCCGAACGACCCTAGGAGCTATGTTGTCTGGGGCTATATGCCCCTGGTAGGGTCTTCCAAGGCAAGCAGGTCCTAGGCGACAGGTCAGACTATTAGCGGTTCAAAAGCCCTTATGAAAGATAAAAATGGAGCCAGGCCCGGGGTTGCGGCTTGTAAGCGAGCACCTGGTGGCCGAGCCTCTCCCCACGGCAGGCCCGGTTCTACAGGGGTAACAAAAGTGAAAGCACCCTCAGATTAAATTTTATTAGCACACATGTAAACAAGATTTTGCAGACAAAAGAAACACAGACAGATTTCACACTCATACATATAATATGTTAAACTAAATCCATTAACGCGATTTTTCAAATAAGAAATTATTTCATTATGCGTGTGTGCGTCCCGCTCATGGAAATTCGTTAGAGACGGGGCTGCCTTTAGATTGCCAAAAAAATGCAACTGTCCATTCACCAGAATGAACAGAGAGTCTCCGCAACGGTGATAGATTGAAGCGCACATCCGAGTGAAGACTGCGCGAGCCACAAGAGAACACTGTATCCATGCAACTGACAGCAGCGCGGCATCAAGCGCTCAGCTTGATTTTAAAAACAACATTTAAAATCTATATCTCTCATTTAAGAGCGAACTAAATGAATGGTCTGCTAGTTAACTGGAGATGTTTTATTTGTAGTCGGTACATCCATGCTTCAATGTTTCCAAAAGTTATATTAGCCTAACTTCTTTATTCAACTGCAGAATAAAATACTTCATATAATTCAAATTTCTGTAGGCCTACTTCACACATTTGCAATACTATTGATATTTGGGGAAAAAAGCACTCTGTGTGTGACTGTGACATTTATATCATATGATATAAATGTAAAGGACAAAAACTCATACAGGGACATGGCTACTCGATCATGAATATCGCATATCATTTAACATAACAACAATATTGCCGTAGACAAGTATCGCTCGGCCCTCTTTTGAGCACCCTCATTATTTTCAAAAGCACCCTCAGTGATTTGGTTCTAGAACCGGGCCTGCCCCACAGGGTCCGGTCGGGCCCAGCCTGAAGGAGCGACGTGGGACTACATTTCCGTTGGCTCACCACCTGCAGGAGGAGCCATAAGGGACCGGTGCAGAGAGGATCGGGCAGCAGTCGAAGGCAAAGGCCTCGGCGACCGATCTCTTGACACGGAAACTAGCCTTAGGGACGTGGAACATCACCTCGCTGGTGGGGAAGGAGCCTCAGGAGCATGAGGTTGGCGCAGCCAGGGGCCGGAGGGTGTCGGGTTTGGGGACCACGTGATTTCGTCTCTGCTTTTTGCGGATGATGTTGTCGTGTTGGCCCCTTCACACCAGGACTTTCAGCATGCACTGGGACGATTTGCAGCCGAGTGTGAAGCGGCTGGGATGAAAATCAGCCCCTCCAAATCTGAGGCCATGGTCCTCAATCAGAAAAAGGGTGGCTTGCTCACTTCAGGTTGGTGGAGAGATCCTTCCTCAAGTGAAGGAGTTTAAGTATCTTGGGGGTTTGTTCACGAGTGAGGGAAGGATGGAACGGGAGATTGACAGACGGATCGGTGCAGTTTCTGCAGTAATGTGGTCGATGTACCGGTCTGTTGTGGTAAAGAAGGAGCTGAGCCGTAAGGCAAAGCTCTCGATATGCCGGTCAATCTACGTTCCTACTCTGACCTATGGTCATGAGCTTTGGGTCATGACTAAAAGGACAAGATCCCGGATACAGGCGGCCGAAATGAGCTTTCTCCGCAGGGTGAGAGGGTGAGAAGCTCTGTCACTCGGGAGGACCTCAGGGAAGAGCCACTGCTCATCCACATCCAGAGGGGTCAGCTGAGGTGGCTCGGGCATCTGTTCCGGATGCCTCCTGGACGCCTTTCCGGAGAGGTGTTCTGGGCACGTCCCACTGGGCGGAGACCTAGGACCCGCTGGAGAGACTATGTCTCCCGGCTGGCCTGGGAACGCCTCAGTGTCCCCCCGGAAGAGCTGGAGGAAGTGTCTAGGGAGAGGGAAGCCTGAGCATCTCTGCTTAGACTGCCGCCCCCACAACCCGGCCCTGGATAAGCGGAAGAAGATGGATGGATGGGTGGATGGATGGACTATGGTAGAGGTCATTGGTCCTTCCATTCCTTCACTAGCACGCAGAGTCATATGGACTGGTGCCATGGGAAACCTGACTCTATAGTCAGAGAATTGGCTACTGAATGACTGAGAATCTTTTTCCCAACCCTCAGAGCTGTCTTCCTGCAAATCTGACATTTCTGGAAATGGGTTGCACAATGTGACATCTAACAATTTCTTACTAGGGTTTTTCCCAGTTGTGCCATTCTTTATCATAAATTGACAAGCCACCTTCGCTTCCTCCAATTTGTTAGACAATGTTTCCACAGATGATTTATGCATACTGTTGTTAGATCTAATAAGTGCGATCTCATTCTGCATCTTGACCTTTTCTTCTTTCCATATCGTTTCACTTGGTAATTTTTTGTAGAAATTACTCCAACACTGAGTCTCTCATTTTCAGCCTCTAACTCATCTACTCTCCTCCTAGTTACTTTGTATGTAGCAAAAAGTGCTTGAAGCGCATTAGCAATTTTCTCAGTTTTGTTCTTTGGCATTTTGGGATAATTTTCAAACTTAGAGATAGCCCACTAGCCCACAACAATTTTATCAACAATATTCTCTCAAACATTACCTGAGAACCGTGTTTAGCGATGTATTTAACAATCGTTTCTTCCACTTTCAAAAGTCTTATCAGGCTTTAGAGTATCTTGTGATCTAATAGTTATTCACACAGTCTGATTTCACTCACCTAAAGGATCAACACCTGTTCAATTTCTCATGAATGTAATTATCTAATCAACCAATCACATGGCAGTTGCTTGAATGCATTTAGGGGTGTGGTCCTGGTCTAGACAATCTCTCTCCAAACTGAATGTCAGAATGGGAAAGAAAGGTTATTTAAGCAATTTTGAGTGTGGCACAATTTGCTCAGTTACTGGAATTTTCATGCACAACCATTTCTAGGATTTACAAAGAATGGTATGAACACGGAAAAACGTCCAGTATGCGGCAGTCCTGTGGGCGAAAATGTCTTGTTGATGCTAGAGGTCAAAGGACGATGGGCCGACTGATTCAAGCTGATAGAAGAGCAACTTTGACTGAAATAACCACTCGGTACAACCGATGTATGCAGCAAAGCTTTTGTGAAGCCACAACATGCACAACCTTGAGGCAGATGGGCTACAACAGCAGAACTCATCTCCACTATAAACAGGAAAAAGAGGCTACAATTTGCAAGAGCTCACCAAAATTGGATAGTTGAAGACTGTAAAAATGTTGCCTGGTCTGATGAGTCTCAATTTCTGTTGAGACATTCAGATGGTAGAGTCAGAAATTGGTGCAAACAGAATGAGAACATGGATCCATCATGCCTTGTTACCACTGTGCAGGCTGCTGCTGGTGTTGGTGTAATGGTGTGGGGGATGTTTTCTTTGCACACTTTAGGCCCCTTAGTGCCAATTGGCCATCCTTTAAATGCCACGGCCTACCATTGCATTTGTTATTGACCATGTCTATCCATTTATGGCCACCATGTACCATGTACATTTATGGCCACCATCCTCTGATGGCTACTTCCAGCAGGATAATTCACCATGTCAAAAATCTTGAATCCTTTCAAATTGGTTTCTTGAACATGACAATGAGTTTACTGTACTAAAATGGCCCCCACAGTCACCAGATCTCAACCCAATAGAGCATCTTTGGGATGTGGTGGAATGGGAGCTTCGTGCCCTGGATGGGCATCCCACAAATCTCAATCAACTGCAAGATGCTATCCAATCAATATGGGCCAACATTTCTAAATAATGCTTTCAGCACCTTGTTGAATCAATGCCACACAGAATAGTATGGTGTTTTTAATAATCCTTTAGGTGAGTGTAAATGACTACATGTTATCTAGTTCCTTTTAAAATATCCGATTACCCGTGGCCACATTAGCCGAGGCTTCTAAAGTTAACCATGGCCACAATCCATTGGGCCTTAAATTTCACTACTCAAAACAGTTAAGAAATGTAACACTGTCACAGTAAGTCGGACAAAACCACACTACGTCTGGTTTTATGTTATATTCTTAAAACAATTTTGTGGCGAGCAGGACGAGGTCGAGAGCCGTGAGAGAACGGTGCGAGTATCTCTCACGGCCCTCTGCGTCGTCCTGCTTTCCACAAACCTGCTTAGCCACTGTACTTCGGGCTTAAACAAAATGTATACTTTAAAACATTGTCACAGTACGTTAGGCAAAATCACACTGCTTCGGAATATTGTTTTAAACTTCACAGAGTCAACGCGTGTTAGACTCAATAGCCTACACTATAACACACAATAGTTGTGAAAAAATTCTGTGACCACACTGCGTCAGGTATATTCAGTTACTTTAGAACTTCCTCAGAATTATAACAAAGTCACTATCAGTTTGAATAAACTGCTTTTAAACAAGCCAAATGAAATAAACCCTACTGAATAAACCAAATTCTCTTCTGTGCTTCAAATTTTTAAAACGAGGGGGTTCCCTGAAAAAAAAAAAGAACAGAGTAAAAGAAAAAAGAAAAAAGCTCTTTTTTCTTCTTTTTTTTTACCTTATCCCACTTTTTATTGGTAATCCCTCCTGGCCGGCTCATCAATGTAAGAAAAAATGATGTTGACGTTGAAGATCTCAAAAATGAAGTTAAGCATACTGTAGCAGTGGCAAGGTACACAAAATCTCAAACCATTTATCATGTTGCAGTTTACCAATCTTGTAAATGAAGTTGCTCCTATTGTAACAACTATGGTCTGTAAATGAAGTTGAGACACCCCATTGTCTAAGAAAGTTCTCTGTGTCCCAAACCCATTATAATTCTACAATTGATGATCATTTGCTCTAGATGTGATCAACCAAAATGGTGAAGAAACAATATAACTAACTCCACTTCCTTCATTTCTATGATAATTAAGCCACTTTGGGGATAAGCTTATTCTAAAATATATTTTAGAGTGGAATCTGGGTCGAGGCCGACTACAATTTTTTATACACTTGCTCTCTTCAGGAAAATCCACTTTAATAAGCCATAGAATACATACTTACCTGGGAAAACGTTTAGACTACCAGGTGAACATCCTTCTTTAAGTCCTTCAGAGGCTCTCTAGGCTTTCTAAGTCCTCAGTAAGTGCAATGGCTAGTCTAGTAAGTGCAATGTCATAAATGTTTCCACTCCCATGGTCACTGAACAAAGATTATATTAAAGTTAATTAATAAAATACTTTAATTTCTATTAATACAATACAAGTAAATGACAATCATCTGTGATCCCCAGTGCTTTACATCATGTATTATTGTTTAGTTTGGCATTATTTGATTATTTTACAAGAAAACATATACTGCCTTCTCTGAAAATACATATTTGTTGTTATTGTCTGGCATTAAGCTACATAATGAAATTGGACAAGTTCAGTGCAGATTAATTTTCCACTCTTTTTTGTGAATTGGAATGTGTGCAGAGGATTGTGGGCAATTGGAGGACATGAAAGATACACTGGGGGTGCTTCTCAATATCCCTTCTCGTCTCGGACCCGGTGTTCTGTCGATTTTTGCTGCCTTGTCGAAAAATGCTACCGTAGCGCGAATTGATCACAGAATGCCGATTAAAGTCGTATGAAATACAATTATAATACAATTCTAAGTTATGAGTAGCTACTGTATACTGTAGACTACTGTTTTTTATTTTTAAAACGGTGTGAAAAGTAAAAATTATCATAAAATATTCATCTTTGATTTGTCAAAGTACACCTTTCCTCATATAGTTACTGAAACTTTCAGTTATTATTTTTCAGCTGGCTGACCGACCGTACAAATATTCATATGGTAGTAATTTTTTAAAGGGAAATTATACATTATAACAGGAAAATGTACCTTTTGTAAAAAACAAACAAACAAACAAACAAACAAACAAAAAAACTGTGAGTCTGCACATGCGCATAACCGGTAAGCAAATCTCGATGGGTAGCATGAATCGTCAGAACACCGGAAACCAATCGAGCTCAGCTCACCTGAGACACGAGGAAAAGAAAACGAGTACAAATAAGAATTGAAAAGCACCCTGAGGCTGTCTTTAACTCCACTTTTAGACATAAACTCACAAACTTGCCTAAGCACTTCCCCTTGGTGGAGTCTCCGCAGCCATTTTGAAGTGTGTTCAACTTAATCAAGTGGGTTAGTCAAGTTTCTTGACCGTAAATTTAGGCAGGGAAGTCTTGGTGCTAGTTTATGTTAAACATTTTGTAAACTTTATATTCTAATCGCTGAACATTGATGAATGTCCTTGCGCTATTCAGCCTGAGGGGGCGCTCTGGCGTTGATTGAAAACACATAACGCATGCATAGAATGCTACAGTATCTTAGAATTTCTTTAACGTAGTATTTATTGCCTCAGAATGTTGTTTTAAAGTTGTAGGAATTCTGGGGAGGAAAAGAATATCAGGTAACACTTTATTTTACGACCCACAAACAACTGTGTAGGTACACCTAAATTACGGTGTACGTTTCTGTAGTTATAGTGCACTTCCGTGTAAGTATAAGGGAACAATATGTTAAGTTTGGGGTAATAAAGGGGTAACAAGCACCACTTTAATTTACAGCCCTCAGGAGTTACACTTACCCTGTAACTACACAGAACAAGGGGGTAACAAACGCTACTTACTATGTAGCAATACGAAACACTATTTGCACTGTAATTACAGAGAAAGGTATTAATTACACAGTATATTTGCCCTGACATTTAAGTGTCATTGCAATTCAATGGGATAAGTTAAGTACTAATTACCACATGGTACAGTCTAAATTAAAATCATAGCAGAAACAAATTATTTTGATTTTTCTAGCAATCTAGTAAGAAAAGGCAATATGTCAAAATGTCAAAATTACCCTGAACATATTTTGCCAGAAATGTGATACATTGTATAAACAACAGACATACAATTTTTTTTTCATGGAATATATTAACAGAATAGGTACCTGTTATTTTTTAACTAATTTAAATAATTTGCTTGTATATCTGCTTGTTGCCCCTTTTTTACCCCAAACTTAACCTATTGTTCCTTTATACTTACGCAGAAGTACATTACAGAAACGTGCACCGTAATTTCGATGTACTTACACAGTTGTTTGCGGGTCGTAAAATAAAGTGTTACCGAATATCATGTACAGTATATTCTCAAAACAAACACAACATAATTATATAAGGCTATTCATTTGATCGTGCTTAAACTAAAGGATGTATACTATTCTTAATTTGATATGCTACTACATGCCAGCTAGTTACTGACCTCATGCAGACTAATATACACAACATAGCTGAAGCGGATTGATACCGTCTAGTTCTGTAGAGAAGTTTATGTTATAGGTAACTTAAAAATCAGTGGAGCAGTCTGAAATCTGCCCCATTGGCTCTTAATTAGAGCGCACAACCTTGATATGCAACTTTAATAGGATGAAGGATATTTGTTAAGAACCCTGGCTTTGGGACGGTTAAAACATTAAACAGTGATCTCCAGAATTCAAGGAAAAAACAGCCTTCTCTGATCATTGTGGACTCTGGACTCCCAATGGGACTACATGGATGACCTTCAACCTTCCAGAGATTGATGGACAATGTACAGTATGCTTGTGAATTGCAAATGCTGGTAATGAGCATTCAATACATATTTTTTCTTCATTAGAAAAATGCTGCCCAACATTACTGAACCAAACAAAATGATCTGGGATTTAAAATGGGCACTCGAAAAATGACTGGTTAATACCAGTTTCCTGACTAGTAAGAAACTACGCAATTTAACTGGGTGATTTGTATCCAAATATATCAATGCACGGGTGACCATGGTTTTTTAACTTCAGCAATTGAACTCTGAAATCTACAATCATGCTGATGTTGTCTCTTGACAAGAGTCCTGGTGATTTAGCACCATTAACCAGAGGTGGGGGACTCGAGTCACATGACTTGACTCGAGTCTGACTCGAGTCACAATTTTCAGGACTTGTGACTTGCTTGATTAAAGTACAAAAATGACTTGACTTGACTTTGACTTGAGAACAAGTTACTTGAGACTTGACTTGACTTGAAGTGGAAGACTCGACAATGACTTGAACATATAATAAACAAACAGCAATACAGTTAATTAAAATATATATTATGGCGTCAGCATCAATATATCGGCATCTGTGCCTTTACGCTGCTCAATTCAAACCGCGCCAAACGGAAGTTCCGGGAGTCTCACGCATATTGATAGCGTCTCCCTGATGCCCGCAAATGAGTTAAAATCTCCCGGAATCTAGAGCGAGATACTGCGCGTATAACATACATAGCGTGCGGCGTGTGCACGGCAGAGATATGGGAAGCCAAACAAACCAAAAGTGGGACGAGACAGCGGGGCTTTACAGAGCTCGTGCCGCGCAGACATGTCATCTGCACGGTTCAATGATCCGAGCCGCGCAGCCGATTCGTCAGCGCAGCGCGGACGTGTTTCCTAGCGACACTCAATAGTCAGCGCTGTACTGACCAATTTAAAGCAACGCAAACCATATGCTACATACTACATGCAAATAAATATACAATAAAGAAACCCCTCCTTCCTTACAAAGAATTGTTCTCTACTGAAGTTTAGGAGTTAATTATGGAGAATTCCATAATTAAAACAATCATTTGTTAATATTTATGTAAATTTAATATATAATATACATAATATTATTTAATATGTAATATTTATTAAATATAAAATATGTTAATATAACATATTACCATTTTTATTTTATATTTATTTTAAACATATTTTAAATATGTTAATATAACATATATTAAACCCCCCCCCCCCCCCCCCCCCTAACATTACATTCATTGAGATATACCTCCCTGAAATGAATTCTTGTAGGTTGGGATGTCTGTATATGCAGCATAGATATATACACGGCTGTGCAGCTGCAAATGCGTTTTACATATAGGTTTCAGTAAATCGAGGAAAAGGAGTTTCCGAAGACATTTGTTGGCTATGATAAGAAAAACTACTGAATTAAAAAAAAAATTGCATTTTATATTCTCATACATTTCATACATTTTATATTTTACATTTATATAAGATATAAGATATTACATTTTAGATTTCATACATTTTAGACCGTTTCAATTAAATTGAATTAGACAGATTGGATTATACATCTTAGAATCGATACATCTTAGACTCTGAACGTTTTGTGTAAACAACACAATTTTATTTTATTTTCAGATATTAATGTAGCACAGATATGCATATGATTAATATAGCAAATGTAAGATACATAATATATGTATAAAAGTTCATCTTTTCTGTGCAAAAATAAATATGTATCGAAAAAATTTACCTCTATTTATTTTAGTAGTGTGACTTGACTTTACTTGAAACTTATCAGGACTTGACTTGACTTGCTTAGGGTGAACCCTTGACTTGACTTGACTTGCTTGATTTATCTGAACTGCGACTTGAGACTTGACTCGAGACTTGATGGTTAAGACTTGAGACTTGCTTGGACTTGACCATGTGTGACTTGTCCCCACCTCTGCCATTAACACCCAAAGATGGGGATATGTGACATCTGGAAGGTTCTGGCAGTAAATGGATAATATAAGGCCACCAGATGGGGCAAATCATTCAGCTTCCCGGCTCACAGAAAACTTAAAAATGCTGCCTTCAGAGGACACATTCCAAGGTAGGAAGGCATCAAAGCACATCCAAACCCAATGTTAGCTTCACTTCCTTTCTCCTGAGATACCTTCATCTGATTAAGTTTTGAAGGCAGCATAGATGTATCCTTCACTGCCTTTGATATCCCACAATCCTGTGCTTTCCATTCTGTGACAGTTGAGCTAGAAAAAGAAGGCATCTGAAAGTTGCGATTGCTGGTCAGTTTGTTTGTAAATTTAATTTTTTTTACCAACATTTCCCCACATCTGATGTAATTTCTAGCGAGAAATTACTGCTTTAATAATTATTTTTGTTCTCACCATGTCTTGCTCTACTGTATTTTGCTGTAGATTATTAAAGGTTCTCTGAGCGATCCTGGGTGTTGTTGACGTTCGGAATATTTTAAAACAAATCGGAGGCTAGCTAGACCCTCCCTCCGCCGCATCTCATCTCCTCCCCCTCCCTTCAGTCCTTCCTGAAATAATTGTGAACGTGCATAGTTCTAGCTAATTATATCATTGTGTGGGTTTGGCGAACATAAAGCGTCAATTTAGAAGAAAAAAAAAACAATTTAACGTTACACACATGTCCAGCAAAAACAGAGCAACCTGACGTCGGACTGGAAGCCCTTCTGCCGCCGGAGTTCTCGCCATCGTTCAAAAGCTTTGCTACCGATGTAAATTCGGAACTTCGCATGTTCTTTATTCGACTCCTTCTTCTTTTTAATTTGTTCTTCAGAACGACGTCTATTTGGTCGTGTGTCGGCCATTTTTCAAACTTCCCTCGGCCTCTGATGCTTCTATCTCCTTCACACACACACCCCCTTCATGTGCACGCGCACTAACCCCCCAGACCCACCCTCAAATACTTCTTGCCAGTGATTGGCTGGAACACTGTTTGTTAGGTTTCGTGGTCCGGGTGAGACATGATTGTTTTTGTTGCCGTTTGTGGAGCCTGTGGTGTCTACAGAGACCGCGTTTTTTTACAGTGTGTTTGGGGGACAGGCAGCTAGCCGATAGTGAGGAGACGTTTGATGTATGTGACAAAAAATGTTTTGGCCCCACATCGCTTAGAGAACCTTTAAACTGTTATGCTGACTCAGAAGTCTGTCCGAAATTCGTGGGGTACCTTCTTGGGCAAACACTGCCTGCAGAGTCATTGTCTATGGCAGTGAGGAAACAATCAGCTGCCGAAATTTTCGGATGCAGCCAGTGTTAAGGCCTCATTATGCTTCTGCATCAACTCCACGGCGTAGCTACGTCGTCACTACTACGACGTCGTGGCCGTTTTATACTTCTGCGTGAGGTTGTGGTGCTTCGCGGTGCATTTCGCCACCAGAACGCTAGGGGGGTTCGCGAATCACTTTGGTTCCGTGCGCCGCGAGCGAAAGAGAGATAATGTTGTTGCAGCTGTCAGCTGGAGAGCTAATCGACGTTGAATAACAAGACGACACAAAACTTTATCCCCACAGAATCAACACGGATGTCCAGGGCCCGTTCCACCCATAGACAGTAAAATAAAGGTGCACTCGAGCTGCCATAACGATAGCTGTTCGGAATGACTTGAAGGATTTTTTCAGTCTCCACATGGAACTGTGCTATGGCAGGATAATGTGTCCCGTGGCAGACTTGGTTAGTACTGTATTATCAATGATGTAACCGTGAACATTGTATTGAAAATAAACAACAAACTGTGTTTCAAAACAAACGTTGATTTATTGATTGATTGAAGTTTATTGCGAGAAAGAAAGAAAAGAATATAGACATATTAACAATGAAATAAAAAAACAGTTTATTAGAACGAGGGTGCAAATGTTAAAAATAGCGCTATAACAGGAGGGGGAAATCGGAAAAGCTACACTCCTGAAATTATGTTTAATCTGACCAATCAAAGCCCTTGCTGTCTGCGTCGCCTCGACGCGTAGTTACAAATTTTTGGAGGTGCACGTCGAGCTACGGCGGAGGGGTCGGAGAGGGGTTCGCGTCGACGGATAGGGGTCTGCGGGGGTACGCCGTCGATTCGACGCAGAAGCATAAAACAGGCTTTAGATTCTCTTGATTTTGCTGATTGGTTAGTTCCACAACATATGAGATTTCTGAAAAGATTGTAAGCTGCACTAAAGTGCTTGTGGGGAAAATAATTTATTGAAGATGAACTTACTACCTCGGTGTAGCAGTCTAGGACTGGTAAAATCTCATGAAAGTTTGAAAGCACGAACATAATTTCTCGTGGCATTTATACGCCAAAAACAGTTTTTGCGTGTATATGGTATCGCGTGCATATGATACGCACTTTTTGGTGTATAATACGCACGAACTCCCCACCCCCTCCCCCCTAAACCTACCCCAGGGTTTTTAGTGCATAGCATAAGCACACAAAAAACATTTTTGGCGTATAAATGCCACGAGAAATGACATTCGTGGTATAGATACACATCTTCATGAGACTGTGTTGCCAAATCTGAATCTGAAATCTTAAATCTGCCATAAATCTGAAGTGATTTATGGCAATAAATGCAAATGAAACTGCTGAACAGCACTACTACAAATTTATGAGGATGAAATGCAATAATTTTAAAAGCAACATATTTATAAGATTTAGATACAGAACAATTTACTTTAAATTTGAGCCCATCATTTAAGCTAATTTGAGTTCATTCTCCAACTATTCCGGGCTACTTAACAGTATCATTTCATAAATCCTTGGACATTTACTGAACCATGATATTTTGACTAAACCATATTTCAGCCGAAACATTAACCTTTAAATTCTGGCCACTGAATCTAAAAATGTCCTTAAAGGGATACTCCACTTTTTTGGGAAATAGGCTAATTTACAACTCCCTCTGGGTTAAACGTTTGAGTTTTACCGTTTTCTAATCCATTCAGCCGAATTTCTGATATTTAGAATTTCACGTCGATAAAGATGACAGACGAGTGGCTTATCCAATCATATGCAGGGATTTTTGATAAGGCCCAGCCTTCTGAAACGCCATTTCAATGGATCGGTTCCAGATGGATGAGTGGAGCTAGGCGGAGGTGACTAGGGCCAGGTTAACTGGGAAGTCCAATCATTTTTTCTACTAATTTCTCATTCTCAGTGAAACACTGCCATCTATGGTTTGACAAGTGTGTATGGTACAGAGTGGCCAAATTGTACTTGCAGTCAGCACAAATTAAAAAAAAGGTTTTACACAGCATGATCATTATTTATTTGCTTTTACTGTTGAACATATGTATCCATTATTTAAGAGTATAGCTACAACATCATATTGTTTAAAGTTTAAAAAATTGTGACTTTGTGTGAATTTAAGTGGTGAGTGTTTAGCACAGCATACAGTATGAGGTAGCTTTTAAGTACAGAATTATGTCCAAGCATTGTACGTCATATTCTATTCGCTAAAATCTGTTGCCACAGACTCAAGACAATTGGATTGACTGACTGTTAAAATTCTAGTCAGGTGGTTTACTGTTTGGTAAGTTTAGTCTGTTTAGTCTATTCATATTTAAATACCATCCTTAAGTGTTAACTTATCAAAAGCAATAAATCTTACTATTTGACCACAATGAGTATTCAACAGAGAACATTGCATGGTTTGCTTTTGGGTGGACCAGTGTTTTTCGGGCAGAGTGAAAACAATTTAGTTTTTTCATATTTTTTCTCAAAAGTCTCAAAAATGTATATCGTTTAAAAGGCTGTTCTCTAAATACATGATTTTAATGCTGGTTATGGTATCAATACTCACTTTAATGAGTGGTTTTAAACCTTGTCTTTTTATATGACCGAGAAATTATGCTGTTAAAACAAACTTTGTCCAACTCTCAGATCAACACAGACAGATATCCTCTTAATATTACTGACTTTTTTTTTAGACACCAAAGTCACAATTACAACGACACAATGTGTGTTTAAAAGCAAAAAAAAAACAAAAAAAAACAACAACAAACAAACAAACAAAAAAAAAACCCACTAATCCGATGCTTTGAAAGATTATTAGATTAGATTGATTCTGGCCTCTCAGTAGCAGAGGTCTCTTCAAGACGCAAATACATCCAAGTGTACTTTAAATACACTGTCATAGAACTAGCCCTTTATGACTTGACTTAAAAAAAGAAACAGTTCACCTTAAAAAAACATAATTCTGTCATCACTTACTCACCCTCATGTCATTCCAGCTTTGGAACATCAGGGTGAGACCATTTTTGGATGAACTATACCATTAAGACTTCAGTTTATTTATAACAAAACAGGATGTGGTTTGATAATTCATCAATATATTATAGGTTCATTAATTAATTATAGGTTTAAGGACAATGCCAAATGACACAAGCCCTGAGACACAATGTTTGATGATCCATCATGTTGGCTATTTCCTGTTGATTGGGCTGCAATTGCAAGTCAATTCCTAGTAGCAATACACAACAGCAGGCGTGCCACACTGCCCATTCAATAAGAAGCCAGAAAGAAAGTGACATCATCAGCTCCCTCGAGTTGAGTACCAAAGTCGACTGTTAACTTCTTCCAACAGGTGTAGTTATGACACCAGAGTTGTGTTCTTGAGTACTTTTCAACTTGTTTCCCTTGTCCTCTTTGTCATCTTCAATTTATTTTGTTTTAGTGCTGAAGTAAAAAGTTTGTTGCGATGTTAATGTCATTATTAGATGCTCTGAGAGCTTCTTGGGCATCCATCCTTGAGAAACCCATCTCCATTAATCTTGCAACCTAATAAAATAAAAATTTAGTATCTGGCAAAAATAGTTGAATCTGGCAACCCATGAGGCTAAACAAATCTTCCTGATAGATGGTGTAATTAATAAAGTGTGATGAAACAGTACTTGAGATCTCACCTGTTCTTCGCCCACATCAGGGTTATTCGGCGGGTGCGTATAGGGGGGCCGTTGTGGCTGAGGACCCTCTTGGTGCCGGTTCTGTCCTCTGTGCCGTAAAGTGGGGAAGAATCGATTCCAATTCAGGAGACCTGTCTGATGTGGACAGCCATTAATAACAGAAATTAAACATCACATTTTAAACACAAACATCACCTGTCAGCATGATCCCAACAACATTTTTATAGCGTAAGCAGACTCTAGGCCTAAATTCATTAGTACATAAATATCAAAAAATGTCAGAGAATAAGAATAAATAGCTTTTCTCATTTTCATAAAAGGACAAAATTATCTTCTTCTATCAGGCATCTGTGATGAAAACGTGGGTATCTGAGTTTGTTTACAGGAAACCATCAACTTCCTCTCGTTCAAAAACAAAGAAACTAAATGGAAAAGAAAAACAAGAATATCTTGTCTGATTTGAGTGACATAAATATGGAAATGGAGCTTGTTCAATGTTTTTTTTTTTTTTTGGTTTCTACTCTGATAAGGAAAACATTACTGAGTTATGGAAAACATTACACCCTTCTAACAGCATGGTTTCTAGTCTAATAATATGTGAACATACCCTGATGGGAAAACACATAAAGGGAAAATAAAATTAAATTCCATTTATACCAATAATTTCACATTCATCGCACATGCTGCTGTTTTGAAAAAGCAGATCTTGATTAGGTTGACTGCAACAATCAGGTAAAATTAAACCAAATACAAAAAAACAAACAAACAAACAAACACCTAAAACACTAATTATGACACAAATTCACCTAATTTACATATCCAATCCGAAAACATAGGACATAGTACCTGACCTGAATCAGTGAATCCAGGGCTCCAGACTAACTTTTTGCCTTGGTTGCACTGGTGCGCCTAACTTTTTTATTTAGGTGTACCCAAATTTTTTCTCGTCTCGCGTCGCCTTTAACGTCACAATTTCAAGTTCACCTTTTTATCATGCTCCATATACATTCATATATAATATGTAAATGATTTTAAACGAGAATAAGGTGTAGGTAAATACTTGTTTTTATATATATATATTTGAAGAGTTCAGATGCAAAAGCCTCTAAGTGCCATTTAAAATTTTCTTCTAGAATGATCATTTTTATCAAGCTTGTATATTTAAGTTCAGTTCTTTCACTTAAATGGCAATGATAATTACCTATTAATTGTTATTTAAGTGAAATTACTGAACTTAAATATACAAGTTTGATAATAATCATCATTAAAGAAGAAAATTTCAAATGGCATTTAGAGGCTTTTGCATCTGAACTCTTCATTTGAAGCACAATGATACTGTATACAAAACTATATATATATATATATATATATATATATATGAAGAGTTCAGATGCAAAAGCCTCTAAATGCCATTTGAAATTTTTCTTCTTTAATGATGATTTTTATGAAACCTGTATATTTAAGTTCAGTAATTTCACTTTAATAACAATTAATAGGTAATTATCATTGCCATTTAAGTGAAATTACTGAACTTAAATATACAAGTTTGATAAAAATCATCATTAAAGAAGAAAATTTCAAATGGCATTTAGAGGCTTTTGCATCTGAACTCTTCATATATATATATATTAGTATTATTTTTATTTTTTTTTAATAAAAAAATGTTTAAAGTGCTTCCATCAACATATCCAGAATCATTAGGCACTACTCTCAGGTAAGGGTGTGTTTTGTTTTGATTAAAAGGAACCCTGGTGTGATTGCTCTGTCAGTGCAGTTCATTTGATGAAGTGAGAATGCTGCTATCCGAACCCTGGTGCTGAAAAGATGGGTCTCGTTCTGCTTCCAAGTGAACTGGAGCAGTTTGAATGAAATATGAAAGCAACACGGACCAAAGACATGTAAACAAACTAAAAACAGGACATGATATCAAAAGATGCGACCCTAAAAATGACAGAACTCTCAAGCATACTTGTTTTGTTTCTTGTGATAGTGGCGATGTTGCCCATCACAAGTTCGGTCCAGGCATCAGCAGCAGATCAAAATACCATCATAGGTACAGTAGGCTATGCACATACAACAAATGCATTTAGACCAGCACACAGGATAGTTTGTAGTTCGGTAAGTTCCGTCACAAAATACATGTCATAAAAGCCGGCCAATCAGGTTTTGAAAATATCCCTATGACTTTAGATTCAGTATCTTTAGGTTCACTGTTAAAAACGCCAATGTGGACGCTAATCGGACCAGGATTTTTTTTTTTTTTTTTTTTGGGTCCAGACCAAATGAACCAAGCAAGCTGAACTACAAGTGTGAACACACCCTGACTTAATTAAAAAGCTAAAAAAAAACAAACAAAAAAACAATACATAAAACGCAAGAAATCATAATTCTTTTATTTTCTTCCCTAAATAATTGTTGCCGTTTCTGATTTTTAAAAAAGGATTTTTTAAAAATCAGAAAAATAGAACAAACTACTTAAACCATGGCTGTAAGTGAGATATAAGATGCCCTTATCTCTTGTAAAATTGAATATACCTTCAGCTGTCTCCTAGTTCTTAAGGCTAGTTCCTCTTTGTCATTTGAGGGGGTGATGGAATAGCCTTGTGGTTAAAGCTCTGTACTGATAACAAAAATGCTATAGGTAAGTCACTTAAGCCCAGGAATTTCCAGAGGGACTCTCCCTGTAATACAAGTACTGTAGAAGTACCTGAGCCTGCTGTTGCTGTGCATTTCTCCTGAGGTGTGCCAGCTGAGTCAGGAGCAATTGCTGGTCCAGCATATCCATCCTCTGCTGTCTCTGGATGTCCAAAGTAGCACCCATCCCCAGCGGAGCCTCTGCAGTGGGCTCAGAATCTGAGAAGACCGGCTCCAGGAGCACAGAACCACATCGGGCCATCCATTCTGGCACACGCAAGAACTTCTGGACAGCCAACTTATTACTGTAATAAAACATGCCTGTGATCTGGAACAGAGTGATTGTAAAAGCTTACCATTCAAACATGACAGTAACGCAACAACAACAAAAGAAAATGGAACCTATTTTAATCAATGATGTTGTAATAAAATCCCAGAGTAAACCGATGCCCCATTAGGAACAGTGTAGACAGCCTCAAGCTGTGCCACAGTTAAATTGTAAGTATTTTCAAGAACCTTTCAAAAAATATTTCTAACAAATCAATAATGAGCCAGAATAATGAAACCATCAGATCAGAAGAGTTTAGTTGCTTTTAGTCCATTTCTATTAGCTTTTAAGAGATTTACTATATGGTAATGTACTTCTGAAAGTTGACAAATATTTCCTCATCCACCCACAAATATTTTCCTCATCTACGCAGTAGCAGCTCATTTTGCTAGCAGAGACAATCCTCAAGACAGTTCGACCACCTGGACGTGTCATTGCAAACCAGTTTGAATTTATTTATTCAGTGGAACTAAAAGGAAGAAATGTTCAATTATGTGTGCTTTTTTCTTGTCTATATACAATTAATGTCAATGAAGCCTAAAGTTTTTTCTGACCCCATTGACTTTCATTGTATTGGCAAAAACTAAAACAGTCTTCAAATTATTAAAGAGGGTACAGGAAGTTTTTCATCTTTTTAATATATTTTCTTACAAAAAAACACCATCACTTTAAGCTCTAATGGTAAATCATCCTATAGTAGGAACCTATTTAATGTTACCTAGCTAATTTCCACGGTCCCTCCAAAAATCTCCAATAGAATCTTTTTTCTATGACTAGCAACAACTTCTCAGACCAATGGATCTCGCTTTATGGACTGTGTCACATTGAATTTCACTATGCACTTGTAATCAAACTTGCTAAAGTCCATTTCTGATCAAAACAAGCAAACACAGAACTGTAATGTGATGGAAATCTATGTGAGCCGTTATTCTTACCAGTCCACTACAAGCAACAATCCACATGTAGGCACTTGACGTCAGGAGCTGATGAGGAGATAAAAGAACAGACAACAGAAGAAATTCAGAACTTTCACATTTACAAAATATCTCTGGCGCATCTGAAACCAGCAACACCAGCCCTAAATACATCCATAAACAATTGCAGGAAATAAAGAACCATCTTACTTGACGCAAGAGTAGAACAAACAAACTCAAACATTAACTTAATGAAACCAAATCATCTAATATTACAAGATTAATATGCGTTGGTTAGTTGTAAGTAGTTATGTTAAAGCCTGCTCGAGTATGCAGGACTGAAAATGGTGATGAATCTATAAATGTTCAAATGCCATTTACTCTTGTCTGTTTTTCTACTGAGTAAATGTACAACTTCTGTAAACTGTTATCTTTAATATCAAAAAACATCCCCGAAACACAAACCACAACGAATGTTCTCAGGTACTACAGGATTTCTCATGACTCTTGCCTCTGTTATCTTACAGACATTTTATTTGTGGTTTCTGCTCTTGCAAAATGGTGTTTTAGCCATTTAAACTGCATGTGAATTTCACTTGCTTGTGAAGAAAGACTGCCAGTAAATGTCACTTATTATCTTGAGATCTCATGCAGAAGTGGTTTTAGCTTTTTATATGTAGCTTTTTTATCTGGAGTTAAAGGGTTAGTTCACCCAAAAATGAAAATTCTGTCAGTATTTACTCACCCTCATGTTATTCCAACCCTGTAAGACCTTCGTTCATCTTCGGAACACAAATTAAGATATTTAAGATATTAAGATCACTCCTGCATACTAGTCCATAGGCTTCTTGAGGGAATGACAATTGCTGGCCTTGAAAAGTCATTAAAGACATCGTTAAAATAGTCCAAGTGACTATAGGGGCTCAATCTTAAGTTTATTAAACGACGAGAACACTTTTTGTGCGCACTTTTTGTGTAAGTCACACGCATCACACACATGACCAGCATCGGCCAATAGTGAGCCTACGTGTGACGTAGCTCTACGCTATCACACTACGTTAACTGACTACAGGCCCATAGAGAAGGAAGTGAATAGTTGAAATAAAGTCGTTATTTTTGTTTGTTTTTGCGCACAAAAAGTATTCTCGTCGTTTGATAAACTTAAGATTGAGCCACTGAAGTCACTCGGACTATTTTAACGATGTCTTTAATGACTTTTCAAAGCCAGCAAGTGTCATTCCCTCAAGAACCCTATGGACTAGTTATGCAGGAGCGATCTTCAGGGGATATCTTAAATATCTTGACTTCATTTGTGTTTCGAAGATGAACGAAGGGCTTACGGGGTTGGAACAACATGAGGGTGAGTAAATACTGACAGAATTTTCATTTTTGGGTGAACTAACCCTTTAAACTAGCAAAATGGGGGGGGAGGGGTAGTCTGAGCTCACCTGTGCACCCACAATGTATGTCAGAGACTTGTTTGTGATTGAGACATGGCCAAGCAACTGAGTGACCTGAACACGTGGGATGGAGTTGTAGAAAGGCACAAAAAGAGCAAAGACTGGGCCCAATCTGAGAAAGAGAGAGAGAGAGAGAGAAAAAAAAAAATCATTGAAAGTCAATCCTCAACCTTGTTAATGGTGACATATGATAGTGTCTAAAGTGTAAAATCTAGTTTAAAACACATGAAAGTTGTTAGAAATATTATCCTCGTCTTAGTTTCATATGGTTTAGAAAAAAAAGTAGAAAATATATACAAAAATATATACATATGCAAAAAGTATTTTCAAGAAATGTTTAAATTTAGTGACATGTTTTTGGGGTCTACTAGAATAGGTTCTAATGATTACATTTAAATAAATAAATAAATCATATATGTTACACTGTTGCAGAACCTCTCTTCTCAGTCTGTCAGTAACGTTCTGTTTAGTTCTTCTCTAATAGAGAAGCTCTGTGGTAAGTAGTTTCAAAGTAGTTTTAAGATGGAGGAAAGCAGATGAGCCAATAACATGAACGTCAAATTCTCAGTACAATGAAGCAACAATGATTGCAAAATTCAGAATTTTTTATCAACCATTTAAAGATGTGCAGAAAAGTAACTGATAATGCCAACTAAAGTAAATTAATTAAGAACAAAAAAAGTTTCTTATTTTAATTTTTTTAGTTCCTCTGCATTGTTTCCTTGATGAAAAAAAAAATGATAGGACTTAACTCAAGGTTCACTTAGTTTTATAATGTAATTTGTAGTAATGTAGGAAACTAAATGTGTTTCTCAATGGGGATTCAACACAAATCAAAAGTAATGGTTGTCTGACGTAAAAAATGACTTGATGTCACTTCCCCATATAAACTTAAGCAGCCTCCCCGCTACTAGAAAGAGAAAGAGGTAAAAGGAAAGAGAGGAACAGAGTCACAGACAGTTAGAAAGAGGCAGGAAGAGATGCTAAACTCTCATTTTATACTGCTACATTTTAAGTTAGATTAGATATAGAGAAAGAGTAGCA
The DNA here is from genome assembly GCF_016745375.1 of Pimephales promelas. The sequence goes on along the minus strand of NW_024121832.1, from coordinate 2,072,926 downwards.
CAAATGTCTGACTAAAGATCTTCTTTATGCCATCTGGTGAGTATACCATTCCATTTCATTAAATTATAGATAGACAGAGCAGAGAAGATAAAAGTAAATACATCATGGAAAGAAAAATGTTTCAGAAAATATTTTACATAATTTTATGGTGGCTATGTTTGCAATGGTTTACACAAAAATATTAAGCAACATATTAACTGTTTTCAAAATTGATTGAATGTTGAATAGATGAAAGAAGTGTTACTTTAGCACCAAATCAGCATATTATAATGTTTTATGAAGGATCATGTGACATGAAGAATGGAGTTAGGGCTCCTTTGTTAGAATAGGAATAAATTACATTTTAAATTACATTAAACTAGAAAACAGTTATTTTAAATTGTAATAATAATAATAACAATTCACAATATTACTGTTTAAACTGTTTTTTTTTTTTTTCAAAAACATTAAAAAAAAAAAAAATTGTACAGACCCCAAACTTTTGAGTGCCAGTAAATAATACCAGTTGCCTCTCTTTTTTTCAGTGAACTCTCCAGTGTACAACTATGACGAATCTAAATTTCAGCCAAAACTGCAGCAACCTGTATGACCATCGTCCGGTGGCACGAGTTCTCATACCTCTGATCTACTCCATCATATGTCCAGTGGGACTTTTTGGAAATGCCCTGGCTCTTCATGTGGTGATCTCCAAAATCACCAAACTTAATTCAACCACTCTTTATTCTGCCAACCTGGCTGTGTCTGATATCCTATTCTGCCTGTCGCTTCCCTTACGAGCTGTTTACTATGGCCTTGGCTTCAACTGGCCCATGGGGGAAGGACTCTGTAAAGCCACAGCACTGCTCTTCTATTTAAACTGCTATGCCGGAGTTAACTTCATGACCTGTCTGGCAGTCGATCGTTTTGTGGCGCTGGTGTTTCCTCTGAGACTGATGAAAATGAGAAAGGCAAAAAACGCAAGGTTTGTGTGTCTGGCCATATGGCTTCTGGTGTTTGCCCAGACACTGCCTCTCCTGACTATTAACTTAACCAAAAAGGAGTCTGATGGCAGCATCACCTGCATGGAATACCCCAATTTTGAGGGAGTTTTCAAAGGGCTGCCCTACATGCTGATCATAGGAGTAGTTCTAGGCTTTGTCGTCCCGGTTGCGATAATTATCGCTTGCTATTCCATACTGACCCATAAATTATGTCTAGCAGCAAAGTCGAATCGGATAACCGAACGTTCTGGAAGGACCAAAAAAGCAAGAGGAGTTATCGCTGGGGTGGTATTTGTATTTGTGGTGTGTTTCAGCCCATACCATCTAGACCTCCTGCAATACATGATTCGGAAACTTCTCTATAAAACAGACTGCATGGAGCTTCAGTCCTTTCAGATATCCCTGCATATCACAGTGTGTCTTATGAACATGAATTCATGCCTGGATCCCTTTGTTTACTTCTTCGCGTGTAAAGGCTATAAGCAGAAAGTGATGAGGATGATGAAGTGGCAGGTTAGCACCCACTTCTCCAGTGTTGGAAGAACCTCACCTGAAAGTTCAGGGACTGGTGATGCGCACGGCACACGCCGCAAAAACAACAAAATACCTATGAACTCTATAAGAGAAGGTCAGTAAAACTGTTACCGTCAAAAGGCGACATAAGGTGATGAAATGTCACAACAAACTTGGAATTGAGGATTAACCCTCTGGGGTCGGCAAACGCGCCGACGTGTTTTGCTGGATTTTCTTCACATAGTAGCACAATATACTTATTTTCTCCATTTATGTTCATACAGAAAAAAGAAAAATGAAAAAGAAATCTGTGAGATGTCTAATTTGTATGTGTCCACTTACAATAAAAACAAAACATTGTGCTTTTGTAAAATAAACACGGTATGCTTTCTGCCTCTCTGTCTCTGTGAACTTTTTTTTCTTGAGCACGTCTATAAACTGAAACAAAACTCGGCAAATACTTGTCACACATTTAAAGTCATATATCTTTATAAACATTTACGTGTGTACTTTTAAATGGTCTGATTCAAAACGAAAACAAATATTCTTTAAGTAATTTGTATAAAACCAACAAGATGTCCAGTTTCTCAAACCTTTGCTCATTAGAATTAATGTGACCACGCCCACACACGCGCAAAAAAGATTGACATGCAAATCTCCATGTGAAGGAACGCAAACATTACCTCAAAAGCGAAGCACCAAACTTCAGACCTCTGCTTTTTGTCGAGTTTAGAAAACACGCTGTGAAACTTACATTGGATTTACCTCAGAAGAAGAACGCGATTTGAAGACAAGAATGATGTAAGGTAAGAAATTTATTCTGAATTATATTTGTTAGTGTTACTGTTGCATAAACTTCACGTTACAGTTGAATTGTTGCTAGACTAAAATGTATGAATTCGACAGAAACATTTTGAAATATGAACTATAGACAGGCAGGCTAGCTTTCAATGCGAAATGTATATTCATGTACAAGGTTGTTTTTATGTTCGATAATAAAACACAGCATAATATAAAAAGTAGGCTAGCATGAGTGTTTACTCTAATATGCGGAATAGTATAATGTTTAGACCCGGATTTACAGTTAAATAGTGTGTTTGTGGATATCTGCTCAAACGTAGATATGTATAATATGGTAACAATAATGTTACAAAGTTTGGAGCGGCTCGATGGCATTGTGCGTTTCAAAAGCAAAAAGCACCAAACATTACGCTTCATGTTTTAACGAGCGGCTTGTTTTAAAATCTTCCCTGTCTACAGACATTTGTTTAGACATCTGCTTTAAACATTACAATCCTCATGATAACTTTCGTTAACTTTAACTAATAAGTGAATTACTCCTGGAAAGCAATGTCATAGAGATATACCACATAGTGACCACAAAAACGGAAATTCAAAGACAATATTCTAAAGATGGCTGTGCCCTTGTTTCTCTGGTGCATAAAGTCTATAGTGGCTCTTGATATCAGCATGTTCACAGCTGGGTTTTTTTTTTAGTGTTTATTGTTGTTGTTTTTTACAGAGTCTTGCTAATGTAAACATTCACATAAGTCTCTGTACATGAACATGGTAAAGTGAAAAGCATTGGAAACGACAGGTATTAACTATGTTTCAGGAATGGCACAAAGTCTGTCTTAAGTTTAGTGTTTTAAATCATGTGCTTTTTTTAATCATTTGTTGTGTATCTTTGCATTATGTTGTGTTGTAAATAAATCCAAACAATCAAAAAGCCATTCTTTTTTAAAGGAGCATTTCACCCATTTCAACATTAATCTTTATTGAAAGTGGATCATATATGTAGTCGAAATGTAAAATATTTTTTTTTATTTGGTGCCCTTTTGAAAAAGAAAAGACAGAAAATAACAGAGGGACGCAAGACAACAACTCCCACAATGCACCACATTGCACAGCTCCGCAAGCCACACCCACTAATCTGGAACAGCGCACACATCAGAGAAATCCCTCTTCCGTCTACAAGGCTAATGCTAGCTGTCACCAGAGTTTGAAATTCATTTCACACAAAATTTCTAGTTAGTTGATTGTGGCGAGCAGGACGATCGAGGGCGAGGGACGTAAGAGGTCGGTGCGCTCGAGATCGAGGGAGAAACAGGCCTGGTGATTTTATGTTGTGTTTTGTTTCTGTTGTGAGTAACGTTACAGCAGTCGTGACAGGCAGGCGCCTCCTGTTCCTTCATCAGCCTCAGCTGCTCTTCACTATACTGCGGGTCGTAAAGATAGCCACGAACATCGGATTCGGGCAGCAGAATTTCAAAATCCTCTTCTTCCATATCATGTTTAGTTTCATCCATCATTATCATACTTCCTATCTCCACAGCGTTTGTTAGCTTAGCTTCCAAACTAGATGGCTGATATATTGATTCAGTATCTGCAAGTGAAGTCCCACCCACTGATCTCTAATAGGCCTGTAGGGTGAGTGGGTCCCAAACCTTTGAATAATAATAATGAGCTAATGTTTGTAGTCTCTACACAGTTAAATGAAATATGACTTCCTGCTTATTATGACGCAAAATGACGATTTTTAAGCCATGATAAGAAGGAAGTAAAACACTTAAATCCTTATTTCTCCCATCTCAGGGGGAAATAAGGGAATAAACCATGACCATTCAGAAATATGACTGGGTTTCTAAAGATACAAAGCTTAATGCAAATGGGTGAAGTGTCCCTTTAAATCTCCTTATTCTTTGTGCAAGGCTACTCATAATGATAGGGCCTGATAGCACCAGATAGGGCCATTTTGGGAGGGTCTTTGTCTTTCTCAGGTGTGAAACATCAATATTCACGATGATTCACGCCTACTCGCATAAAGCTTTCTTACACAAAACATGTCTTTCAAAATTTAAATCAATATATTGTCTTATCTGAATGAGTAGTCAGGTAGTCTGGCATGCCAGACCTACATCAAGATGTTAGGGCTGGGAACTCATCATTGACAGGACTCAATCCGAAAGGTGGGATAAACTTTTGTCTTTCAAATTCTCTCTGCACGCAATTGGATAGCGCTACAACCAATCAGAGCAACGAAGAAGGTGACGGCTGAGTCCCATGCATTTTCCCACCAGCGGAGCAAGTTGATACATTAAACTTTTACCGTATCCAGTCGGCAAAACTCCGAACACATCTTTTTTATTTTATTTTCAATGAGTCAAATGCCGTTCTTTGTTCTGGTTTCAAAGAAAAGCTTAAGTTCAAATCATCCAGAGTAGCGGTCAAAGCCAAATCGAAAGACATCTGTTCGCCAGCAGCAGCCATTTTTTGCTTTCAAGTAGCAGTGAACAGTCGCAACTGTCGTCATTATGTTAAGCCCGCCCGCCGACTCTATACACGATGTGATTGGCCTGACCAGAGTTTGCTTTTTCCATCTAAAACATCTATGGAGAGTTGCTAGACCACACTGGCTGCGAAACAATTTTTGCTGCCGCTAGGGTGCGTCTAGATTTCTAGGCTAGTAGTCAGGATGATTTACACATGGCATTATTGTTTCTAGGCTATGTGATACAGTTTTCAAAAGTCTTGTGAAGAAATGATCAGAATGGGTTTCATGACCTTACTTCAGTGACACTTATTTTTAGTTTTTTTTTTTCACAAACCACGCATAAATGTCATTATCACTAAACTACAAACTTTTATATACATGCTGCTGACATATTATTGTAACAGAGTTGTGCAGTGTAATCAGACTTTAGCCATGAAAATGACACAAGTAACAGAAATAAGTACAAATGTCAGAGCATGTTAGAACCTCCAGGGCCCAGAAAACACCTCAGACCCCACAAATGGCCTAGATAGTCACTAATGGTCAACAAATGCATCCCTCCACATTTTAAACAGCACACACTTCATGAAACAGGTGGACGTTAGGCAAGCAGCCCTGCCATCCATGTTGAGAGAGAGAGAAAAAAAAAATCAAAAACACTATTCATTTAAAATGTAATTGATAATGGGAAAATTTTGTCATTTACTAACCAGTTTCAAAACGGCATGACTTTCTTCTATGGAACATAAAAGAAGACATTTTAACAAATGTCTAGCTGGTGTGGCTTGTTTTTCCCTTTTTTGGACCATATAATGGAAGTATAAATATCTTTTTCTCATATAATGGAAGTATAACTATCTTTTTCTTCAAAATATATATTTTTTTTGTGTCTCCACAGAAGACAGAAAGTCAAAAAAGGTTTGGGCATTTTTGGGAGAACTATCTCTTTAACGAAGAAGAGATAATGGCTTCCCATACATACGTTTGAAAATTGCAAAATACAGCAGTTAAACTATATCAAAAAGCTGTTTTTATTGTGAAAAGGTGCGTGTGAATGAATCAACCAAGATGTCACAAGTCAAGCTGAGAGATGGTGACACCTGAAACATGTACTGTCGATTTCACAAGACTTAAAAAGATGTTTTTTGGTTGACTGGTGCATGACACCATCTTAGATAAGTGTTGTTATTACAGATTATCAAGACAACCCTATGAAAGTATCTTATAAATAATTGTCTGAGAGCTAGTAGTACAAAGGAAATAACTTGAAATAAGAGTGTCCGAAAACTTTCACAAGATACTTACTGTTGTTGCTGTGTCATTTCAAAATTTATTTCATGTACTGGTGAAGTACTTTCACAACAAGAAAGTTAATCCAAATGACAAAGTCAAAAAGAGAAGTTGATGTTTGTTCCACAGAACACACAAGAACTACACTTTAACATACAGACAATGTTGCTGAAAAATAATGTCATTATTTGAGAATACATTCTGTGCTTGAGGCATACAGTAAATGCACATGGCAAAACTGTTGAATGCGCCTAATAGTTTGCAAAGACCTAAACATGGTACTCACATTCCAGCTGGAAGAACATCCACCTGAAGTTCAAACATAAAGCGAAGAGCCTCTGTCAGCAGCAAGTCCACAAAAGCAGAGAGAATCCAGGCTCCAAAAAGGAAGGACTGAAAATTGTGTTCAAAGATATGACAAAGTCTTAGGCGTTCAGTTTTCTCCAAAAGGATAATGACATTTTAACAAAAACAAAAAAAACATAGATCTTTAAGATGTACAAGATTAAGTCAAAATTATGAGACTAAAAAAATCTAAATTATGACATAACTAAGTCGAAATTATGACTTGCTGCTCATTGATCTGACGCGACCCGACATAGGATTAATTGTGAATACATCAATGAGTATTTTAAAGGTGGTTTTAGCTATTAATGATAAGATTATTGCCAGAATGGCAAGCCTCAACTTGTTTCACTTGACAATACAATTTCAACAGCCGTTTATGAGCACTATTCATTCATATTGCACATTTAATATTAGGTTTTAAAAACGTATGTTGTCCACTACAGTTTCTTCATGCTTATGGCATCCTGAAGACCAGTATTTTAATGATTTCTAAAAGATTTTAAAGGATTAGTTCACTTTTGAAAAAACTTTTGCTGATAATTTACTCACCCCCATGTCATCCAAGATGTCCATGTCTTTCTTTCCTCAGTCGAAAAGAAATTTAGGTTTTTGATGAAAACATTCCAGGATTTTTCTCCATATAATGGACTTCAATGGGAACCGGATGGTTCAAGGTCCAAAAGACAGTTAATAACTGTTTCAGATGCAGCTTCAAATGTCTTTAAACGATATCAGACGATGAATAAGGGTCTTATGCGAAACGATCGGTTATTTCAAAAATTATTCCAAAAATGTAACTTTTCTAAGGACAAATGCTAGCCTTGCTCTATTCTGTGAGGCGCGTTTGCAACGTCACGTATTACGTAATTACGTTCAAAAGGTCACGGGCGACGTAGCCGAAAGTACAGAGTCAGTGTTTACAAGTTGAACGCATAGGTTGAACGTGCAAACTAACTCAAACACCGTTTACAAAAAAAGGAATTAAAAGGAAAAATAACGATGTCGGACGATTTTGATTCTGTACTTCCGGCTACGTCGCCCGTGACCTTTTGAACGTAATTACGTATTACGTGACGTTACAAACGCGCCTCAGAGAATATAGCAAGGCTAGCATTTGTCCTTAGAAAAGTTACATTTTTGGAATAAGTTTTGAAATAACCGATCGTTTCGCATGATGAGACCCTTATTCATCGTCTGGTGTCGTTTAAAGACATTTGAAGCTGCATCTGAAACTGTTATTAACACTATCTTTTGGACCTTGAACCATCCGGTTCCCATTGAAGTCCATTATATGGAGAAAAATCCTGGAATGTTTTCATCAAAAACCTAAATTTCTTTTCGACTGAGGAAAGAAAGACATGGACATCTTGGATGACATTGGGGTGAGTAAATTATCAGCAAAAGTTTTTTCAAAAGTGAACTAATCCTTTAAGTAGTATTACATCACATCGTGAATGTATATTAACACCATTCCTTGTTTTCTTTTGGCACCTGATAAGAGCGTTTGGATCAGAAAGCAGAGACACATGACGTTAGACTTAAGGAGTGGATTATTCACACCAGAGACTTACAGCAAATTTATGGCTGCCAAACCTCCTCTCAAATATACGGAAATTGTAGATAAGCAAACTGCTGCAGAAAGTGTCTTTCAGGTCCAGGCAGATGAGCCGTCCACTCACCAGCCTCCAGAACTACAAGAGAGACATGGAAAACACACACAATATTAGAAATATTTAAAAAAATATTATAGACAATCACAACCCAATAAAATGTATCGATTATATGTGAAAATTGATCTGAAGTACCGACCTAGTGTTTAAGCGAAAGTGCAAAGAATAAGTCAAACGCCCAGTACAAAGAAATTATGAAAATAAAAGGTAAAACAGCTAAATTATTTTAGTAAAAAAAAAAAAAACATTTTAGAGCAATTTACAGTGTTTAAGTCACCACAAAATCATAATGGACATTTTTATTGAATTTTTTTATGGAATACTGCAGTATGCATTAAGATAATTTAACACACTATTTTTTTATTTTTTTTTAAATTTGTGTGCCCTCGTAATCTTTCATCAAAATAACTTCCTCTTGCAACAACATCTCCTCTTCTCTTCTCTGGTCAGGTCAGGTGACGTGTTTTCGGCACAAGGGCGGGACAATTTGTCACTCACATAAGATCACACAGCAATTGCAAACCAAAACAATCCAATCAATTCCTGATGGACAAAATAATATCCCGTCTAACATTTACGTTGCAATAGCGAAGAAAAGACTACCACACCTCCAGTTTCATTCTGACTTTAAAAGTGTAGCTACATTTTATATAGTGCACTGAATTATTAAAGTAAATTCACGTAGATTGGTGTATTATCTCACCTGTTTATCCTGCCTGACAGCCTGGAGGTTGTATATGAACATATCCTGGTACTGAGGCGGAAGCACAGTCAGCAGTACAGAGAGGACTGTAGGAAGCAGCAGTAAGCTCTTGGACAGGGGTGCTTTATCTGTAGGACAGCAGAGAAGCCATGTCAAGGGATGAAAGTTTATTTTCCAAATTTCCTATAAGTCCTTTTGGTAAATATGTGAGCTCAACAAGTGCAGTCAGCATAGATGACAGTCAGACACACAATTTAAATGCTATTAAAGTTTTCATTCATATTTTAAATTAGTTTTCATTTGAATATTTTTATAGTTTTAATTTTTTTTTTTATATATTTTGGGTCAATGACATGACAGATATTTTATTTCCTTTGAAAAAAAAGTATTTAAAGGTACAATATGTAGGAATTTTCACCACTAGTGGTCTCTAACCTCTTACAATAATAGAGGCGTATATCGATGATGCAAAGGATTAAGCGGAATTATGTATTTTGTTGTCAAGCTGATGGATCCTTTATGGATGAGTGAATACGTTTTTAACATGACCGTGGTGTGAAGGAGGGCGCGATTGCTACACGTTTAATGTTACCAGCACCGCATACATCATGAGTCCTGCGGATATAAAGGAATAAGGACATTTCATTCTACCGAACTACTCGCAAGTGCTGAACTACTCACACAGGTCAGTGTATTAGACTAATTAAACTTGAGGTAACGCAGTGCTGTTTCACTTGCTCTAACAGTTACACTATCACACTAAACGGCATTTGAGTGTGTTGAATGTTGTCAGTTAGGTTGTGTGTTGGATGTATGAGACTAAGTACGTTAAGCTAGGTCAACATTAGAACAACATAAATATAATAAACATGTAATAAAGTACGTGGAACATCGTGTCTCTGTCAAGTCGAAGTTAAGGCGTGGACATGGAGCTCTCAGCATCTCGAAAGATATTGATTTTCGTTTTAGTCCTCTTTTTGTCTCAAAAGCCTGCTTGCCATGCTCCATAATGTTTGCTCCATAACAAAACAACGACAGTGTGAGCATCCTTCTAGGAATAACGGCATAACCATAGACTGTAAAAAATAACCCCAACGTCTATCGCCATGGTTACTATGGCACTACGAATGGAAACCAATGGTAAAGCGGATATGACACAACTGACTGGCGACTCCTCACCCTTGCTGACACGCCCCGTTTCCTTGGTTAAAATCGCAGTCTTCTCACGATTTACAAATAGTTGGAAAGTGAAACATTTGGGATATTGTAAGTAATCAACTAAACAAAATATATAACATTGGCCTAGTGGTTTTAGGGTATTTTACTGCAAAAATCCTACATATTGTACATTTAAATTAAAATTAATGACATCACTTTAAACTATAAAACTTACTTAGTTTTAATTAATTTTCAGTACAATCAAATATCCAATATTGTTTTATGTTTGGTGTATCTTAAACCCTCAAACTGTGGCATTTTACAATGCAAGCCAAATTTAAAATCAAACGATATAATTATTTTGTATTTCACAGAATAATTAAAGTCACAGGCTTAGAACAGCTTAAGAAAAGGTATTTTTTTTTACTAAGAAAAGGTAAAAAGAAGAGTTCATTCAATCTCTGTATGTCTAAGTTAGCTCTCATTGTAAATAATAAAACATGTCGCATTTCCGAGAGCAGCGCCTGTTTCACCCCCAACTTTTTAAACGAAAGCAAAACTTCCTGTCTTAAATCGCGAGGTAAAGCAAAATCATTTGAAGGCAAGGATGATGTCTGAAATGTGATAATAATCGATTAAAGGTCATGACGACTGAGCTTTAATCTGAATGAATGACAGCAGGATATGATCTTCATGACATGATGATTTTGAGCTATAATTACTTACACAATCCCCACGAACCGGTGGACGTAAACATCATGCCACTTATGCGGAATATAACTAAGAAGACTGACAAGATAACGTTTTAAAGGCACTGAATGTACAACGTAAAAACATTAGAAGTTAAATGGAAATCTCGCCATATGAGAGGGAAGGGGAAAGGGTATCAAGGATGGTGCCTCGCAGGAGACAATCTTCATCCGCGTCACTCCTACAAAATAAGCGTTTTCTGTTATGAGCCACTAGAGGCCGTGAGTTAGTGACTTTACCACACAGGTTGTTTAGACTTTTATGTCAATAATTTTGACTTAAATATTGATTTTATATATCATAATTTCAACATTTCACATAAATAAGTTAGTAAGTCGTACATTTAACAACTCTAAAAACAAATTAGGCAACTGGCGAAATTTCCGAAGCATATTTTTCCCCTCATGTGATGTGGCAGAATGTCTTCCTTCCATAGATTTTGTCAACTGTTTTTCACAACACATGTATTTGTCTTAAAGAAACTGATCTAAACATGGAAATGAGAGATTGTCCATGTTTTTAATCATCCATGGTTTTGTCTGATGGTTATACAGTCGTGCTCAGAATTAATGGCACCCCTGTTAAATATGATGAAAACTGGCTGTAAAAAATAATTCTGCATTGTTTATCCTTTTGATCTTCCATTCAAAAAATTGGCAAAATTCTTTCATTGAAGCTAAAGAATTGAAAGTGGGGGTAAATCACACTATGAAATAAATGTTTTTCTCCAAAACACTCTGGCCATAATTGTTGGCCCCCCTAGAATTTTTTATGAGAAAAATATCTCTGAAGTACATTCCCATTAATATTTAATTTTTTAAGCAAATCAGGGTGACTAGGAACATGAAATTGTCCAGCTATGACTTCTTGTTTCAAGGAGTTTAAATATGAGGAAGCACAAAGGTCAAATTCCCTGAATCATCCATCACAATGAATAAAACCAAAGAACATGGTTCTGATGTGCATCAAAAGATTGTTGAGCTTCACAAAATAGAAAGTGGATGTAAGAAAATAGCTAAAGAATTGAAAATCCCCATTTTGACCATCAGGACAATAATTAAGAAGTTATAATCAACTAAAGATGTTATGATTCTGCCAGGAAGAGGAGGTGTGTCTATTTTGCCTTAATGGACGGTGAGGATGAAAGTTTGAGTGTCCAAAGACTCTTCAAGGATCACAGATGGAGAATTGCAGAGATTAGTTGAGTCTTGGGGTCAGAAAACCTAAAAAAAAATATCAGACAACCCCTACATCCCCACATGTTGTTTGAGAGGGTTTCAAGAAAAATGCTCCTCGCTCATCCAAAAACAAACTCCAGCATATTCAGGTGTCAGACACAACTGGATCTTCAAACGTCACAGGGTTCTGTGGTCAGATGAAACTACAAAGCAAACCCAGCAGATGTGTTTGGTGCAAACAGGGATGAAGAGTACCCCATGCCTACGGTTAAATATACTGCTGGATCTTGTATGTTGTGGGCCTATTTATTTGTTGGAGGTCCTGGACATCTTGTTCCGATACATGGTATTATGGATTCTATCAAATACAAAAAGATAAAAAATAAAAACCTGATGCCTTCTGCTAGAAATCTTATAATGGGCCGTGGTTGGATCTTCCATCAGGACAACGATCCAAAACAAAAATCAAAAATCAACACAAAAATTAGTTACGGAGCACAAAATGAAGCTTCTGCCATGACCGTCCCAGACCCTGACCTGATGAGTGGAGTGAACTGAAGAGATGAAGCACCAACATGAATCTGGGAATCTGCAGGATCTGGAGAGAGTCTGTATGGAAGAATGGTCTCTGATCTCTGGTCAGGTGTTCTCCAAACTCATCAGGCATTATAGGAGAAGACTCAGATAGGTTATCTTGGCAAAAGTTAACAGATCTGAGGTTGCAAAAAGTTTTTAAAAAAACTTGAATGCAAAAAGCATTCAAAACACACTAGAAAAAACAGAAAAACACATATTTTAGTGGAAAATTTAGTGTTTACCCTAACAAGTAGGCCTATGTTTAATTACCACAATAAAATTAATTCACAAAATTAAAATGATATGTCCTTGTCCAAGCATAACAGCCTTTGCACTTGACATCAATGTATTATGTTCACAATTAATGTATATGAGCTTTCTATCATTTGAAGCAGATAAATATGGGAATGATGTATAGCTACCAATATATGAAGTAGTAACATTAGTAGTAGTAGTAACATGTAATCTTTATTTTCAATATTATTTAACGAAATGTGAAATAAAGCGTAATGAAAAACTGTATCACTGTCACCGTCTCTCAAAGAAAATTGTGTTGGGCTTGGACCATAGACTGTAAAAAAAGTTTGGCTTGGACCTACAAATTTTATTATACTGCACTGTAGCTTAGTGACCACACGATGGCAGCGCAATCTTCCGGATTGATTGACTACTAGACATACAGTGACAATTACAAAAACACGATTAATTAAACCAAAGCTAACTATCTCTTACAATGGATGCATTGTATGTCTCTAAACTATGTAAACGATGCAACTTTTCATATCACTTTAAATTAAATTGAAGTTATGAATCATGTTTAAGTTTTTAAAGTTCATTCTCCTCATGAAATGTATAGTTAAATACTGTCACACACACACACACACACACACACACACACACACACACACACACACACACACACACACACACACACACACACACACACACACAAAATATGACATGTCTTAATGACCTTATAATAATAATTTTATAATAATTTATAATAATAATAATAGTTTTAGGAATTTATGAAATGACCCACTACAGTTTCACTGTGTTCTTGATGTCTTTTCTTTTAGTTTTGGGGAGAAACCTTTCAGCCACATCAATGAATGGTAAAGACTTTTAAAATATTTAACTATAGTATCGCTGAAACTTTGTTTCTGCTATTATGATATTCTGACTTTTTAATGTTTAGTTTTTGCTATTTTACTATTCTGATTGCATTGAAAATGTGAACATCAGCATCAATTTCAAGATGTGAAAATCAACGGTATACCGTTTTTTAAATAGGAATTACACAGCATCCATGGTGGGCCAATCAACTGTTCTTCTTGGCCTTCAGGTCTTGAGATTTTCAGAACCTGCATTGTGAGTCTAATAATTGACAGTACCACATGTGAAAATTTCATCAAAATAAAAACTTCTTTTCACCCCTGTTCAATCAGTTAATTTATGCGGTTTAAAAATGTTTGAATGGTTTTCCTTAACCTTCATTTCAACTGTGTTGTTTTGTTCAGTGATATGAGAGTTTACTGAAAGGGTAGTTCACATTCAGTTTACTCACACTATAAGTGCACTATTAATCAATGATGTGGCAAACAGATCCTAGAAAATAATGCACATATTTTCTACTCTGAGATGAATATCTCTGTTGTGTTCTAGCTGCAGCAACAACAAAGAGAGTTCTTGCATTCACATCTGTCAGATGTCATTTTGACTGTCATCTGACAACCAGAGACCTTGACCTCAGATCCTTGTATCTCCCAATAATAAGACTATCTTGTTTAACCAACAAAGTGACGCTGATGTGTTGTTCATTCTAAACAATGCAGAAATATAGAAGCTAAGAAGATCTTGGTTTATGTCAAGCCCATAACCAAGCTGTTCACAAAGAATGCATTTTATGCAATACTTTTCCATCGGTTTTCTAGGTAAACATGAAGTATGAGTTTGCCCCAGTGAGCCTTCTCACACAGACTGTGACTGTGGAAAGTCAGGGAGGAAGAGGAGCAGGTCTTTCTAGTTGCCCGTGATTGGCCCAACCAGACCTGGTTTCCAGAACTGATGCTCCTCTCCACAGTCCCTCCTTTTCTCTCAGGAACCTTTTCTCTCAGGAACAGGGCACTGTATGGCGGAGGTTCTAGGTGATCTACCACAAGCTGTTGTAGATACCATCACTTCTGCGAGAGCACCCTCTACAAGGCATGCTTACGCCCTGAAGTGGAACCTGTTTGTTGACAGGTATGAGAAGACCCCCAAAGGTCTTCGATCGGTACTGTGCTTTCCTTCCTGCAAGATGGGTTGGAGCGTTGTCTCCCTTCACTCTTAAAGTGTATGTTGCCTCTATTGCTGCACCTATAAGGTGCAGTTGATGGGAGATCCATGGGGAAGCCTAAGGGGAGGTTCCTGATGGGGAGCGAGAAGTGAGGAGGAGGCAGACCCAGTCCTGGCTTTTCACTGTCCCGTTTGCACCTGTATGTGTACAGAATGAAAAGCCTCAGGACCTCAGACCAACTCTTTGTCTGTTACGGAGGCCAGCAGAAGAGAAAGGCTGTCTCCACTGGATAGTGGATGCCATCATCTTGGCGTATCAAGACGCACCGCCCACCCCGGATTGCGAGCCCACTCTTCTTGGGTGCTGGCACAGGGGGCCTCGCTGACAGATATTTGTAGAGCTGCGGGCTGGATCATAGCTTGTCAAGTGTTGAAAATTGTATATAGTGTTTGAACAAATGTGTCAGAAAAAGTGCACTTTCAACACGGTCCCTTAGCTTTCCCGGCGAAACTCACATTGCGGGGGCTTTTGAGGGGCAGTGCTTATTACATAGAGCGAAGTCATATTTGGCTAAGTCGTTTAGGAGGTAATTCCCATTTTTCAATGAATTCCTGGTGAATATCAAAAACAAAACTAACTTTACCCCGCTTAGAAGCTGTGCGGAGTGTACACAACACACACAACACAATATAACTATATTGTGCATGCTACAGAAAACATAACAGCAAACATTATTAATATTACTTACAGATTGTGATTCGGAGGAGGACGAACCTGATCCATAACATTACACTGGATTGCAAATATTACTCATTGCAAATATGAACTCTGACCACTGATTCTTCACATGCTCATCCCTGGACAATGGAAACAAGTGGCTGAACTGTCTTTGCAATGTAGAACACAGCGTCTTCTCGACATGATGCGATTCAGCTGAAGAATTTGAATGTGTTCTAGACGTCACTTCAAGTCTGCGCGCGCAGTTGTTGGGAGCAGCCAATGACCTCTCTACGTCACGATGTAACAGCTAATGACTCGTTTCAAAAAACAATTCATTTCATAGACTCTCTCACTTTTGAAAGACAATAACTTTATAAACGGTGCACTTTCAGATATAAATCTTTGCAGGATGTTTTCATTCCCTTAGAGCTATATTCCACACTACATGAACAGTCATTTTCAAAAATCCATGATAGGTGCTCTTTAACGAGTTTTATAGACATTGTTTCTTATTCAAAAGTGGTGTTTTGCAACTTTGCATATGGCAGAGCATGAAGCATATTTCGTGTTCGTCCATCTGTGCAAGATAATTTAACCCTTTAAGCATGCGTGATATGTTTCAGATAGTAGCCTATATGGCAAGTGTAAACAATCGGATATGGGTCACAATTTAAAGAATGTGTAAACAGACGATATAGGCAACAAATCAGAATTGGGCATCAAGACCTGCAGTGTAAATGAGGCCATAGAAGCCCGTCAACACTGTAAGCCCCGCTCAAAGTGTCGGCTTGCCCTCCTATGGACTGGATACGTGCGCCATTCTTGCTCTAGTTCTTTTTTGGCCAACCCTGTTGAGTTCCTCCTCACCCCTCGGCAATGGACTTGGTGGAGCATCCAATGCCAAGCCTAACACTCATATGCATTGGCGGAACCTGTGCTTGGCTGGGTCCCATATGTTGTGATCCCTACGGCAATCCCATATGTATTCCCCGGTACGGCTCCCTGCGGTGAGCCCGTGTCTTTCCCGAGCTTCTGTCTCTAACCAGTGATGTCTCCCCCCTGCTGTAGGCCGGAGCCACCTCAGTGACATTCCATATGTTGTACTGCCCAGAAACGTCCAGTCCATACATTTAACCTCCACATGATTCCTCCTTTGATTCCTCCTTCCTTTGTATTGCGTAAGTTTAGCTTACTCTACGGGGAGATTTATCTTCTCGAGATATTGAAACCAAAATAATTATCCTTAATTTTGTATTCATTGTCAACGTAGTGCAGCAGCTAGCAGACCTAGAGCAGGCTGTCTATTGCCCTGCGGGAACTGCAGCAGCCTACCACTGAGCCTGACGTGACTAAACGTCCAATCAAGGGTGCTTGCGCCCTCACCGCGTCCTGGCCCGCCAGAATGAGCGTGGCTTAGCATATATAAGCAGGGCTCGGAGGATGTTTCTCTGATTTTCATCTCTTCAGCGAAGCTCTCCGCATCGCTGGATCTTGAGATCGTCGAAACAGAGACTAGCCAGCTTAGGACAGTGCCTGAGGAAGCCGGCCATCTTTGCCACCTTCAGCCTTCCGTGCCAGCTATGCTATCCGGCGACGTATCCTACAAGCTTTACTGCATCTAAAAGAGCCGAGTGTCTTTTTTAAAGATAGGAAGATGCATGGCCTCTTTGACTGTTACAGAGAGGCACCTTTGCTTGACGCCAGCTGAAATGAGAGGGTCTGGGCGATCTGTTTTCCTCAACGCTCCTCTCTCCCACACTGGTCTCTTTGGCCCGGCAGTGAACGGGATCGTGGACCATTTTTCTGAAGTTCAGAAAACCTTACAAGCCATGAATCTGTTCCTGCATCGTCACACTAGCTCCGCTGCAGGTCGCCCACATGACCAGCAGTCTGCACGAGCCTCCACACAGCACCTAGCTCAGCCCAGACAGTCCAGTCATTCTTCGCAACGATAGGGCGGCCGCCCTAGATCACGCTCAGCCAACTGCAGCAGACCACACACCCCACATAGGCTGTGACCACAGATCACGCTGAAACCTGAGCATGCAATGCGCTCCTACTGTAGCAACAGTAGGAGGAAAAAGAAGGTTGAGTCTCATCATGGCCGGACTAACATCAAAGCTTTTCGCCCTGACAGTCCCCTTAACACAGTCTACTGAAGTGAGTCATTTAGCAGCCAAAGAGTCTGTGACACAACCCGCTCGCCTGCACACAATCGCCGGTTTTACGGCGACCCAGAGAAGAGCATAATGTCAGGTTATCTGGCTCACGCCGATGGTGTTTTAAGTGTAAAAAAAAGTGCCCATGCCCCAGTGCTCACCCATACACACAACACTTCCCGTGTCACACACAGAGCCCACTCTTATAAGGCAGGCAAATGCCGCTCGAGTGTTGACTGCAGCAGATGTGCCCACGTGTCAGTGCCCACACCTACTGTCTGCCCGCTCTATTACACGACCAAGTAACGCGCATCACAAAGCGCAGCCTTATATCAGTCAGGTTATGAATGTAAGTCTCGTGCCCACTCGCAAGTCCTCCCGCTTATTAACATGCACGTTGCACACGGCGCCACACGCTCCACGAAGTGCAGCCTCACATAAGTCACAATATGAATGTAAGTCTCGTGCCCGCTCGCAAGCACTCCCGCTTACTAACATGCACTTCGCCCACGGCATCAAGCACACGTCACAAAGTGCAGCCTCATATCAGTCAGGTTATGAATGTAAGCACTCCCCATTCACAGCAATCGGGGCGCTACATATAAACCAGCCTGCTACCACTGTCAGCGAGCTGCCCTGCCAGACGCAATAGTGGACACAATCATGCAGTCTAGAGCTCCTTCTAAATGGTCTGTGTTCTCTAAATGGTGTGCTGACAAAGACTTGGACCCACGAAGGTGCAGGGTTCCATGGTTGCTCAGTTTCCTTCAAGAGCTGTTGGATAAGGGTAGGTCCCCTTCCACACTTAAAGGAGTAGTTCACTTTTCAAAAAACTTTTGCTGATAATTTACTCACCCCGATGTCATCCAAGATGTCCATGTCTTTCTTTCTTCAGTCGAAAAGAAATTAAGGTTTTTGATGAAAACATTCCAGCATTTTTCTCCATATAATGTACTTCAGTGCGGTTCAAGGTCCAAAAGACACTTTCAGTACAAACTGCAAACTGTTCAAAGGGCTTTAAACGATTCCAGACGATGAATAAGGGTCTTATCAAGCGAAATGATTGCTCATTTAAAAAAAAAAAAAAACAAAGTTTAAGTTTTATAAGCTCAAATGCTTGCCTTGCTCTGTACTGCGATGCACGTTTGGGACTCTCCTGTTTGAACTCGTTCATCAAAATGAATGGATCCTTTTCCGAGTCAATTCGTTTGTTTCGTTCGTTGAATGTCTGTCAGCGCTACTTGTCTTAAATTTGGCCCGAACGACTCATCCTGGCTATGTTCCCAAAGTGATTGGCACTCCGTTCAGAGCACAGGTCATTTCCCTATTGGCTCTTCCAACATCCAGAAGTGAGAGTGATGTTAATCTCCTCTGTCTGGTCAGGGCGCTGAGAGTTTACAATACGCGCTCCGACCCCAAAGGTCTTGCCGCCTCGAAACAGAGTCTGTCTAGATGGATTGCTGCTGCTTACGCGGCAAAAGGTCTGCAATGCCTCCTGGGCGTCAGGGCTCATTACACCAGAGGCGTGGCCTCTTCGTGGGCATGGTCCAGCGGAATTTCTATCCATGACATGTATGGTGGTGGGCTGAGCCTCCCTGTCCACCTTTGTCAGGTTTTATAACCTGGAAGTTCCCGCACTGCAGGCGAAACTATTGTGTTTCTATAAGTGAGAGGTCAGTTCTGCTCAGGTATTATCGTGCGAAGGCCACTCTCATATGATTTAGCTCTGCTGGTTGAGCTGCACTGTATCAGGTTATGTGCTATATGCTTATGCATTGACCGGTACCGCTGCTCTGTATTCCCTGTGAGTGCTTATAAACATGCGCTTATATACATGTGCTTATTCCCGCTTATCTGGGATTTTCCTGGGATTCATGAAGTGGATGCTGGCCTGCACGACATTGACAAAGGGTTCCCGTAGCGTAAGCTAAACTTACGCAATACGAGAGAACCTCTCGTAAGAGAACGAAACGGTTACCTAATGTAACCTCGGCTCTATATATCGTGCTCGCGCCATGAGCGCTATTTTCGCTTCAGTTGATGAAATCAAGAGAAACAGCCTCCGAGTCCTGCTTATATATGCTAAGCCACACCCATTCTGGTGGGCCAGGAGGCGGTGAGTGCGCGAGTGCCCTTGATTGGACGTGATGTCACGTCGGGCTCAGTGGTAGGTTGCTGCAGTTCCCACAGGGCAGCCTATGAGCACGCTGGACAGCCTGCTCTAGGTCTGCTAGCCGCTGCTCTGTGTTGACAATGAATACAAAATGAAGGATGATTTTTTGGCTTTAATATCTCGAGAAGATTAATCTTTCCCATAGCTTAAGCTAAACTTACGCAATAGTAAGTTCTAGAAAGAACCGACATTACTTTAGGTAATTGATTCGTTGTTGTTGTTTTTATTTTACTAATTTTAAATTCATAATAAGAATAATGTTTTAGGATTACATATTTAAAATGTATTATTATTATTATTATTATTTTTAAAATATCCAAATTGATTGTGATTATATAAACATAAAATAAATCGGGAAGAATTAAGTAATACATATTGCTACCACATACACAATAAATGAAGACAATATGGGTTTAACCAGTTTCCAATAATGAAACAGGCCATTTGGCTTTTGATAAATGATCAGTGCTATCGTCTGACTTCAATTTCACAAACAAGAGCTTTCTCTGCTAAGGAATTAATTAAAACACGACATCTTTCATTTGAACCGCTTTGAATGCTCAGCTGCAAGTCAACGTCAAGCTGCTACATTAAGTAAAATACTTTTGTTTGTTCCCCACTGCTGGCTTTGAGATAAATTAGCCTGTTTGTGTAATGACCATCTGTTGGGTGTTTTAGACGTGTTGCACTGGCTGGCGGTGGCGTTGCTTAGGGGGAGTTACTGTTTTTTTTTAAGATAATCATGAAAAAGGACACAGTAGTCATGACTAATGGAGATAAAGAAAGACATCAGCTTCTGTGTCCCAACTATCGCCAACTAATAGAGGTTCCTGGGGTGCTTGGGCTGTCTGTGTAAGAGAGTGAGAAATAGCTCTTCTGGGTACCCTAATCTGTGTTACTAAGCATATATGCTTACACCTTTCTTATGCTATAGTATAGCCTGAAATTAAATGTATGGACCAGAGTGGAATAAATACTCTAACTGGGAATGTTCTCGGAACTGTGGAAAATGTTCTGGCAAGGTTCTCTCAAATTTATGAAACCAGTAACGCTAACAGAATGTTCGTTCAAACTTATTTTTCATTAAAAACGTTACCACAAAAAATTTTTTTATACATAGCTCATAGAATTTTTTTCTGAAACATTAGGTGTTCGTCTAACTTACTTACGTTACTAACTAGGCTAATTTCAGAGGTTTAGAAAATGTTTGGCAAATTATAAAATGGAGTTTCACTAAGGTTCACACATGACCAAGAAAATGTGTGTGTGTGTGTGTGTGTATACAGGCAAAAGCACTAGGGAAGAATCCCTTTCTCTCGTGTTCCTATGCAAACTAATTATGTGTGTTTGCAAACTATGATTTTATGACTCTTTTTTTGAACATTGAATCTATTCTAATTCTGAATCTTCAGCCTGTCATTCAGACTTTTGTAATTCATACTCGACCCTCTCAGAGCTGGATTCAATTCTAGGTCTGCACACCGAGGCGGAACGTGACACAAATCAGATCCGAGGACTGGTTTCACACAATAGATTTTAAGGACGCATACTTTCATATATTCATCCTTCCTCAACTCAGGAAGTCCCTCAGGTTTGCTTTTGGGGACAAAGCTTACTGGTATTGATGTGATGACCTGACAGTAGCTGCTCGCATCTAAGCCTGCCTGACACATTTCTGGCAACTTTCACCTAGCGAAGACAGAGCTGCTTGTGGTCCTGGCCAACCCAACCTAACACTACACCACAACTTCTTCATTCAGCTACACTCTAAAAAATGCTGGGTTGTTTTAACCAAATTTTGGGTCAAATATGGACAAACCCGAAATGTTAGGTTAAAAATGTAATGTAAAAATTTAACCCAACGGCTGGGTTAGTCCATATTTGACCCAAAGTTGGGTTAAAACAACCCAGCATTTTTTTAGAGTGTAGGTTCATCATCCATAACTCCATCCAGGTCAGCCAGGAACCTTGGAGTTGTGATTGATGATCAATTGAACTTTACAGACCACATTGCTAAAACTGCCAGGGCCTGCAGATTTGCCTTGTACAACATTAGGAAGATCCGCTCCTTCCTATCAGAGCATGCTATGCAACACCTTGTCCAAGCGCTTGTTCTATCCAGACTGGACTATTGTAATGCTCTCCTGGCTGGTCTTCCAGCTTGCTCTGTCAAACCTCTGCAACTGATCCAGAATGCTACAGCTAGAGTGATCTTTAATGAGCTGAAGAGAGCACACGTCACTCCTCTCCTCACAAAACTGCACTAGTTGCCAGTTGCCGCTCGCGTGAAATTCAAGTTTGACTTTTGTATACAGAACAACCACTGGCTCTGCTCCATTTTACCTAAACTTTTACCTAAACGTCATCTTGTGGTGCTCTCAAAGAGGCACAAAATATATTTCTCCTGGTTTGTTCCCTGCTGGTGGAATGATCTGCCTACCTCAACCCGAGCTGCTGATTTTCAAGAAACGCTGAAGATGCATCTTTTTCAGCAACACCTGATCCATTAATAATAACACTTTATGTTCTATTCTATATCTATATCTTCTATTCTATTCTATATACTGCATTAAACTGGGAAGGGTCATAGCACTTGTACAGTTGTCCTATTTTTAGTTTCACTGCTTCTATTGTTCTCATTTGTAAGTTGCTTTGGATAAAAGCGTCTGCTAAATAAATAAATGTAATGTAAATGTATTGGGTTCTTTCTTTCGGCCTAGCCTTGTCACGGCTTACTTGTCACGTTTGGTCGATTTTGGCTCAATTGGAGCAGATGGCAGAGATGTCGTCCTCACTAACATGAAAGAATTGGGGTTGAATGCAAAGAAAACTTAGAAAATTAAAAACTGAAGCTTTAATTAATATGATATTTAAGTAAGGCTTTCACAGACAGTGGTGATGGAGCCAACAGATAAGTGACCGGAAAAGCCTGGCACTTTTGTGATTGTATATAACATAACATTGTAGATTTTTTCTTAGTTTTCTCAGAACTATACTACCATAATGTATACTCTAGTATGTATATATATTGATCTTAGCTATGTTCACTCTTCAGCGAGTGTTCAGTCGACTACAGCCGAGTCGATAATTCTAACTTACTTGTTTTCTTGCTGGGCAGCTTAAATGACAGACAGACTTGAGTAATTGTCCGCAGCCGCTCTTTATTATGACCGGGAGTTCTAGATCAGTTCTCAGAGAATCTCAACCCAAAAGAAGAATACAACAAGCTTTATAGGAGCTGTTGTTTTCTATTTTTATTAATGATTTGTCTTTTATTTTGAAGCGTGCCACTATTGCTCTGTATGCAGATGACTTAACTATTTTTTTTGTCTGATTATGACTCTACCAGACTTAATACTGTATTAAATAATGAATTACAATTAATTGAAAAGTGGAATAGAGTAAATAAATTGAAGATTAATGTTGGGAAGAGTAAATGTATGATGTTGGGATCTAATCATCTTTTAAAAGATTCCCCCGTTTTGAATTTGTCAGTTGGTGGTTTGATAATTGAACAAGTGGCGGAGGCCAAATTGCTCGGTGTGATTGTGGACAGCAGGTTGACCTGGAATGCTCATATAAAATTAATATTGAATAAAATGGGCAGGAGTATGGCCACAGTTCGTCATTGTAGAAAATGTATACCGTTTCGTATACGGAAAACTTTAGTGGAATCAATAGTTTTGTGTCATCTGGACTATTGTTCCATTATTTGGGCTTCAACTACAGAGAATAATTTAAACAGATTACAGATTGCACAAAATAAAGCAGTGGTGGCATGGAACTCGCTCCCATTATTTTTGGTCTCAGAGAGTCACAATGTTAGTTTTTCCAAAAGATTGAGACTGTATTTATTTACTTTGGAGTAATTGTAATTTTTATAATTAATAATGACTGGACAATGAGCTATAATAATTGAAATGTGATTTTCATATTTTGTGTTGTACCCAGAGAGTGGTAATATTTTGCGAGCTTGTATTCTGATGTTATGTTGTTATGTTTAGTGTGTGTGTGTTTGTGTGTGTGTGTGTGTGTGTGTGTGTGTGTGTGAGAGTTTGATTATTTATGATGTTGTGTGCACTTCTGTATCTGTCTTTATTGTTGTACAGCTTTGATGGTAAGTTTTTGTTAAAATGTTGTGACCCCAGGAAGAATAGCTGCTGCTTAATGTAGCAGCTAATGGGGATCAAAATAATAAACATAAACATAGGATAAAGCCAGATACATCAAAATAGAATCATCATGACTAACATGTCACACTCTATCGATATATGGTTAAACTGTTTAAAGCAACCCCTGCAACCCAATAGGGATTAATATTTCAATCAATCATTTCACAATACAGTCAAAGAACGTTTAATCCATTTTCAAAGTTCCATTGACCAAGGTAACATTGAGTAAAAAGTTTGTTAGAAGGGTATAGATCATATCGAAAGTTCGCCTGTTGGCTAGATCCTAAATAAAAGGTAAAACTTACAGAAAAGTACGATTTATTTTGGTTTATTGTTAGATCTAGAATGGACAGTTAGTCACCATCAGACACAAAAATGGGAAGTGTGATAAAAGTTTATCATGCTTCATCTAAAATCAGATTTTTTACGGTTAGTAACATTATTAATTGTATGTATAAAAATTCTCCACAACATCCAAAGTAAAATTCAAACTGAACCAAGAAAATCATTATTTTTACATAATTTTTTTGCTCATATATAACATGCATTTTTTTAATGCAAGCTAAAGAGAAACCAACCAATATTTTGTCTGAAAGCCAGACAGAAAATGACCAAATCACACTTGTTTACATGAAAAAAGAACAGAAGAATGAAGAGTAAAAGACTTGAATAGATATAGTTATGTCTCTGTCTTTGTCAACCTCAACAAATTAGAGTGTGTTTCTTGTAATAAAGAAAATCCAGATTTGTCGGCAGCACTGTCTCCTGCTGTTTGCTTTGTCCATTAAAAGGAAATGAGCAGATGGCAGTTGGCCTCCTCTCATCCTTTTTTCTCATCTCCCTCTCTCGATGTTTCTCCCTTTCTGCCATCCTCATTGTCCATTAATCTCTCTCTTCACAATCTGCATGAGTATAGAGCTGACAGCGAAGCCCCCAGGGAGAGGGAGGGAAAACAAGCCAATCCAGCTGTCAGAAGTCCAGCAAAGGGACATAAGTCCTCTCAAGCACCCAGTGCCCCTGTCAAGCAGCTTGAGTGAGAGCACGCACACACTCACGCATATCTGTGACAAGGAAATGGCAAAACTAGACAAAACAAACAAACAAACAAACAATATATTCTCATTAAAAAGAAATCTTTCCAGGAAAAGACTGTACAAAATCTATCTTACAGTGAGTTGTTGTCCAGGTGCAATTGTAAATTAAAGGGATAGATTGACCACAACTCACTCACACTCATGTCATTCCAAACCTGTATGACTTTCTTTCTTCTGTGTAATGAAAAACCTCTGTACTAAGATATTTAGATTCTCATTTGTAACTTCCAGCAAAATTTTAATTGCAAGATGCAATGTCCAAAAAATCACCAATTACAAATATGAACAAGTGTTTAACACATTTCAACAATCATGTACAACGTCAACGCTGTTATAATGATTTTAGATGCCACTATCAATGCTGAGGAGGTTCCTGGACTGGGATGAATAACATTTCTCATTTCCTTATTTACTTGACATTGCGCCAATATGGAACACATTCAAGCACTGTTCAATATCAATTTAACTTTGGCAGTGCTTTGTTTTTGTGTTTTAGGTGAATACAGGCCTTGAAGCTCAAGGCCCTGGGCCTCTACTACTTTAATGACTAATTTTAAAATGCATCAAACTTTTGAGCGTCAGGGTAACCCCTACTGTATATGTTTTGGTTGTCCACATTAGCATTCGAAGGCCTACACCAACAACGACATTCCCACTCTTTTTTTTACTTGTGAATTTACATGACTTTTCAGTTTTTATTTTTCAACCAGTAGAGTGTTTATGAAAAACATTGCCCACCCTGCATTTATGTTGTTCATTGTTCGTCCAAAATATGTCTCAATGTCATTTTTAGTGGATGAATGAAGTCATTTACTTTCAGGTTCACACGTCTTCACATTAACACTGACATTTCACAGCAAGAAAGTGTCCTACTTTGTGTATCTTTTGAAAATAATGCACTTGTTTTAGTGAAACGATTGTACTGTATTTCTTGTTTGATATTTTGATAATGGAAAGTCATTCATAAAGTTTTAAGTGTGACTTAAGTGTTCACATGCTTATTGGGGCTGCTGCATCGCTGTTAACTTCCTTTTTTTCTCTGTCATGAAAAGCTGAACTAAATAAACAGTCCCCTCTTTTGTCAGGGTCACTAAATTCACCATCATTTCCTCAGAGGGCAGTTTAAAATCAGAAGTTGATCTCCTCTCCCTTTCTTCTTCTCGAGAATGAGTCAATTTCACGGCACATTATCCCTGCACCATTCTCCCTTTCCCCCGACTCTCTCTCTCATTAGGAGGGAGAAGGAGCAACATGAATTAGTAATGACAGTGAAAGGTTTGAAAAGCGGAGCGCTACTCTCATGACCTTTCATTACCCGTCCACTGCCTGGCTCTCATCTTGTTCTAACACTCATTTGGATAACTTGTCCTGCACCTCCACTGTCTGTGCTAATGTATAATAGGCATTCTCTGATTAGATTATACATTTGTGCTACTCCGCCGTGGCTGGATGTCTTATGATGAACCATTCAATGGTCTTGTTAAAGTCATTTAGGTTTATAATGGACCAACAGATAAAAATACAAAATATCTATCATCCAGTGTTGACTGTGTATTACTGCAATTTAAGTATGCTAATTCCAGCTTGCCACAATCAGGGTTAAGGATCACCACAATAAGTCTAATTGGACTTGCATAATAAATAATAATTTTACCAATCCTGTCAGATTGAGTTGATAATGCAACGTTGGTCTTGTGTAATTCATTTTTACATAGTGTACAGCAGACACATTATTAACTATACAGTAACTCTGAGTGCACCAACTTGATACACTAGCTAGGCGATGAAAAATGCCTCTCCCTTTCAAGGTTGATTGAAACTTTAACCTCATATTCAATATGCCAGAGAGACCTGGAAAGTGCCAGAGACTGGGCTTTTTTCCACAATAGGGGCCTGAATAATGCAACAATCAGTCAATTATTCATCTCTCCTGGCTTCTTATTATGTTCAGAGAGAGAAAGAGAGAGCATACCGCTAAACAGTACAGCTTGAGTGATTGGCTAAATGCTGCGTCAACACATTTAGTGCATGTGCTCTTGAGAAAAGTGAAAGTGTCTATCTTTATGACACTCTGTCTTGGAAGTTTAAAATAAAATAAATTTAAAAAACTTTTACCAGTGGTAAACAAGAGTATATTTATGTCTTAAGGTAAAATAAATAAATAAATAAAAAGTCAGGTAAAAGAGAGAAAAAAAAACTAGAATAAAATACAAATAAAAAAATAAAAAAATGAAGAATTGTGGTCTTTATGTCTTGGAAGTAAAATAAAATAAATAAAGAGTAAAATAGATTTTAATTTAGATAAATAATAAACAAAACAAAACAATGATGCATTGCATGCTTTACCAGTCCAGTGGCAAACAAAAACAAGAGTGGGTAGACTTCAAGTATCAGTCAGTGAGTGTTTTGAAAGCTCTACCTTGTAAAGCATGTGGGAAAAATCTTTATTTTGTTCCAGATGGACAGGACAGAAGTAACGACATGCCAGCATGCTCTCCATGTCGGGTAGGATAATAAACGCAACTGAACAAAAAAAAAAAAAACTCAACAGCGTACAATGCACATTAGCATGTCTACACTTTATGTACATATTTGATGATTTGAGACATTTCTGCAATGATTCCATGTACAACAATGACAAAAAAAATCTAGACATCTATACCTTCTTTTTGAAATAACAGACAGATACACAGTACGCATTTAAATGCAGCGTCTATATTTGATAAATAACTGAATAAATTGAAATCTCTCTTCGGACAGCTTCCTTGAGGAAAGGATGCTTTAAAATTGACTTAAAATGTGAAATGATCGAAGGGCATTAACTGGCAAAGTTTGATTTGAATATTTAATCTGTCAATGTAGTCAAGCAGATTTAAATGCTTTATCAAATGTTTTTTTTTTTTATTTCTCAATGTTGCGAAAAAGTCCCTTAGAAACATGGTTATCCAAGGTGTATTCTTCTCTGCCATCTGATGATGTTAGCTTGGCTTACGCTTCATTTGACTGAATGCTGACTTTCGATGGCCATAATAATCTTGTCAAGTCCTTGTGCCGCAACACACTGACAACAGCCTATAACATTGCCTCATTGTCTTCCATCAGTCCTCCAGCAAAATTGCAGATGTTATTTACCAGGCAATTGACTACAGTCTCTTCTATACAGTATGAATGCATTTACTCCTTGTCTTCGTTCTTCAGTACATCATTGTGGACTTTAGAAAGAGCCTTCCATCTGTGGGCAAAAATGAATCTTGGTGTGAATGAAGCTTGGTTGATGTTGCAAGCAGCATTTAATGAACAGACTAATCTATTATATGAGGACTGAGAGGGAGATGAAAGGATTGCTTAAGGAGAAGATGTAGTATTTGAATAACTGTCAAAGAAAACAAAAAAAGAGCCCTTTCCTTCCTTTCCTCTTAACCTAGACAAAAAGAGAAAGCAAACCCTTTGAAAGATTAATTACAACACATAGATTATGTAAATTTTGCCTATGCAAATATTTCATGAGGACAATTAAGGGACCATTAATTACTGCTCCTCTTTTTGTCTTTCTTTCTTTTTTCCTTTCTTTTTGCATCAGTGGCATTTAATTTAATATCACTGTCAACATTTTAAATGTTTAATATTCTAACAAAGGCTTGTGATACATTGTTGTTCAGTCTACATTTTATATATATATATATATATATATATACAATTAAATCACCAATCAGAAATCTGTACCTTGTATTGTTCTGTCAGTGTCTGTTTTGTTGCTGTTATGGTTTGTCTCCATTCCATGTTGAGGAGGGTCTGTTAACATGAAAACAATTATCAATGTGGCTACAAATTATTTGCCACAAGTAAAACACATTATACAGTTTACAATACTGATGGCAGATAGGGCAGACCTGGAATAATTTTAACTATAATTCTATTCCTATAATTCCCTTACAGTTGATGCAGTGGTGCAACACAAATCATAGTTAATTGTAGGAAGAGAAGTAATAAATAGATTGCTTTTAAAAGGTGACCTAACTTCTAACTACGTCATTAACTGTACTTTTCATATTGAATTATGATCTATTAAAATTTCATTGCAATTTTGTCATAAACACCTTGTGAAACATCAAACCTTTAATTGGGTTGATATACTTCCCCTTTAATTGTGACAATATCTTGCATTTGACCTTGCATCAGTCAAACACAGACATCAACATTCAGCATGCAAAACACTAGCCTGACTACATCACACTTCATACTTCCGAACTATTTCAGTTCGCTTCTGTACTCAGCAAGGGGGTAATCTATCGACCGGAAGTTGAAGCCTCGCGGGAGCTGCCATCTTGTAGCAGAACT
Source organism: Pimephales promelas (assembly GCF_016745375.1). The sequence goes on along the minus strand of NW_024121832.1, from coordinate 2,043,552 downwards.
TCACTTGCGTTAGCATTCCCATTGACTCCCATTCATTTTGGCGTCACTTTGACAGCGAATAACTTTACATCTGAGGCGTTTGAAGACCCCATTTGTCCTTTATTTATTTCTAAAGAAACACGACAATGTAGAAAACGCTCCATTACCTTGTAGCTTATGTTATGGCCCCGTAGAAGCAGTTTTAGTGAAAGTAGGTTAACGATTGCGTCATACCCACGCGACTCTCTGTCGCACAGTAAAGAGATTACCGTATGGACAGGAGAAGAAGCTTGCGCGCAATCGGAGAAACGTGGAGGCAAAATGACAAAATAATTCATCAGAATACCTAGCAGAATTGTCTCCTTCTCCTAGCTCAAGGACAGCTCCTACTCACACTCTCCGCCTCTGCATGTTTTGGAAGGGAAAGATTTAGATTTCTCATGCCACAGCACTAGAAGACAGACGGGTTGCTCTCGTCACATTACGTAGTCAAGCTCTGTTTGAGTCTGCGCGTCAGGGACGGAAGGGCTTCAATCGTCTCAATGGAGTTCCAATTAGATCGCTCTGTCCATTTCTTTTACTGCCTATGGTACTCAGTCTGCAAATCAACGAACAGAGGGCGGGCTGAGAGCCGTGATGTAAACGCTAAGCGCCAAGTTTAAACTCCCTGTAAAGTCAAAATTAAGTATGTGTTCTGAGTTTGTCACACCAAAGAAAAATGTGTTATTAGCCACCCAGCCAAATTTGAATGATAAAAAAGCAGGCAAGTACATAAAATAAGCTATCAAAATCTTGAAAAAATTAGCAGTTTTCTCTGTTCTCAAACGCTGGGGGGAAAGCTGCCGATGGTGATATTAGGTGATACTGCTTTCGGGACGGGAGGATGAACGCTGAGGCGGAAGATAGACATTTCGGCCCCGTTCACCAGTAACAGCGGATTATCACTGAATCCCAGTTGTCTCTGAGGAAAGTTTATAAAATGATCCCGTGTAAAATGATCACTACAGAGGTGGGTATTGTTGGCGGTGATCCTCAGCTCTTCATCAAGGTTGGCTCTGCACAAAATGAATCCACCTCTTCTTGCTGTGATCGTTTTTAGGAAATTTAAATAAAAACACCTATCTGTTTTGTACATGATCAGATCCAGGTAGTAGCCTATACACTTCCATGTCGAAGGCATAGCTAGCTAGCAAACTGTAGGCTGTAATAACTAATAGTACTGACACTAACTCGCGACTGAGCGGCGAATGCGAATGTGCTCTATTGTTAGGGGAGAGATCTCAGTGACCACAGTGCGTCATCAAGTAGGGGCGTGTCCACGAGCTCAGGGGCTCCAGTGCGTCATCGAGCCCTGTTTTAGCCTTGCCCAAAGAATCCATAAAATATCAATGGTGAAAAACTGTTTAACGGTCTAACTCCATATTTCAGTACTTCATAGTTCACAGTCTTTGTAATATGTTTTAGCAATACATTTGTAACATTTATAATGTGTTTAGAATTTCTTTGTAGAATTACCTTTACAGGGACTTTAAGATTGGGAAAATCGAAAATGACCGCGGAGATAGAGACACGGGATGCAATTCGTTGTTGTGGAGAATATTCCTGGCATTTCCAAACTGAAGCCCGAACAAGAAGAGTGTTTGTTAAACATTTTGAATGGAGGTGATGTCCTGACAGGTTTTGGAAAAAGTTTAATTTATTAACTATTACCGATCATCAGCAAGAAACTGGGCAGGCCAAAGGCCAGCAAGGCGATAGTTGTGATTGTGTATCCCTTGGTTGCACTCATGGAGGATCAGGCAGTAGCGGTTCTAGGCACGGGCGAACCGGGCAGTCGCCCGGGGCCGCATTTCTTCATGTCGCATGGGGGGCGGCACGAGCAGTTAAAAAAAATCCTCTGTGCCGCGAAGTTTTTCTATTTTGTATCATTTCGATTCAATTATTGGCAATGGCGCCCTGCTTGCTGAGAAGGTGCCGTGCGCAGAAGCGAGGGGATCAAGGGGATCTCCTGATTAGTTCACGTATCACGTCTTTTGCACGCTCGTGGTCGTTATTTCAAATCCTCTATGTTTCAAATATAGTAATTAGTTACTGATTACTGATTACTTCTCCAAGAAAGTAATCCAATTACTTTACTGATTACTTATTTTCAAAAGTAATTAGTTACTTTACTAGTTACTTTACTAAGTTACTTTTCAAAAACATGATGCATGACCTGAATACGCTAAAGCATAGACCTTTCAGCCTAATTCTATTCTTTCTGCATATTCCATCATCTAAAATGTAATCAAATTAATTGATTACTTCATTTTCTTTTTTTTTCAACTTGTTTTATTTCTTTCAATATTTTAACTTTATGCACATTGCATCGAGCAAAAATTAAATTAAATGCAACAGTCTCAGACTAGAAGAAAATTGTTGAACATTTAAACCTATTTTCTGCACATTCCACCATATTTGAATGAAATAAAGACAGCCCTTCTTCTGTTAATATACATTTCTACATATTCCAGCATATAAAATAAATATGTTTTGTAAAATCCTACATTTGAATAGATGTAAAAATACAGCAACAAAATCATGAAAGTCGCTCCTGACTATATTACAAATTATTAACACTTACGTCTTTTAACAGTAAAGTGCAGAGAGGAGCAAAAGTTAGTTTAATCAAAACAGAAAATGCTGTTGCATGCCATATTTTGGCTTCAAGTTTTTTTTCTGTTTTTTTTTTTCTTTCGGAGTTAAACAGTGGTTATGTCCCATCAGCATGTAGTCGCAGTGGTCATGTCAGATGGGGGTTCAGGGTTTTTTTCAGTAAGTTTCACATTCCTGTACCGGCTGCTGCTTTAGTTAACCGTGTGACGCTGCCTTCACACTGGCAGTTGAAATCAGCTCCGTAATACGCAATACATTCCCAACGGACGTCGTACTACACAGTGAAAAGCGTCGGACGCGGGTAGAACAAAATGGCGGAGAGATTAAAGTTTGATTCTGTCAGTTCTGTATGATCTCTCTGATTAGGGTTATGCTGCGTGAGGAAAGTTGCTCAGGACGTTGACATGTCAGGTCGGCTAAAAAATGTGATATAGTGGTCAATAGTTCAATGTCTACCTTCAATTTAATTGTATTAACTGCCCTTATAAACGTTAGAAAGTCATGAAAATAAAAAATGACATCACAACTTATCGTTATAAAATCAATATTTATTTTATTAAAAGTTAATAATTCAGGTTTGTTTATCAGTACCATAGCAACGGTCAACTTCCGCTGGAATTGTCGGATAGGAACCGTCCGTAGCTTTTCGCAAGAGTTCAAATTTTTGAACGCATCCGGATGACCAACGGACACGATTTTCTTCGCACCGCACTCGGTCGGACCCGTTTCGGACCCATTCGCATGCGGTCTGCGAATCTCCATAGGAAATGAATGACTTCCGGTCGTTTCGCAGCCGCATCGGAGCTGATTTCAACTGCCAGTGTGAAGGCGGCGTGAGGCTGTCTCGTGACAGGCTTGCTCAGATTTGAGGTAGAATTAGACATTTTCCAACGGGGGTCCAGTTTCCAGATCAGGATGCTCATAGTACGCAAGTCTCTCTCTCGCTCTCCTCGTCGTGCGCGCGATACGAAGTTTGGACTTTGGAACACAGTCTCGCATGCGCGCTCGCTCTAGATTCCGGGAGATTTTAACTAATTTGCGGTATAACTAGTCAATCACAAATGTGGCTCAACGGTTAGATTTATAGATATAGTCATCTTTCAGGCATTTGACCGACGGGATTGACACTTCAGCGCGAGAAATCGGGGGTGTGTCGTGTGAGCGTGTGTGAGAGTTGGCTGGCAGCTCGGCTGCTCTCTCCCGCGCTCTCGTCTCTCACTGATGTCGCGGCGCTCATACATCATTTTTATTCACGCACGACTCATTTCACGAGTCGGTCTGACTAAACAAAATCACGGTTAACTAACGCAGTAACGCAGGCTGTTTACGGGGAAGTAACGGTAATCTAATTACTGTTTTTTCAATTATAATCCCTTACTTTACTCGTTACTAGAAAAAAGTAATTGGATTACAGTAACGCGTTACTTCTAACGCGTTACTGCCCATCAGTGATCTTTATTGACTCATTCTTTTTATAGAGATGATTTAAATGCTGAAATATGAGGTGTATCTTTATATAAAACCTTTTTTTGTGTTAACCTTTTTTAAAGTTTAGTAGGTAAGATGAAAGACACTCCTTTAAAACAAATCTTTAATGTTATTAACTTGGTGAATTGACACTGTGTATTAGGCTTTTTGAACAAGATTCTGTGATCATTTTGGTCACTATATTCTATATTATTTAATACTTTTCATAATGATCAACTAAAATCAACTTTAATTATGAGTTTTTACAGTAGCCTATAATATGCAAAGTATTTTTTTTTTTCAGGGGGGCGCTCGAAGGGGGTCTCACCCTGGGTGTAATTCAAAGTAAAACCGCCACTGGGATCAGGTTAAGGAGGCAGCAAAACTCCGGTATTTCGCTCGATGGTTTCGTTTTCGCATCATACATTGTGTTTAAAGGTGGAAGTTCGATGCGGCTGAGCTGACGAATAACAAACGTCATAACCAAACGTTATGTGGTTGGCTTATGGGTAATCAATGATTTTATTCTTCAGATAAGTGCTACAGACTTTTCAATTATGCCATTCCACTGCCAGACTAACGAAGCAAAGTGTCAACGAAGCAAAGTGAAGTAGCAGAGTTTGGTATTACCAGGCTAGCAAAACACAACCAGGGTAACAAGACCCTGACCGTTAAAAAAACAATATTTGTATTTGTCGTTAAAAAAACATTGCTGTATTTGTTTGCACAAGACAAATAAAATCGGCCAATAAAGCCAAAAGTAGTTAAAACTTGAAATGTAGTTGTTGAAAATAGCAATTCTGAGTACCTATAAAGAACTACAGAAAAAAAGTCAGTAAAACGTACTATTGCTATTTCACTTAACTTTTAAATTTTTTTAGAGAATCTGCATGTTTTTTTAAAGGGTAACTAAACCCAAAAACAACTTTTTTTAAGTTAATGATCTGTAAGAATGAGGCTTTTTTAATGCTGATCATTGATTCGAGTAACCTTTTTGACATTTGGGTATAAAGTGTTTTATTTCTACAATATAATATGGTGTAAAAACGTCTTAGTGCTGTCCTCTTCAGGTTAAATGGTGGCTACTGCAGTTGAATTTTCCTATTGGATGTTTGCGGTTCTTTGCATACTCAGGTTTCAGCTCACCACGCTCTTGTTACAGCTACGCTACCACGCCCTCGGCAGTTTAAAAATCATCTTGTTTCGTCAAAACCACTGCGTCTGCGAGTCAAGAGTTGGAATTACGAGTATTGAAAACGATCAGGATAGAGTATTGTAGAATCTATTTAGCATAGCATTTATATAGTTATTATTTGGATTGTTTTGTGTAGCCTAGTTAGTTAGTAGCATAGTACAGTTAGGATAGCTTCAAGTTAGCATAGATTTATCGATTTTTAGTACAGTGATCAGGATGGTAACAGAATAGAGGTGGACATGCAGCACACAACTCGCGCTGAAAAGCGACGCAGTGCCAAACACTGCTCCTCTGCATGGACTCCACCACCACAGCGGCATCTTGACTTGATGTGAGTGATCATGTATATTTTAATCACAATTTATGGTTAGGCTAAAGTTAATCCTCTGGGGTCGACAAACGTGCCGGCGAATTTTGCTGTTTTTTTTCACATAGCGGCAAAATATCAATATGAATATGTGTCTGCATAGAGCGCGCGCTATTGACATCAACTCGACAAAACTCATCAGATGCTGGTCGCGATGCGGGAGTTAAGATTGTATTTTGAGCCAGCTGCTTGAATGGATTTGGCCCTGTGTCCACAGACAATTTACCCTCCTCCACTTCAGGTGAAGGTGGGGGAGAAAAGTCCTCGACTTCAAATGACCGCTCTGTTGCAAAGCTACTTGCGTCACTCCAGTCGCTCTCCATTTTAGAGTCTGACAGCAGCTGTCAGTCACTGCAGGTCTCAGGTGCACGGCCCCCCCATCCCCCGCTCAGCCCCACCCTTGGTTCGTCCCCTCTAGCTCCGCTGGGGTCTGCCCATTTTTTCAACATTTTTCAAATATTGCTAGTGGGTGGAGTCAGGCTCTGACCAGGGGTTTAGTTACCCTTTAATGCCAACTAATAAGGCTTTACAGTGTATTCTCTTCTTCTTGGTTGTGTGGTCCTTTTTAAGTGGCAGTGACACCTTAAGGATTTCATTTCAACATGCAGAAAATTGTCTGTACAAAATCGATTTAAGCAGTAGAATTTTGGCAGATGAGCATTCTAACCGTTTTGAATAGGTGATCTCTCACTGGAGGCCGTCCTCTGCAGCGTCTGCTCGGCCTGGTCTCTTCTCTTAGACTCGACCTCCAGAGCCTCCTGCAATTTTCTCTTGGTCTTCTTCTCTTTCTTCAGTCGCTTCTGGATCAGTGCTAAAAATAGGACAGGGAAAATTAAATAATAGAGTTCCTAATAGGAATGCACTACTGTTAAAAAGTTTGGGGTCAGTGTTTTTGAAAGAAGCCTTCATGCTGAGCAAAAATGCAGTAAACACAATCATATTTCACAGTGTTACTTTAATTTAAAATAAATACAAAGTTCTGTCATGAAACTCTGGTTCTTAACTCAACTTGCTTGGCACAGCTGATTGGTTCCTGCTCAGTAGCCAATGAGCTCGCTGCTCAACCTTGCGCAGGTCCAGTTTGGTAAACCTGCACCCGCAACACTTACCAGAACACCCGGCCCATTATCCGACAGCAGCACTAATTTAATTTCTTACCCGACCTGCCCTGTTTGACATAAAGACCGCGACCCAAACCGCCCCCGCATTTAATCTGCATCAGGGAGATAAAACTATTCATTTTCTCATGTAACACAAGCAATCAAACCAACATTAGGGATGCTGAGTTCATACATTTAAGAAAAATACACACAACCCAACACAGTGATGATTAGCAGACACAAAAAAGATTGTGTAAACAATAAAAAGCCTTTGCCTATCAAGGGGATATTTTGAACAAATGTGCATAAAGTACATCACACCATAGTCTATATACAGACTCTCTATAAATTAAAAGAACATATAATAATAATAATTTGTTACATTTATATAGTGCTTTTCTAGGTACTCAAAGCGCTTAAATTTAGCCAAATATGAGCCTTTACTGTCATTAAAATATCAGGAATTTTTCAGCGGATTCACTCTGCATTTAAATGTGATTGTCTCTCCTAAAACTCTGCAGTGTAAACTGCATGGCTGTTGGTCCTCTTAGCTAAGCAGCATAAAAAAAATAATAAAAAAAAAAAAAATTAACAGAACCTGCAGGTACCTGCCTACGTGCAAGACTCAGGGTCAGCGTTTGCTTTAGCAATTTGCGGCATGCTTTCAGAAACCCTCCGCTTTGCCCAGCTCCACCTATAGATTTTCGGGGGGTAATTCATGTATGCTGTACAGCAGCAGCATGTCTTACTTGTTCACAGCAGCGTGTCATATACTGTATATTGGCAATAGCAAATCCCGTACTTGCTCTGGAGAATCAGCATAGCAGATCTATTCTGCCAAGACCAAATATATTCCCATTGTCATATCCATTACCATGCTAAACAAAACACTCCAAGAGTTTTCATGACAGAACTGTTTTTTTTTTTTTTTTTTTTTTTTTTTTACATTTTAAATAGTATATATCTGACATTGTTTAAGCCTGCTGTAACACATTAAACTTTGAAAAATGACTTTAGAAAAACTTTATGCCACTGGATAATAGAAAAATTATTACATCAAATCCCACATCACAGCAAACAGTAATTATAGCAAACCATGAAAAGCTGTTCCACATGCCCTTATTCAGCCTTAAATACTGTGTCTAATATAATGCACATCTAATGTGAAACTAGGCTGGAGCCCAGTGGAACATGTTAATTTTCCAGTTTGCAGTAAGAGCTTAATTCAGACAGCACAGTCAGCAGAAAAAAAGAAAGAAAGAACAGCTTTCTGTCCGATAGCTGTGAGCCTTTCCTCTTTGAGTGATCTAGGACCAACCTTCATCTTTTTACTCTTTCCTCTGACCACTGGGTGTAAAACACAGAAACTGACTCGAAGTCAGTAGGCTGGAGTATAAAGACATCTCTCACTAATGGAAGAAGCGGATGATTTGATGAATTATGCAGGAGATTCATTATCCTCATCAAATGTGATGCAGCGAATATTAACACAGCAATTCTGTTTACGCTGATAATAAATCATTCACAGTAATATCATAATATGTACTCGTAATTACAAAGGGTAATTCTCTGTGTCTGTATATGTGTGTGTGTGTGTTTGCGTGTGTGTGTGTGTGGCTGAAGGAAAGTGCTGAATTTGCAGTAACATGACTAGCTGGAGCACAATGCGGGCGACAGGAGAATACGAGATGAGAGGCTCTCTAATTAAACAACATTCATTAATGGTGCATGTTGCCCTGTCACCTTTTTTAATGATTCCGCCGTTTTATGACGGCTGCCTCGGAGGTTTCTGATTAGTAGACAACGACTGTACGTACATTCTGGAGAACAGAAGATTAAGAGATTAAATTGAGAGTAAATTTATTTGTTAGTAAACGTGAAAGATCAAATGCGGGACAGTTAAATGTGAGAACCTGCTTTGCTTGTTTTTGTGATGTGGACAGAAAACATTACATGTAACTGAAGATAAGCTCTTTTTATAATACACATACGATTTCAACTGTGAAAGCACAAAGCTCTTTTTCCTATTAAATCATTATTTTGAGTGGAATCACTTCAAGTTCACAGGGGCTTGTCTTGCAGATGTGTCGTCAATCATCTGTAATGCATGATGATAGCACACGTATGTTGCCAAGGCACTGCATTCTGTTTGTCCATGATAAAGAAAAAGACAAAACATGTGATTTTTTTTATTTTTTTTTTAAATGCACTTTCTGTATTTATGTTTAATATGGTTTGGAAACCATTGTGCATAAAGGTTTGAATTATGGATGGACATTTGTAGTTACCATCAAGTAAAAAGTTATTACATATTTCCTTACACCCTGAATAGATGTGAATGCTCACAATTATTATTTAAGTTTTAAATGTATTTTTCAAGGTATTTTTTCCTTCAAATATCATGCATTAATAATTCATAAATATTACATTTTTTGGGAGTCACATCAACTTTGATGGTACTTTCTAAACTAAACTTACTTTGCCATAAAAGGTTATCCATTATTAATTTGATAATCTGTTAAATTATCAAGGAAATATATCAACTTTGTAACAGTCATGTTCCTCTCTGTGATATATCCCCATTTTTTACTTTTGTTTTTTCAGTTTTACACAAAATGTGTCATTGTATGTTTAATTGCATTCATATGTTTTTTTTCCTAAATAAATAGATCTGAAAAATAAAATAAAAATTATACTAAAATTATTAGTAAAATCATTAATGATTTTAGTATTAATAATAGACAAAAATGTCCCACTATATATTAAGTGTTTTTAACAACTACTGTAAGTAATAACATTTAAATTAATAATTGAATAAAATGCATTTAATGTGTACATGTTTTTAATTTTTGCAATTACAACTATAATTATAACTATTGACATTTCCCTACCCCTTAACCCACCCTTAAACCAAACCATAACACCAAACCTGTGCCTAAACTTACACATATCCCACCTCAATAGCAGTGTTTTGCAATATAACATAAAACAATAAGTAGATTGTATCAAACATTTTTATAAAAAGTGAATAGTAGTTAAAGACACCTAATATAAAGAGTGACCAAAAAAAGTGGTGTCATTGACCTATATTCCAAACCTTAAAGGGACAGTTCTCTCAAAGTGAATCATTGTTTGCCCAAGTTATTTTGGTGAACTATTCCTTTACTATAAGGTTTATCAGTTAACATTAGTTAACTAACATGAACTAACAATGAGCAAAACATTTGTTACAGTATTTATTAATCTTTGTTAATGTTAGTTAATAAAAATCCAGCTGTTCATTGTTTGTTTATGTTAGTTCCTGTTGCATCAACCTACTGTATGTTAACAAATACAGCCTTTGATTTTATTAATGTATAAGTAAATGTTGAAATTAATATTAACAAAGATAAACTATTGCTGTAGAAGCATTGTTGATTCTTAGTTCATGTTAACTAATGTTAACTAATGAATCTTATTGTAGTTACCACTATTCCTTTAAACATTTAGCATTATCGTAGATGGCCAAAGGTTTTAAAAAGCTAACAGACCTGACCTGACCAGGATTCGACACAAAACCCCACATTTTCAACAGACTGGTCTCAGATCAGCTATTCACCTCTGTTTTTTTGCTCGACGCAAAGCTGCCTCTCCAGCGTTTCACGTAGTTCTCTCTCCCTGTACAGCTCCATCTTCAGCTCTGTGCGCTCCAGTTGCACCTGCTTCTCCTGCGTCCGCGCATTATCAATAGCCACCTTTAACAGACCCTGGAAAAGAGGAAACAGGCTTGAAATTTGAGCTATACACTTATCAGGGTGAATCTTTACTCTAATTTTGTTCAAACTATACTGAAATATATCTTTTTTTTTAATAGCTTTATACCTGTATGTTGGTGAGGAGGGTTTCTATAGAGGACAGGCCCTCAGGAAAGAGCAGCGGAGCAGGGAATCCTGGGGGTAATGTTGGCCCGGAATGAGACACTCTCTCATAGCTGTCTCGGGATGTGGGTGTGCAAAGGACATTCTCTTCTATAACAAGAGAACACGGCACATTAAAAACTTTTTTTTAAGCAGTACAACTTTTCAAAACTTTTTTATGCAGCAAGGATGAACTGATACAAGTGACAGTAAAGACATTAATAATGATGATGAGTATTATACGGAAATGTTTTTACTTTCTACTATCTACAGTATCAAAGAATCAGTTTCCACAAACATATTATGCAGCACAGCTGTTTTCTACATTGATAATAAGAAATGTTTCTAGAGCATCAAATTTCTGAAGGCTCATGTGACACTGAAAACTGGAGTAATTATGGTGTGGGGAAAAGCTTTGCCAATGCCATCAAAGGAATACATTACATTTTAAAATATATTAAAATAGAAAAAAAATATTTTAAACTGTAATAACATTTCACAGTATAAGTGTTTTATTGAGCCCCTAAAGGGACATGGTGATGGAAAAAAAAAACTGAGATGGGAGGAAAAATTCTCTGCTTTTGCTCACAAAACTTTAGCGTTCTCTGCGAGCAATTGCAAACATTTTACAAGGTATTGCGAATGAATGCCAAGTTTCTTGGGGGAATGCAAAACTTTAGCGAGAAAATACAAAAGCATTGAAATATACGGATTCCTTCCATTTAATATTTTTTTTTGCATCGCCAAGTCCCTTCATGTTTATATTTCATTTTTATCAAATAAATGCAGCCTTAATAAGCACAAAGACTTTGTCAAAAACATTGAACAATCTCACCGCCCACAATTTTCAAACAGTGTTTCTACAAGGGGACCTTCTCCTCCTCCTACACTGTTTCTGATATTGCCCCTGTCAGGCGGAATCCTTGTCTCTCCAAAAATGCTACGCTTCAGGAAATGGAAAAAACACTGCATTTTTTGAAATAATGAATCACAGTGTTTTTAAAGTTGACATTGTGGCTTTATGTATAGTCAGATACTTGCATGTGTGTGATTAAATTATTAACATTTTACCAAAATCAAGCTCAAATGGAGTTACAAGGTATTTGACCAGAGAATTGCAAACATATATGTTTTGTCAGTCATTTGTGTAGCCGTAACTGAGGCAGTAAGTGCATCGTATTACAAGTTCATCAATTAACAGGTTATAAAGTATACTGTTGCTATGTGGGCTAAACAAGGTTTCTGATGACATGGGATTGTTAAGTAAGGACCCATTGAGAAGTTTTACAATATTGTCACAAGTGATACATACAAAAGTTTATTTGATAAATACATCTTAATTCATCATATGATAATCCTTTATATCTCAATCCTTTATATCTCTTTTTTTCCATCACCTAAACAAGGTTTAGCCACAAGCTCTTTTTTAAGAGAGGCTGCTCCCTGCAGATCCAATGGGTGGAGATTGACATCCAGCTCCCCTTCAATGGACATAATGGGTGGAGCTAGACTTTTCAAACACACTCTATCCCTAACACTATCGCTAAACAGAACTCCACCAATTATGTCAAGGTCTATGTCAAGTTCCACCCATTACATCCAGAGAAGGGGAGCTGGACATCATTTGGCTCTGCAGTGACCACTTTTGCAAAAACTGATTTAAGGACAAAAAGAAGAAGCAAAATATGGAGATACAGGGTTTCTGTCTGACAGCAGCAATATTTGAAAACTGTGATGCTTTCAAATACCTTTACAGAGTCCTCAAAATTCTAGCCGAAATTCTTACACTAGCAGAAATCACACTGTGAAATACCCCACATCTTCATATCACTCAGTGTTAAAGCCACGAGTCTTGAGGACAAAATGCTAGTGTCATAATGACTCAAGGTCAGTACACATCAATGCTATTTTGTTTCTAATGCACTGCAAATGTCAGCCCATTCATTTGCAGGGAAAAGGCAGTTAAATCTACACTTAGTTTCAATAAGACACAACAGATCGGTTCTAGTTCAGTTTTGCATTCTAAGGGCAAGTAAATCCCAGTTAACTTAGGCCACAGCAGATATTCCCGCTATCTAAAGTATCTGGATTATGACATTCAAAAGGCGGATCCTAGGACTGCTGAGATATAAAGGATTATCATATGATGAATTAAGATGTATTTATCAAATAAACTTTTGTATGTATCACTTGTGACAATACTGTAAAACTTCTCAATGGGTCCTACTTAACAATCCCATGTCATCAGAAGGCTTAGCGTGAAGAAAAACCTGAGAGCACTTAAAGCACAGGAAGAGGCTTTCAGATACAGAGCACCAAGAAATGTTGTTTTTGATCAGGGCCGAAGCCTTGATCTCGTCATTGTCACTCACTTCAAAGAGTTTGCTAATGTATTAGGCCTCCTGCTATCCAGAACTAACAGAAACACCAGTGTCTCGATCAGACAATTTCATCTCACTCCTCCTCTCATCTCTGCCGCTTTACCAATATGATCTTAATCTTTAATGTGCCTTAGTCTAATCTTTGTGAATAACACACCATTTAATATTGTAATTTTTGATTTTTATCTTAATTTGGTGGAAAATTACAGTCTAAAATTCAGTACTACATCATTTACATGAACTTTGCTATATTAATATTTGCACATTTACACTGTGCAACTTACCTTGCCTATTTCACTACCTCTGCACATCATTGCTTTAAAAAAAGAACATTTATAGAATAATAAACCCTAAATATAATGGTAAAGCAATAGTGGGAAAATTAAAACTGGCATTACCCGTATTTCACTGTAAACTGGCAGTACATTTCGCGCACTGTGACCTGCAACTGTTATATTAAAGAGCTAATTTTACTAGATTTAACCCATTAAAACTGAGTTTTGTTGGTGTAAATTAATTTATTTAGGTTGGTTCAGTGATAAATAATATTTTTTCCTTGAATAAAACCAGTAACCTAAGATGCCATTTTAAGGTAATATTTGACAATGACAATGACTTGGATTGCCCGGACTACGCTATCGCTACATTTGGATCGACCCAATTTTCCTCTATCTGTGGTGACAGAAGGACTTCGTCAAACCCTGGTTCCAGTGGTGGGTTTTCGAACTTCTCTTCCCCAGCCACGGAGCGGGAGAGGAGAGATTTTCAGGGGACCCGCCTGGTCATTTTTCGTGGGACCCGGGGAGGTCGTAGAGGAGGAGGAGGTGGTCGAGAAGAGGTTCAACATCACTCTCCATCCTGGCCCCCCTTCGATCCTGGGCCAGTGAGGGACAGCTCAGAGCCAACTTCTTGCTGCCACGGACGGAAAAGGAGTACACCGCCCGTCTGCCCAGTGAGAGACCGTCCACGTCCCGTCTGCCCAGCGAGAGACCGTCCACGTCCCGTCTGCCCAGCGAGAGACTGATCACGTTCCGTCTGGGAAAGAGCCAGAGATCCCCTTTGGCATGGCCACCAAGGTTGTGATGGACTATCTGGAGTGTCTGGCTTGGATCTTGGAGATGCCAATGTTGTTCCAGAGCTGTACAGCTGTTCCAGAGCCGGAGGCAGAGCCAGTGCCTGTTCCAGGGCTGGAGCCCATGTCGGTTTCCGGACCCAGTGTTTGTTTCTGTATTTGTATCTGTCCTTGTGACCATTTCTGTTTTAGTGGCTGTTCCTGAACCGGTGTCGGCAGTTCCTGAGTCAGTGGCTGCTGTTCCAGAGCCGGAGGCAGAGCCAGTGCCTGTTCCTGAGCCAGTGCCTGTTCCCGAACTGGTGTCTGTTCCCGAGCCGGTGTCTGCTGCCCAAAATGCATCTCCGCCCTGGACGCCCGAGGGGTCTTCACTGCCCTGGATGCCCGAGGGGTCTTCTCCGCCCTGGTCGCCCAAGGGGTCTTCTCCGCCCTGGCCGCCCGAGGGGTCTACACCGCCCTGGCCGCCCGAGGGTTCTGCTCCGCCCTGGCCACCCGAGGGGTCTTCTCCCGAGAGATCTGCTCCGCCCTGGCCGCCCGAGGGGTCTTCACCGCCCTGGCTGCCTGATGGACTTTGTGTTTCGCCCTGGCCGCCTCATGGACTTTGTGTTTCTCCCGGGTCACCCAGGACTAAACGCTTTGTCCCTCCCGTCCCGCCCTGGTCTGTCCCGCCCTGATGGAGCGTCTGGTAGCCGGTCTGTAGGGAGGGGGTAATGTCACATGTCTGTCCTGTCTTGTATTGCACTTGGGTGTCTTTGTTATGTTGGGCCATGTGCTCTCGTTATTGTTTGATCCCTCCCCCTTGTTACCTGATTAGTGTTTGAGTTCTTCCACCTGTTCCGTCTTGATTTGTTCCCTTTTTAAGTCTCCTCTTGTTTGCAGTCTTTGTTGGATCGTTGCCATATGTTTCCCAGTTATGGTCTTCGTGTTCAGAGTAAGTGTTTGTTCTTCGAGTTCAGTTTTGTTTCATGTCCCATTTATGGTGTTTTCCCCCTTGTGGGATTTTGCTTTGTGTTTTCTTTTGTAAATAAATCATCCTTTTCTGCACTTGAGTCCTCCCCTCCACTTTTTGTAACTGTTCCGTGACAATATTAGCTAATCAATATTTTTAAATTTTCATACCTACACCTATGCAGGGTTTCTCTCGTTTTCTCCATTAGACTATTTCTTCAGCCTATAAGGCACTATTGTACCTATCAAAGCTGTTTTAATACATTTGCACAGTGAGACCAGATGGGCTCTGTTCGTTTTGTAGGGCTGTATTAAAGCATGGGGTTTATGCAGGTATCCATAGTTCTGTAGTGGTAATCTGTGTATGCTAATAAAAAATGTCAGCAGGGAAGCCAGAGAAAGGTGACTTTCTGTTCTAACACAGCTGATCTATTAGCATAATACTGACCTGCCATATGGCATAAGCATTACAATTATATACTGTAGGGTAGGGCACGGAAGTTCAAAATGATTGTACTACTATAAAAATTGTCTTATCAGCAAGACTGCATCAAAAGAAAAACTTAAAATCACTAAGTCTCCCTAACTACAGACAGTCAGCTGGATACTCTACACTGTAATGCTAAACGGTTTTGTTTAATAAATTTGTGGTGGTGTGTCGTAAGTGTTAATGCTCAGGTTGAAAGGTTGCTTGTATGATCCCACCAAAGAGAAAGACACGTGTAATGGCAATTGTTCCCTTGACCAAAGCACTTAACTGCAGGTTTCTCCAGAGGGATAGTCCCTTTAATTATTCACTGCACCATTCTATAGCATTATTATGTGTGAACAGACTATTGCCCTGGATGTGAGAGTAAATAATATGTTCTGAAGCCATTTGATAGCTTTTGTAGCTTCCAGTTTCGGCACGTATCAATTGTAAAATCTTGATTTTAAAGCCACACTGCGGAACTTTTTGGCCACTAGATGGTGCTCGACATGTAATTTTCACGTCCAGCGTCCCTAGAGGCCACAAGCTCCGCAGCACTGTCGCAAATTAAAGTCAACAGTCAAACGGTCAGCCTCCCGTGTCTTTAGATTGTGTGTGCTTGTGCTTTTACTGTCTATGGTGCTTGCAGTGTATGAGGCGGGCCGGGCAGCCTTGCCGCGCTTTATTCCCTAGCAGCTGGCTGAGAGAGAGAGCGAGCGGGGTGATCCCCGTGGGGATTATCATGTCTGTGAGTGAATGTGGGCGCGGGACAGGGGACACATTCACTGGTGTTCGGCATGACGAAAACATACAGACGGTAATCAAACGCGAGTTGAGCACTAACGTTAGATTCTGAGGAAGTTGTGGGTGGTGGGGGAAGTGACGTATGCCGTAAAGCGGTCGAATTTTGTAGTTCTTTTTATGCTCGGGTTCCTACCCGAAACCCGAAGTTACAAAGTGCAAGTAAAAGCGATACAGACACCTTCAGGAGACGGCAGGCGCGCCATTCAACCTATTGCAAGTCGATCTACCATCTCAATGGGTTTTGGTAATATATTATAAAGGTTGAAGAGTTCCACGGTGTGGCTTTAACATATAAAGCCGTTCATGGGATAGCGCCAGTGTTGCCAAGTCCGCTTATTATAAGCGACTTGTTTTTCTGTCAAGTCGCTTGCAAATATTGGTAGTCGCAGGTCACGTTTTTTTTTCACGCTTGTTTCTAAAGTGTAGTTGCTTATTTTGGCTTGTTCCCAGCTCATTGCCAAGCAGATATTTTCTACGTTATTTTAACGTAAGAGTTTGTCTTGCTTGTTCCCTCTCTCCCTTTCCCCATTCAAAGAGTTTTTTCCCACCCAGTTTTTTCCCACCCTGCTTCTAATTGGCTCTGACCCAGATGGCAACGAGTACTAGCCAATCAGAGGCAGAGCAGGGCAATTATTGTTTTTTTTTTTGTTTGTTTTGTTTTTCTGGTTAGGTGTGACGTTAAAATGAAAATACGTGCGAGTCTGGACCATCGTGACTGATACTGACTAGACCGTAAGAGAGTTTTATATATTGATTATATGTTAAATATTTTAGATATAGATATTATAATTTAATATTTTTTAACCCTTTAACTGTCACTCCCCATTTTTTCATGAAAATCACTATTCAAATGGTTGTAATTCAAGAATGCTTTGGAATATAGACCTACAGTATTTGGTTTTGTTTTAAAGTATTATGAAATTATGAAAGTAGAACAGAAAAAAAAGTTATAAGTTTGAGCTTATGAAAATGAACAATGTAAAAATATAATTATTTCTATTTTATATAAAATATATAAATTACAAAATATATTTTACACTATAACTGCAGAAAATGTAAGCCAAAAATCTGAAGAAGTTGTGTTCCAAATTTTAGGTTGATATCTCAAAAATGAGCTTTCAGTCAGATTTTATTTGGACGCAGTACCAACACTAGATGGACAAAGCTTCATTACAGAAGAAAAATAAACTGTACCGTGCGCATAGTTTTACAAAACTGCGCACAGTTTATAAATCTGTCCACGTGGATGTAAATTTACATTCACAGTTTAAAACTATCCGATCCGTCCCCACAGATTGTTTAATGGATTAAAAAAAGTTGAAAAGTTTGGGGTCTGTAAGATTTTTTTAATGTTTTTAAAGGGGAGGCTGATTATGATTTCACTTTTTAAACATTAGTTAGTGTGTAATGTTGCTGTTTGAGCATTAACAACATCTGCAAAGACACGACGCTCAAAATTCAACACAAAAGGAGATATTCTCTTTTAAAGAAATAGGTTTTTTAAGGACTGCAACAAACGGCCAGTAGGGACAACACAACATTCCTCCCGGGTAAGTGACATCAACCCTAAAATTTACATAAACCCCACCCCCGAGAACACTATTTATAGATTATCATGACAGAATATGCTAATCAATGACTAGAAGATAACTACACATAAGCAACATGAATTCATCAACTAACCATTCAGAAATGTTTTCTATATGTTGTCACATATTGAGTCTCTCAATCTTTGTCCGACTCTTGTTTGAACATAAAAGGCTAAAAGTTTTTGAGATTTTCAGGACACAAACTGTTGTAGCCCCGCCCCCTGTGCCGGGAGCAGCAGTTCATTTGCAATTAAAGAGATAGACACAAAACTGGTTCATTTTTACTCACCCTCAAAAAGTGATAATTTTAACATGCTTTTAACATGCTTTTTTAAGCAAAAAATCATAAATACTCTGAGGACATCAGATACTTATTTTACATCATATGAAAATATCATTACACCACCCCTTTAAAAGAAGTCTCTTGTGCTCACCAAGGCTGCATTTATATTACAATAAGATAAGAAATATTGTGAAATTTTATAAAGACCATTTTCTATTTAAGAAATGTATTCTTGTATTGTGAAAGTTTTATTGAAATTTATATTTTATAAATTTTATGCAGGCAATCAATGTTGTGCTGCTTAAAATTTTTGTAAAAACTTTTCCAGGATTTTTTTGTTGAATTGAAAGTATTAGAATTAATAGAAGTATTTATTTGAAATACATTTTTTGTTGTTGTTGTAAAAAACACTTTGGATTATTAATTTTCTTAAATTTTCGTTTTCGATCGTTTTAATGTCATTAAACATGAAACAATTTACATTTTCGGGTCTGATTTGACAGAGCCGTTGTGGTGAGGTGATACACAGTCATGCTTTCGACGATGTCACAGATATATTAAGCAGACATATTAAAGTTTATGAGCTCAACCTCGTTGTCTTTCTCAGTCTTTCGTTCGGTCTACTCTTCTGTCTGTATCTATTTCTTTCTATATGCTCCATTTTAATCATTTAACCCCCAAAAGCATCTCTCCTTTTTTAGTTTTGAATGACCTTTGCTTTGAAAAATGCATTAAAAAGCTCTGCACAGCTCTTGTCTTTACCCATACTATATTTAAAGTATATATCTCAGGATCCATTTAAACAAGTAGGTGCTCAAAATCTCACCTTCCCCTACGCCTGATAAGGTCTGATTAGATTTACTCACCCCTCCCTTATCTCTGCGGATTCACTTAGCTGACCAAAGCATCTTAATCTCACACTATCTGATCTTCACATCTTGGCAGAAAGAGAGATGCCTGTGTCACATTCAAGGTGTTTCAAAGAGGAAAAACAATCGGTCTCCAGCTTCCACTGGCTCTCGCTCACTGTCAGCTCCCCTCACTGTCGATTTACCTCTCTTTGCCAGTCTTCCTCCCTCCCTCTCCTCTCCTCTAGGGTTCCTAAAAGCACGGTGTCTGCTGGAATGTGATTAGTGTCGGCCGCTGGAGCACTCAGCGGGAGGAAGCTTGGTCCGTGCAGCTGAACTACGGTGCCCCGGAGGGACAATCAGTGCTGAGTTAGCACTACTCTCTTCTCTCTTCTCCATCTCTCCCTGTGCCTTCCAATCTGATTGATCCTCCATTGAATTATTATGGTTTGTGCACTTGCTTTCCAGCAAAAAATAAATATATAATCCTGGCAGCCTCTTAGATCATAAATGCATCTCTTCAACCAAGGTCACTTTTTTACCCCTCTTGTTGTGGATTCCCTGGGATAATGAACCCCAACGTCCACTGCAAAAGTCCTCTACAGTCAGCATAAGAGAGCGAGCGGAAAGTGAATGAAGGTTGAAAAGCTCTGAGATGGATAAAGGAATCGTCTTTGAACTCTTCTGTCTTTGACAAGCTATAAAGAAGAGATACAACTTCTGATCTTCCCACTTTTCAGCTCTGCCCCTAAAGATTAATTTCAGGAACATGAAGGTGGAAGTTATCCTTCAGTCTAGTGACTGGTAAAGGTGTCCTGACAGTGACTGGGAGTCTAGAATGACGTTCTACAAAGGGAGAACCATTCATTTTTGAAGTTTTAAAAAATAAGCATGCATAAAAATCGAGACGAAACTTCACTAGAGCTCAGCAGGACTGTAAATGTGCCATGGGGCTATCTTCAAAATCAAAACTAGTTAAAGGATAGGACATCTTTTTTTATGACAGTCAGCTTAACTGTTCAAACTTATGCAGCCTTCTGTGAAATTTTTTTTTTTTTTAAAAACGAAGAAAATCAGTTAAAATTACATTTCAAGAAACATTTGACCTAAATTAAAATGACACACTTCATTCTTATTTGACAGATTGGATTAATTCCATGCTCGCATTTGATGACATGATACCATTTTGATGCAGTCCACTCTCCTAATAACAAGAAGACCAAATCATCATTATGGTTTCAGACAAAAAAATACAAAATAAAAAAATGGTATGGTATGGTATGGTAAAGAGGTCATGATTTGGCTATATGGTGAGCATAACTCCCTTGCTGTTTGATGTCATAACTGCACAATCTGGTCCCAAAACTTATCTTTCCACACTGACAGACATTTTAAAATAGCTCTAAATTCAGAGTTAACTCTTTTGTTTGTTTTGTCAAGTCCTGTGCCAGTCAAACAACTGTCACTGACATATTGACATGCATGGAAATTCAAACGGTAAGTGCTGATTACACAATTTGTTGCTTTAGTCGTAGTCTTCTTGACATTTGATGAAAATCTAAATACATATTTTACATTTAGCCATTATTTACCTTTAAAAAATCTAAATGCAATTTGCTTTTTGATGCTAACAATCAATCTAAAATGCTGTTTTGGTGTTTGTGCTGCTTAAGGGGTTAGTTCACCCAATAATTACATTTCTGTCATTAATTACTCAGCCTCATGTCGTTCCAAACCTGTAAGACCTTCATTCATCTTCGGAACACAAATGAAGATATTTTTGATGAAATCCGAAAGCTTTCTGACCCCCCTATAGACTGCAACATCATAACCAATTACAGGGCCCAGAAAGGTAGTAAATACATCATTAAAAAGACTCACGCGGAAGAGAAGAAATTGTTGAATAAAGTAATTATTTTTGTTTTGTTTTTGCGCACAAAAAGCATTCTCGTCGCTTCATAACATTAAGGTTGAACCACTGTAGTGGCTTGGACTATTTTATCTTCACTACCTTTCTGGTAATAACATTCCTGTCTATAGACCCCTTTTCAGTTGGTAAACATGGTGACGTTTTTATGTGGGCGGAGCTTAAGTGGAGGCAGAAACATCCCTCTGGCCGCTTCACTAATGCGAGTTAGCCAGTTTTATTAGCCTGTTTTTTTAACAATGACTGAAGAAAATCAGATTTTATCTTAATGTAAGGTCACTCATTGTCCAGGACCGTGATTGTTATTTTCAAAAGTTCATTTTAATGGACAGAACCAGATTGGCCGACCCGTGGCCACCTACACGCTTCACTCAATGCATGGACGATCTGACAGGATAACGTTACGTTACCTCGGTTGAGTGGCCTGACTTCTACACCTACCTTATAGAGAAACCGATCGTAAAGAGAAACTGAGGGCATATAAATCTTTAGATGCCTATAACTATGCGCTGAATGGTCATGTACAAGACTTGTGTGTACGATCTGCAGTTCTGCCTAGCCAGGGCAGAGAAGACGACAATGTAAAGAGTGACATTACGGTGCGATTTTAATCATTTGAATATTTTCTAGAAATAAAACATATTCATTTTTCATTGATACTTGCACCAAACAACACAATAAGATGATATTTATTAATAATAAAAGTAATTTAAGCTCCTTATTATGTAGCTGAATCTGTGCTGGTTTGTGTTGGCCGCCTCCAGTTAGTGCCGTGACGTAACTGTGTACAAACGAACGAAGGTCTTGCGGGTTTGGAACGACATGAGGGTGAGTGATTATTATTGGGTGAATTAACCCTTTAATATTTTTGTAGAAACCATAATATTCTTTGGTGAATAGAATGTTCAAAACAAAACAGCATTTATTTTAATCCAATCCAATCCAATCGACTGTATTTATATAGCACAATTTAAACAAACATAAGGTTTCCAAAGTGCTGTACACCACAAAAATAAGGAGAAAAAGACAGTACACCCGAAATAGTCTAAATAAAATAAACCTGGAAAAGTCTATTTTAAACTGAACAGTCTATTCCTATTTATATAAATAGACTTTACTATCACTTTTGATCAATGCATTCTTGCTGAATAAAAGTATTTATTTATTTCACACACACACACACACACACACACACACACACACACACACACACACACACACACACACACACACACACACACACACACACACACGTGCGCACACACACACACACACACACACACACACACACACACACACACACACACACACACACACACACACACACACAAAACACAAACACACACAGTGTATATAATCCTAGTATAATGTCTAGTCACAGTATACCTCATCATCAATGTCACCACGTTTGATGTAGTGGTATCAGTGGTAAAAATCCTTTGAAATTTGAGGTTTTAGCACCTGTGTAATCTCCACGATATCATCAAATCCCGACAGGCTGTATTCAGTCACACTAAAGCCCACTTTTCCGATTTCGGGTGTACTGTCTTTTTCTCCTCAGCACAATGAGGAAATTGCTGACAACTCGTCCTTGCAAAGTCCTCATTAGCCTAATGAAAGCCTTCAAACGCAGAAGCCAAACAAGGGTTCTGGGAGGTTATTAGGAAAATTACACCTCCAGGAGGGCCAGGGTAAGGGAGTTGGTAGAAAAAGGGGGTGGGGGGTCATTACTTCACGGTCTGCAAATCGCTAACTAATTCAGCCCCACTACCGTATCATTTCTACCTCTATGGATAATTTTCACAGAATTGTAAATGAGAGTATTCATTGATTTCTCAGAATACGCACATCAAGATTCGTGTATTAACAGAAAGGAAATATGCTGAGTATTAAGTGACACATCAGCAATCATTTCCTGCAGTCAATCTAAACCATTGCTGATAAATGATCTGCTAAGCTGAAGGGAAAATATTTCAGATGTTTAGGGAAAATGCTTGCGTTTTCCATGAACTTTTTTTTTAAATGTAATTCAAAACTTGTTTTTATAGCATTAGAAGAATGGTAAAAGTGCAGTCATTGCTAAACTTTTTGACCTTGTTGAACTGCACAGTAATGAATTTGTTTTTGCAACAGAGATAAGCACTTTTTTTACTATTTAAACAATGTGATAATCTGAGTTGTTCACCAGTATGCACCTAAGTAATTATTTCCTAATGCATAAATATGGATCAATCATTTATTTTTAAAATAAACAGCTTATAAAAGCCACATTAACTATGTTTTATTTAGTATAATGGCAAAAGATAATGTTTGAAAACATGGAAACTACAGTACGTAGGCTAAGTGTAGTTACACTTGTAGAATGGCCTTCCCTTGTAAATGCTATTCAACACAGAATACAATATTAGCATCTAACCTTTTTCTGTAGAATGCCTCTTTGTTTCATGGCCTGTGTCATGGGTTGCCAGATCCCCCTCTTTTGGTCCTGGTGGTGCACTTGGAGACAGGCCTAACAAGGCATGGCCAAGAGAAAACCCATTCTGATGTAAATCTAAAGGGAAAGGAGGGGCATATAAACAGATTTTACAAACAAAGGACATAAATACAAAGACTGATCCTTAAAGCCCACTGTTCTAATATAGTAGGTATAAAAAAAAATACAATTTAGTTGTTTTTTTGTTTTTTTTAAGAAAGAAATTAATACTTTTCTTCAGCAAGGTCACATTACATTGATTAATAGTGACAGTTAAGACAGTTTTAATGTTCAAACTATTAAACCTTTTCCAAAATGTATAATAAGAAATGATTCCTGAGCACCAAATAAGCATATCTGATGATTTCAGAAGGATCATCATGTGACACTGAAGACTGGAGTAATGATTGACATTCCAGTAATAAATTACTTTTTTTAAATATATTAAACAGTTTTCACTGTATCTTTGGTCAAATAAATGCACCCTGAGTCAGCATACGACTTGTTTCAAAACCATTAAAATATCTTACCAACCCAAAATGTAGTGTATGATGTTTTAATTCAATAATGAAAGGTTCACTTATATCCAAGATGTGAACATTAGGTAACTGAACAAGCTTTAAAAACTCGTAACAAGAAGGGCAACTAAATAATATTATAGAAGCAGTTTCAAAAGCGTAGAAATGATTATAAGAGTTTTTTCAAAAATAGGATTTAAAACACATATTCTGCCCCAAATTATATCATACCACTGATATCTGATATCCTGGGTAAGATTTTTAATGCGTCTGATGATAGACTGGAAAAAAGTAGAGAGCATTACCTGTAATTGCATAGTTTTAGTTCCGGTTAAAGCATTGCACATGAACAACTCTGATGGCTTTGCTTTTAGTAGATTCTGTGATATCACCTTATTCTTAATTCTAAAAGCACATTTGTAAGGTTATATGTGCAGTTTCACATTATGATAAGAGCATAGTGCTAAGTGCTCAGGGACCAAACTCAGTGGTGCTAAATTAGTACTGAATGTTTGGTTTTAGCCATATATGACAGAATCCAGAGAGAAATAAAAACGTAAAAGTATACGTAATATTACAGCAAACATGACACTGATGATGACAACTAAAATCTTGAGTTTATATGCAATAGACTTTAGAAAAAGACACTGAGAAGAAATGACTTTTATGTAGTGGGGCAGACGTACGTGGCCGATCAGAAGAGCTCTCTGTGTGGGCAGGAGAGCTGGACACGCTGCTGCTCTGCCTGGAGGATAACTGGCTAACTGACCTGTGGCCATCATCCAAAGAGGGGACGGGTGATGGGCTGTCTGGAACTCGCTCCTGATCGTGAACACACACATTAGTCCCCATAATCTGTAATATTTTATAAAACCATAATAAATCATTGCAGTAGAACTATCTATGTTGTGACATTAAATGTTACAGAGAAAATAAAAAAGTAAGTTAATGGAATAATTCCCTCAAAACGTGAAAAATCTGTCTTTATTTATTCACAGCAACCAGTGCTTCAAGAGGGGGAAAAGGTGCCAGTACTAATTGTGTGTGTGGATAAGTGGATCGCGTTTGTCAGAGAACATGTGAGAAGTGGCTGACCACAATAAAAAGTGAGGCTACAGTTTAAAATATTGAACCGTTCTGGACCATTCGAGCACTGATAATAGCATCAGTCCAAACCAGTATGCTGTTATTTTTAGCAGAACACAACAAAATAATTTTTAGGAGAGCTTCACATTGATCTTTTGCATGCAATGTTTACATATAAGCTCCAAAATGGCCACATAAATAGTTTCTACAACAACACAGTTGTTGTACAGAAAATACTTGAAAAAACTGTTCTTGTTCTAGTGTTTAATGGAAGAACCAATAAGGTTAGTCATTAAGCACATATGTGTATATTTGTGAAATTCGTTTATCGTATAAAGCAATTGACCTATGGCTAAGCCCCTCCACTCACTCGGACAAACAGTCGACATTCGGGGACGGGCGCTATGGCAGCTGTCACAGTAGGAGACATTTCACAGGAGGTGATTTTCAATTGGTGATTTTCACAGAAGATTATATATCATAGATAGACAGAAAGATTATGTATCATCTCAAAGTCACCAAAAGGGCCTTAACTATGCTTTGGAGGCTTGTATTAATAATTTTATTGTTGAGAAGGTCGATAAAAAGCTTCAGCGCCAGGCAAAAATGTACAGATTAGTGTAAATGTGATAAACTGCATATCATTGCCATCACTGTTTAGTGTTACAGTATTTACATGAATCGTTCGGCACAAGATTGTTAACATTTGTTATCTCGGTTATTTACAGATATACGTTAATGAAGCTAAGTGACATGATGTACAATGCAGCTAGAAGCTAAAATTAACGTTTTCTAATGTTAGCCTAACGTTACGTTAGAGATTTTAAAGATATCGTTCAAATATTCAAATATTGACTTTAAACAAGGATGTCTACATCTGTTCAAAGTTATCCACGTTTAGTTGGTGTTGTGGTCTTCCGCATAACTTAATCGCATAACTTAATCCAGAGCAGACACTTATCTCGGTTGAGATGTGGCTTGGGAAAGGGTAAAAAAATACACACCGTCGCAGAGCATCTCGGGAACCTAGTGTCGGAGTTGCATGTAACCCATACAGAGCGTTTGACAATTTTAAACTTAAAATGACAAGAAAAAACTAATGAAAACTGACTAACGGCAATGCATGTCAATGGACGTGGAAGCAGAGAATGTCCGAGTGTATTTGGGTTAGCTGCGCACTGTGATTGGCTCATCGCGTTTGAGGGCGTGGCTTAGCCATAGGTCAATTTTGTTACTTCTGAAGACTAAATAAAGATTAAACTGCTTGATTGATACGGATTGCTGTTAAAAAGATCCTTCATTTGTCTATCGAAGTTAAAACAAAAATCGTATGGGTTTGGAATGACATGAGTAGTTTTCATTTTGGGGACGAACTATCCCTTTAAATCATCTTATTAAGAACCATATGTATAATGTGTGTCCTTGTACCTTTATAACCGACGTCATCATTCTGGACGGGACACACTTGACCTGAGCAGCAGCTGCCATATTGGCAATAGTGTTGAGATGGTTCATCTGGTTCATCGCCATGGTGACAGAGGCAGGAGGCAGACTGACTGGAATCAAGGGATGAGGCATCATCATGAATGGCAGTTCCAAACCTGTACAGAAATGCATTGAAACATTGAAACAACACAAAATCATTTTATCTGGAAAAAAAACCATACCAATAAATGCTCATTAATCAGCCAAAACAGTACATATTTCAGCAAAAACGCTCTATTGCAGGGGTTCTCAACTCCAGCCCTCGCGACCCACTGCTCTGCATATTGTGTATGTCTCCCTTATTTAACACACCTGATTCAGATCCTCAGCTCGTAGACTCGATAGACTCGAACTGCAGAGCAGTGGGTCGCGAGGACTGGAGTTGAGTACCCCTGCTCTATTGCAATGTATTAAATCTTAAAAAAAAAAAAAATGCATTCAAAAAAGCAAGCTCATTAAAATAGCATATGCTGCACCAACAATTTGAGAATATTAAGAAACACTCATCACATTGAATGGGAAAAGATGTAAGTAGTTTCAAATTATGAAGCTTCCCATTATGAAATCAGTTTCTGCTTTGTTTGAGCTCTTTTTAAAGACATGCCATTATGGCACAGCATGTCTACAAGGATAACTAGAGCTGCTGGAGTCTGCACCTCAAACCAATTAGCTGCTTCTCAGACTGCTGCAAACGTCTTCATACATAACAACCCCATGATAAATTAGACCACACACTCTATTTGTAGCACGACAAGCTACGTGACAGCAAGAGTTCAATGCATACGCCTGCTGTGTGACCGGTGTTTTGCTTGTTTTAGTGTGCTGATCCAATCCCTCGCAGCACTCTAACAGTGTTTTGCTTTATAGGAATGTGAGCGGATATTCTCCAGAGAGGAATAACAGCAGAAAAAAGGAAATGGATCCTCTCACAACTGAACAGGTCAGGGCATAAGGTTACAGTCAGCCACTCAACGGCCGCCTGTACTCCACCGCCACTTTGAAAGTGAAGGATGAAAGAGAGAGAGAGAGAGAGAGAGAGAGAGAGAGAGAGAGAGAGAGAGAGAGAGAGAGAGAGAGAGAGAGAGGGGACATTTCGGCAGTTTCTCTCAAAGACTTTTTTCATTTCCCATCAGTCGCCTTAAGAGACGATCCTGAACTGTGTTGGCCTCGTGGTAATGGATTCACTTGGGTTGATACCCGCGGTAGTAGCGGAGCCGTGGCCAGGAGATGATGAGAAGGAAGGCCAGGAGATGATGAGCCCTTTGGAAGTGATAGTTTTCAAGACCCTCTGCTTTCCAGCCAAATACCAGGCAGCTCTGGGGATCAGAGGTCACCTCTCAGACACAGAGACTTACAAATGAAAGTTCCACCCGAGTCCCCCTCCCTGTCGTCATGACATTTTTAGTCAGAGACGGAGAGAGAGGGATTAAAAAAGCCCCCGATTATCCTGAAACAGACGACACGCAGATCAGTCACGGCGATCGGGCGACAGAAAGGAAGTGAAAGGGAGATCAAAGAAAGGAATTGAGTTGGATGGAAGGGGGGATCTGAGCCAAGTGCATGCACATGCCAAGAACATGCAAGCTGCTCCCTCTTTCTCAGTATAGGCCATCACTAATATTCTTAAAGATAAAACGACAGTGCCATCCGCACATTCGCCTTTTCAAGTGGAATTTAAACTGCCATATTATGCAAGAAAATGCTGATAGGAGCAATATCTGGCCTTCTAAGCACATTCGGGAAAGGGCCAAAGTGGCAAGGAAACACTAAACCCCCTCCCCATCCAAAACGACACTTTTGAATGAGACTGGAACTCAGCCAAATGCATCAACATCCGTCACCCTTCATCCGTATCTCAAGGGGCCTACGTCTCAGCTTCTGCTGCAAAAAGAATAACAATGTGATCCGCTGGCGTCTGCTAACACCACAGTGCCGCTGAGGCCCGTTTCTGAAACACATGGTGGCCGATATCACTCACGAAGAGCTTTCAATCTTTATTTACCTAAAACAAAAGATCCCAGGGCTAAAAGAAATTGGAGACGCGCCATTTTAACGCAGCAGTTGCTATTGTGCGCTTGAGCCAGAGCTATTGTGGGAGTGTAAATGATTTTGACAGGAAGTTGCAAATTGTATAAATATTTA
This sequence comes from Pimephales promelas, assembly GCF_016745375.1. Next base: position 2,014,871 of record NW_024121832.1, on the reverse strand, counting down.
GCGTTTAATAAAAAAGGAGAAACAAAACAAGCTGAATGCTGAGGAAAGGAAACAAAAGAAGTCTAATGACAGGGCTGGGAAGGAGCCAAGTGCTCTGCTGGATAAATCCAAACACAACAAGGATCTTGGTACAAATTTGGGCACAAAACTGTAGCATAAAATGTCATGGAGAGCAACAAAACAACACAACACCTGGAAAGGATTCAAATGAGAAACAGCAAAAAAAAAAATATACAATGTAGCCTGCTGCTAGAATGAAGTGTGAAGATTTTTACATGCTGATTATCACAAGATATTGTTTGAGCTGAATAAGGAATTTGCTTAAACAATGTCTTTATACGTTTTTGATGATAAGTATAATACACCCTGGTGCCTTGTTCCTTAAAATACCATGTTTTTTTATGGGTTGTGAGACCAAACACAGTATGTTAATAAATACATTCAACATGAAAAGCAGGGAGTTAAATGATTAGTTATTCTGGGCTGTCCTAAAGTACATCAAAGTGAGTATTGTACTCAAGAGTGGGCAAGACCAGGCTTGGACTCAAGTCTGTGTCAAGTCAAGACCCATTTTATCAGGAACATTTGGACTCTGCCTGGATTTGGACTCGAGTAGACAATACACGAATCCAGAATCATGTAACAATGTCATAATTTTGAACTTATAGTTAGAGTATCTTTTAAATATAAAATGGCAAAAACATAATATTTACAGCATTCCACACTTTGCATGTAACCCTGTTACTGATTTTCGCTCAATACAAATTAAAATGTAACATTCAAATTGTGACACCCATAAAACATTTTTTGATGGCATTATGGCATAAACATAACAATCAAAACTGAATGTATCAGTCTTAAACATTTAGCTCAGTGACCCAAGTTAAATAAACATTATCAAACTTTTATTTTTTATTTTTTTTTTATTTATAGCAAATATAAGTTTATTTATAACTATGAACTAACATTTGGCTCTAGATAACCCCTTTTGAGTTGATGTTAATTCAGGATAAATTTGTAACCCTCTTTTGATCATATATATTTTTTTAACAAAGGAAAATGTAAAAGGTTTTGGCCTTATTTTGTACACTTTTCTTAGAAAGTGAAAAAAATTATGTCAAGACATTTTTATATTCCAGTACAATCCTCTCCTTTTCCGAAATAGCAACTATTGTTTAAATATATTTTTTTGTGCTTTTGCTTGTGCAAAATATGAATAACAACAACTTTTAAAAGTTAAATTAACAACACAGAAACTATGCTTCCGATTTTCCCAGTGCTACTGGAAACCCCATCTTCTTTATTGCTACTTTAATGTCAGTTATAAAAGTTTCTGCTCAGGGCATGTTCTGTAACCTCCCGCAGGTAACACAGCAGTTCCTCTTTCCTCAGGCCAACCTCCCCTGAGACAGAGACCACCAGCAGGTGTGTGTGAGAGGAAGAGACGCCAACTTCTGAGAAGCATTTGTTGGCCTGATAGCACCATTCCCGGTGTACACTTCTTTTTCTCACACACTACAACATCTCCAATGAATTATTAATCTAAGATAAGACTATTTGATTTCTCTCTTTCCCCAATAAAGGCATTAAACTTGTTCTAGCCTGACAGTCGGATATAAAACAGGAGCGATAGGCAAGCTTTGTATTTCCCAGACGAAGGTGCGGCTGCCAGTAAGCAGCTGTGGTCTAGGTGTTTAGTCTGTACGTTTAGCTCTGGTCTTTGTAGTGGTTAGACACCGTGGAGTAATTTCCACATTCCCGTCAGCAGGGGTTGGGGGAGGGGATTGTGGAAAACCGGAAGTCGTTTCTCTTATGGTTAAATTAATGATGCCTCCATGTGCTTACTGTTGAGTTACTTCCCTTATGGAAATAATCACAAAACAAGCAATGGTGAGGGCCTTGAAGGGTTTTGGGGCCTGTCTCAGGAAAAGTTAATGAATGTGCAGATATTTTGATACCCAGTTGAAAAAATCTAGGAGGATGTAATCTCCAGTATTTGGCTGGAAAAAAAGAGATGATGTTTTTTTTTCTATTTATGCTTAGCTCGAAATGTATTCTTAATACAGAATTATTAGATTTGCTTGGAATAAAGCTGGCTGTTTGTTGAACTATACGTTCCCCCACACTTCCATCATCCGTAGCTTCCAGAGCTCAAGACAGAGAACATCTCTCTCTCACACACACACACACACACACACACTCTTGCCACCCACAGCCCGCACAGAGATTCAGAGAGGCAGTCGTCCTGACCAGCTGCTTGTGATTACTTGTGTTTACAATGAGCATCAGGCATCTGCTGCATGTAATCCAAAACATACACACCTAGAGTCTGTGAAAAAAACGAACGTCACATGTGCACCAAAACAAATACACAGAGACTATTAAAAATTGTAAAAAAACAACAACAACAACAACAACAACACCGCTAAAGCATACATACTGTATTATGTAGACATGTCAATGTTGTTAATGGACCAGGACAGATTAATAACAGATTAATACTTTTATTCAGCAAGGATTACAGTACATTCACTGACATTCACATACACACTAAAAAGTAGTGCATTTCAAATATAGTCTTAATTGTATGTCTGTGTGTGGGAAAATTGCCCCAAAAAAAGGAAAGAAAGGTGAAGTATATGATCTCTAAACAGAAAAAAAAGACCATTATGTTATTAACCCATCTGCCAGTAACAGGGCCATGTCAAGTCAAGCAGTGATCTGTTTGTGACGATCTTAAGAACATAAGCCTAGAACAATGGCCTAAGTGTGTGGCAGGACTCACTAGCTCTGATTTTGTACAGAAATTACACACACCGTTAAATTTGTGGAACCAAACATTATGTCATTTATCAAATCTTTCAAATGTTTTCTTTCTTCAAGGTGGCCCAACAACTCAATTCAACTCAATAAACTCCATGAAAAGGCTCTCTCTTTTGCTCCCACACCAATGTCTATGGCTCTAATTATAAAAAGTGCTCACTCAGAGTAGCAGTCTTCTCACATTGTGTTTGTCTCATGTTTCACTCTTTTTTTCAAAAGGTCACTCTATTCCATACGACAGCTTAATTTGAAAAGCAACCATGATTTCATATCCGAGCACTCAAAATAAAAAGAAACAAGTTTTATTAGAGGTGACAATACATCCCCAATCACTCTTGAGTCAAGACTATGGTATATATTACATTTTGCAGTAATGGATAAAAAGTTTTTGTGACACATGAACCTATGGGCCTGTAAAGTACACCATTATCCCCACAGCTCAGATGGAGATGACACATGGCTTTGGTTCTGATCTCATGAAGCACATCAAAGTTTAAATTCCTCATGCACTTCATGTGTCACAGTCACCCCTAGTCACATGTCCTCCTTTGTTCTGTTTTCCCGCCATTCATCTGTTTCTATGATTACTGTCATTCAGTTCATCATCTGTTCCACCTGTGTCTAGTTAATCATCGTCTGTGTCACCTGGTTTCTGTTAATTCAACGCAGTTTTTGTATTTAGTTCCTTTCAGTTCAGCCAGTCTTTGTCTGTTCTCAGTGTTTTTTAGGCCCTGTTTACACGAGAACGCTCGCGGGTGAAAACGTAAAAATATTTTATCGAATGTACCTTTTGTTTACACGGCGACGGCGTTTTTGAGGCTTAAAAACGCAAAAAAGTGAAACCCCCCTCCAGAGTGGAAATCTTAAAAATGCTCCGCCGCCGCTTTTCCGTGTAAACGGTAAAAACGCAAAAGTCTGCTTGACAGTGAAGGTTGTACGCAGGCGCGTGGACTTGGTGTTTTTGTAGTATGCACTCATAGCCGCCTGAAGTGCATACTACATTGATTTTCACACACTTTTGCGTCACCATTTGCACGCGGATTTCCCACCCAAAACGCTCGTCTAAACGCAGAATAAAAAGTGATGACGCAATGCCACTTTTGCGTTTTCTCTTCAGAATCGTTTTCGTGTAAACATAGCCTTAGTGTGTGCTTATCCTGCCTGTCTGTACCTGTTGGATTTATATTTATAGTAAATGTATGTCTTGGGGCTTTTTGCATCATGCAATTATTTGATCGCTATTGGTTGTTTTATATAATACTGGTTTAATAATAGATACAACGCTACATTTGTTACATACTTCCTCTGTCTTCTGGTTGTCTCAGTTCTCCTAGTCATCTTTTCTAGTGTCATCCATTTCGGCTCAACATAAAAATGACTTCATATCAGTGGAGAGTTTTAGAAGAAAAGTTCCCACTACTCCAGTGATGTCATCTTTTGTTCAGTGACTCCTTTGAGAATTTTCGCTATTCATATTTCATTTCTATGCTGATTCTGAAATGATGTTATAGGAGTTAAAAGGAAAAAGAAGAAAATGTTCCACTTCATTAACTGCTCTTCTTTTATCACCCAATATTTTCCTGATTATGTTCTGCAGGAATCCCATTTCTTTTCTATTACAATTTTTGGGGAAGTTCTGCTAATCTGCCCTGGAGCAGCCCTGGAGACCATGACATACTCGTTCTTTTTTCAACCTCTTCTCGTCTCTTAAGGTTGAAGACAGTAAATAACTAATATAAACTTTATATTTGTAAATATTGCGTATAAATAATACACTCTAAAAAATGCTGGCTTGTTCTAAGCCAATTTTTGGTCAAATATGGACAGACCCAAACGTTGGATTTAAAATGCCATTTAAAAATGTAACCCAGCGGCGCGGTTTGTCCATATTTGACTTGGGTTAAAACAACCCAGCATTTTTAGAGAGTAGGTTTATTTATAAATGTCTGACATTAAATTGGCTGTAAGCATGAATGTGAATGTCTTTGTTTGCCCTGTGGGGGACAGGCCATGCATCCAGGGTGTTTCCTTGCCCATGGCACACAACTCTGGGAAAGATCAAGCATCATTGCGACCCAATATAGAACAAGCGGTTTTAAGAATGGATGGGTTATTATCTAATTTAAAAGTGGTGGTGGACACTTTTTTTATAATGTCAAAGGCCATGTGTCCAATTAGCTGTCACATTGTCGAAGGTGGCTAAATTAGTCAGATGCTAAAGAGGTTGCGTGACATGTCCTTGTTCTTATTCTTAAAAAATAAAACATAAATATAACTAAGAATGCATTCAATTATGTGATCATTATGTGTTTTGCATGGTGAATTATTGGCTAATGAAAATTAATAAAATAAATTAAATCAAAACTCAAGAGACCAAATACTCAAGTCCAAATACTCAACAATCATCTTGAGTTTTTATGGTAATGTTAATAAATTACCATAAATAACAGAATATTAATAAATATTGTCATTTTAAATATATTATATATTTCACTGAGGACTTTAAGGACATCTTTGCTTTTAAACAAGTTTGGTAGTGTTTTTAGGTCACCACTCAATGTCCAATGTAAAATCTGTGTCCTGCAGCAAATCTTTATCTTTCACCAGTTTAATGTCAACAAGACACATCCTCTCCAAATTCCTCCTTGACAGGACGGTGTGACTATATCCAGAGCCCTCCACTTCCTGCTCGGGGGCACAGCTGTTATAAGAACCTTTATTTAACCAGAGATGAGCTCATATCCCGGTAATCAGGGCAGAGGGGGAGCTGCTAAAAACAGTGCCCCAATCACCAACTGGATCAGTGCCACTGGAGTTCCGCTCTAACACTGCCGCATCTGTCTGGCCAGACACATACATGCCACACATCCCTTCAGATCTCGTCAATCCTCAGGGTTTAAATGTATCGCATTTCTCAGACTGAGAGTACTATTCTGGGAACAGATTGTGTTTGTCAAATGTAAATAATTATATGATCAGTTGATGGGGGTTCATGTTCAAAACAGGCATGAGAAACTGATCTTGTTCCCCAAATAAGGCTGTCTTTGTGTCAGTTTTAAAATTACAAGCCACTAAGCCTGGTAGATGGAAAGAGACAGATCTTTTGAAGATGGTTAGAATGTTAAAGGCAAGAGAGTTCTGCACCACTCAGCTCTCTTCAGCTACAGTATATTAATATTCCACACCAAGAGTCCACACTCAAGGTTATTCTCACTCTAAATTGCTGAAGATAAAAAAGCCCTTCCTTATTAGCATTTGTGGGTAAAACCTGGCTAATCTTATTCACACTTATCCCACTCGCTGTGACATCCTGGCCTCTGTTTTCACTTTTTTTCCCCACAGAAAGGTCACAACCTCATTTTCATGGTATTTTCTCGCTTAAATCTGCTTACAATGCACAGTTTCTGAAAAATAAGCACTGCATCATAGAAAAAATGGCAAGTACTCTATTGTATTAAAGCTGATATATATATATATATATATATATATATATATATATCCTTTTTTCTTCTTTTAAAAACTTCCAATCCAAGTTTAATGTGCAGAGCTAGCTATATGTAAGCATTGTGTATCCTACTTGATTTTAAAAATGTAAATACTGTGGTCCTGAGCCTCTTTCACTTCTTTATGCCTTTATGTTTGAGGGGCCCAACATAGCGCCACTAGCTCAACCAATAACGATGACTTTGGGGCGGGACTACTTGTTGGTCCAACCGATGGAGGAGTGTTTGGAAAACCTGCCTAAAAACAATCATTTCTGAGGCAGTTTGCTTTTTCTGGTGCAGAAATTACATATAAATTATCTTCCTTTAAACTATATGAAATACGAAATGTTGTATGAAAACTGCTCCAATATACTTAGCAAAATCAGTGAACGACTGATGAGCCATACTTTCGAACAAAATCTTTTTGAAAGTTTGAAACTGCATCTTTAAAAAAACAAAAAACAAAAAAACCCAAAAAACATTTGTGCTGGTAAATGATCTTTGCTGAAAAAAGTTTGCCACAAGTATATAAAGGGCCTTTGTACTTATCACTTATTAGACTAAATTCACACAGACCTCTAATACTTATCAATTTCTCAGCCACATGACATTCCAAACCTCTTCTGTGAAACACAAAATGAGAAAATTAATAATAATGTACTGATCATTCTTTTCCATTTTTTTCAATGAGTAGGGGAGTGGAAATTTCAAGCTTGAAAAAAAACAAAAAAAACAAACAATTAGAAGCAACATAAATGTGGCATAGAACTAATCCATTTGTGCTATATTCCAAGCCTGCTGAAGTTGTGGTCTGATAATCTTCTAGTGGGTTGTTAACCTTTGCAATTGGATCATTGAGCAAGTAGGTTAAACTTGAAATCAAAAATCTGAATTCTGAAATCAACTGAAATCAACCTGAATTCTGACATTTCAGACATTTCTATGAATTCATTGAGAAGATCAGACTCAAAAGAATGATATGTCTGATATGACATTTTTACTTATCTTATGAACAATGCAATTCTATGAGAAATTAATCAATGCCATTCTTTTTCACTTTCATTATACTGGAAAATTTCACCTTAGGCTTTCCTTGGAAGAAATCATTCTTGGTGTGAACAAGCAAAATCTTTTCCACATTTGCCCCCCTGCAAGTGATTTTGTGGGGCAATTTTTATAATTATTAAAAACGTAAAAAATTGGACCTTCTTGCTGTGGGGTCCCAGTTCTACCCACTGAGCCACCTTACCACCACTAAATAATTAAAAAAAACTATTAATTATATTCATAATATTAACAAATATATAGTTTATATCAGTTATTAACTGTCCTTTATAATTCTTTTTTAATGCCAGATATTTAAATGAAACAATTAAATCACAATGCTAATGCTTTACCAATTTTTTTTTTTCAACATAAAAAAGCATCTTCACATTGCAAAGATGGCACAGAAGCTGTTGTGTCTACTTTTAGTTTTATTTCTATAAATAAAAGTGGATAAGGAGCTTGGCCCTCCACTACTCCACAGACCCGGCCTGCCACTGCTTCATAGTCCAGGTCCTTCACGACTCCATGATGCATGTCCGCCTCTGCTCCACTATCCAGGCTATGATCCAGGTCTTCTCCCTGTTCACGGGCATGGACAGTGGAGCAGTAGTGGACCAGCATACTGGAGTCATGGTGGCATTTAACTTCATTTTGGTGGCATTTTTTCCCAAATGCCACAGTTAATTCCCAATCCTTGTGTTCATTCAGCGCATTTATCTAAAGCGACTTACAAATGAGGAATACAACAAGCAAATCAACTTAAGTAGGCAACAACATGAGAAGCACTAGCAATACACTTTTCAGACAGTGAGTTACTTTAAGATTGAATAATAAAACTTCCTTTTTTCTGCATTTATACTGGGCCAGACTTTGTAGGGACTGAACATTTGGAATGGCTTGACTTGTGAGCATCTCAATAAGAGGGGAACTGACACTTACCCATGCTGGAGGTGATGTCACTATTCTCAGAATCTGGGCCGTGATTATTGCCATGGTAACTATTCATCACCTCCAATTTGATCTTCTTCTTCATGGCTTCAGCAAGTGTGGCAGCTGTTAGGCCTGTCAGAGTTTTAAAGAGAAAGAAAAAAAGTGTTAATTCATAATCATTCAGTTTTCTTAGCCTTTTACACAAAAAAGTGTTCCCTAAATCTTTTGAGATTTCAGTGCCCTAAATCTTGTGAGAATATGTGAATATGAATAATTGTTAACAGATTCACCTCACTGCTTTTCCATAAACGTGCATCATTCAAATGCTTTTGTGAAAGCGATTATGAATATTTCACATCCTATAATTGAATTTAACAGAAGAATACACTGGCACTGTAACATTAGATGATAACAACAGGTCTATTATTACCAACAGTGTCATCCCAAAGCTACAATATACATCCACATCACTATTCTAGTCGGTCAAACTACATACCTCTCTCTAACTAACATCTGACACAAGCTTTGAACAGCAGGTCCTGGATCAGTTCAAGTGGAGATCTACTTCGCCTCTCATGCGCTGATAATTCAAGCTGCCTGGCACCTGCCCATTGTCACAAGTCTCCAATATCCCTTGTTAACTGTGTGTGTATGTCTGTGTGTAACTTTTCCCCCAGTGCACACATGTTATAATTTAATTACAATTAGAAGATTAGCTTCCCTTCATTGCACAGGGAGCTGCATTTACGCAACTACTCATCTCTTTCCTGTTTCCTCTAGCTTTAAAAAGATCTCAGTAAGTCAAACTTTTTTTACAGATTGAGATCACTTTAATATAGCCCCCTGGATGTCACAGACAGTTAAGCTTAGTTTTGGTTTGGTTTTCGATCAGTCTATTTAATAACCTTTTTTATAATCAGCCATAATCAGTTACTTATTTGGTTTATCCCCGTGTATTTTAAAGGGGTCATATAATGCCATTTTCATAAAGTTAATTTGATTCTTTAGCGTCTAAAAAAAAGTTTGTAATATACTTTAATTAAAAATTCTCATTAGTATTGTAAGAAAACACTCATTTTACCTGGTCAAAAACAGCTCTGTTTTCAGCACGCCGTTTCAGTGCATATGCCTTTAAATGATAATGAGCTTCACTCACTCCGCCCCTCTGTTCTTTGAGGCGTTTTGACACAACGTAGTGTTGCCTTGACAACAGTCGAGGGTATATTTTAGAGTAAGAATGGCAGTAGGAGTCTCTAAGGACACATCTGTGCAACCGAATCAGTTTGAACCGGAGTCGCACCCGGAACAAGATGACGACCGCAAAGAAGTTCGACAATTAAGGCTTGAACAGGACGTTTCTGAATGGTTGGTTAATGTAATGTCACTTAGATCTATCTTTGTGAACTGGCAGGGTAGGGTAACTTAGAGATGTACAAACGCTACGTGTTTACTTATACATACGTACTCAGTTTGTAATAACACAATAACCATAATGCGTTGTTCATTATAAACGTGAGATTATGAATTATTTTGAAAACGTCCTGAGTGTAAACCATTCATCGTGAAGTATGCAAGAAATTTGCAAGGATTAATATAAATGTGTACATATTAATTATTAATTGATTACCAAAGCCTGAACTGAATAGGCACAATTTCATCTAAGTTGTGTTTTTCAGCACTTTGCTTCAAAAATCTTCTCTTTATGCACCAAAGTTTACACATAAAGTTCCCAGCTATATAATTAAATATTTCAGAGAATATATATATCATATATATATATAGCATTTTAATTTATTCTACAATTTTGTATTACACAAGAATATTGTTAATTCCTTTTTCACCTGTAGTGTGCATTGCCATGCTCCTCCACACCACTTAATTCATGTGTATGTTGTGTTTTGGAGGATCCATTAATTGACAGATATAAATAGTGCCATCTACATTTTTTTTAAAGATCTTCACTGTTTTGCATCAGAAATGCTACCTCTAGTTTTGTGGTTTGAGCACAACCCAAATGCGCTGTTTATTTATTTATTTTTTTATTTAAGGTAACAGATGAACACGTGTCTCAGCTCAGTTACACTTTATTTTACAGTACGTGTACTAAAGTGTACTTACCAAAAGAAAGTACTAGGAATATAAAGTAACTACATGGGTTGAGGTTGTTTAGGGGTATGTTCAGGGTTAGTACCTAGTTATTACCCAGTTATAGTATAAGTATGAGGACCAGGACTGTAAAATGAAGTGCTCCCCCCATAGCCTGATTCATTTATTAAATAACGTTGCAGCACCATTGGCTTCACTTATTTATACAAACAGTACTGTACACTGCTAGTACATACGCTAGCCTGGGTTCCCCCATACTGCCTTTGTGCAGCACGATTTTATTCACACTGCTAAGCAGTCTGGATACCATGGACCAAATTTTCGTTTCAGCGAGGGGACCAATCACAGAACGAGGAGGGAGCAGCAAGACGATGACGACGTCTATGCGACACACCAAAGCAGTTTGCTTATGATCAAACATGGCAGCAGACGCGATAACGCATAATTGTTCTAAGTAGTTTAAAACCTCGTCTAATTTCTTTCGCTCTACGTGCGTCATCTGATATAATTGAAACTATTGGCTATGAGCTACGTACAGGCACATTTGATAGACATTCGTAGCACCCAATAAACGGCTCTAGGCATTCGTAAACCACGCCTCAAATACGAAAAAATGAACATGTGGTTCCCAGACACATCTCAATGTCAATGAGACAATGAGACGTGGTCTGAAGTTAGCCAGCTAACACTACGTTGTTGTACAAACAGGACAATTGGAAGCTACACTTTCCAGTAAAATGTGATTGCTCAAACACTAACTTTATAAAAGTATCCATTACAATTCTGACACGTTTAAAATCTATCCTTTTAAAATCAGCGCTCTAGTCTGGGCAAACCGCTTTTTGGCTAGCTGGCATTTGGCTGCAATGCATAACAGTTATGTGCAAATATGAGGCAAGCTCTGGCAGCGAGCTTTAGGAGTGGGGTGTTTTTTTTCTCACTCTCTCAGTTGCTCTCCAAATGCTTTCACTAAATGTCAAGATCAGAGCATGAAAGCCAAGGTCCCTATTCAGCCTGTGAAGAGGACGATATCAAAGCATTCCCCACTCTCGGTCTGCAATTCACTCAAAGAGGGAAAAAACTGTCCTCTCTCTCTCTTTCTCTCTATCTCCCTAGTGGCCTTTGAGTTTCCATCTCTGTGGCTGACATTGATAGTGTGACCTCTGCCGAAGATAAAAGAGGCCTGTGCTGTTGAGCATTTTCTTTCTCTCTCCATCACCTGCTCTTTCTAAACGAGTACAAATGTGCGGCCCTTTCTGGGGCTCTCTTTGAGAAGTCGTAATGAGCAGACCGAGTTTGCGCACATACTCAAAGAGAAGGGCGGCTTAGAAGTCGGGCAGCAATTGTTCATTTAGCTTCACTTGCGGGATGGACAGAATTTGTGATGCTTTAAATGACACTCTCATGAACAAGAGGAGAGCTGACACCACAGAGGCAGAGGTGAACATATCTCCAGGCAAAATCTAATAGGTTTTAATCATAATATCACAACACAATAAAGGGCAAATTAGAGTTGGCAAGATGATGTTACATACAACCTCAGGCAAACCACACTGCATTGTGAGTGTGGAAACAATAGCTGTGTTTTGTTGGCTTTGGGCTTTTCCAAAGCACAGCGTGAGTCAGATTGTTTATTTGCGTCACTTCAGATAAGTGCTGTTTAAAGTGAATGACACAGAAGCATAACAGGCTGCAACTGGTTTGTAACAATAATCATCATTTCAAGCAACTGAATTAAACAGAAAAATGAAAGAAAGAACAGAGAACTAAGAGTTAGTTTTATTTTAAAATACTCTTCTCCCTGTTTAACACGCTGAGAAAACTACAAGTATGCCATTTGTAGATTGATTCTCTAAACATAAATCTCTGTATTTCCAATTCAGCCTATATCTAAAGATGCCTGTAATAGACACAAAAGCCATGGCCAAACTACACGCGAATTGATGTCACAATATGCGATAAAAGATATCTTTTCCTTATTAATCTGAGTTTTTGTCCTAACCAGCAATGGCAGAAACACATGACTGGGTTAGTTAGTTCTTAAAAATCATGGTTGACAATTAAATGATTATCTCAGTTACTAGTATGTTTTGTACCATATTAAATCTGTTTAATTAGATGTACAATATGCAGGATTTTTGCAGTAAAATATCCAAAAACCACTAGGAAAATGTTATATTTTGTTTAGTTGATTACTTACAATATCCCAAATGTCTCCAACTATTTGTAAATCGCAAGAAAATTGCGATATTAACCAAGGAAACGGGGTGTGTGAGCAGGGGTGAGGAGTCTCCAGTTAATGGCGTCATATCTGCGTTACCCCTTATTTCAGCCAGGTTTGACCTCGTACTGCAATAGTAACCATGGTGACAGACGTTGACAGTAAAGTGCCGAAGTGATGACGTCACTTTGTAGGACGACTCGGAAGCTAGCGGCGCATGGGTTCCCTTGATCGAAAAGCTATGCATTTTCCCCATAGACTTTTGGAAAATCGCTAAAACTAAGATCTGTGTTTAACAAAGAGTTACCCTAACACGTTTTGTCTATCAAGATAAACTTTAAGTTTTTTAAAAGCAGACACAATAAAGTTAATAAAAACACAAGCAGCTTATAACTGTGTGTTCTATGTCATAGATCAAAACGTGAAAAAAATTAGAGGCTTTCTTCAACACAGACCTTATTTCAGCAAAAACCCATTCAAAAATCCCATAGACTTTACAGCGAGGGAACCGGTAATGCTAAATGCTAACTCACTTCCGCGTTTTAGCCTACAGTCGTAACTTCGGCACTCTATTGGGTCAGTTATGCCCGTTATTCCTAGAAGGACGCTTGCGCTGTTGTTGTTTTGTTCAAACATTATGGATGGCAAGCAGACTTTGAGACAAAAAATTGAAAGTGTTGCATCTGGTTAGGAGACGTTGTAAGTCATCATCTAAACAATTAATTTACTTCTTCATTTTGCTATTCCACTTTCACTTTTAATTATGAATCCTAATTTGATCGTCTTAAATCCAGCTTTTCTCATTATTGAAGGAATGAGATTTGTTTGTTCTGGCAGTAACAGTGCGAGCATTTCCTCATTTTCTTACCAGTGTGAGACATCATTCCTGAGGACATGAGTCCAGAGACAGAGTGGGGCAGGACGTGAGGGCTGTCGGCCGATGTCACGCTCTGGGTCCGTTTAGGAGGTCTGCCAGGTCTGGAGCTGAAAGATGAACACACAATGTCAGACAAGCATTTTATTTTGGTTACGTGTAACAACCCATCTAGAAGCCAATGCACTGCTTGCACATTACAAGTTGCAGTGTAGACAGATTTGTTGATTATAATGGGAATGCTGTAGTTTTACTGCATCATGTCACTCACTTGAAGAGTAGACATGGTAAAGAATGATTAGAAACTACCAAGTAGGTCTAAGCATAGTTGCTAGTTGTCCTGTTCAGATTCTGCTGAAAAGCTGATAATAGGTTGTTCCACTCCATACACAGCATGCTGTCACAAATGTCAACTTCTATTCAATGAACTATATTTTTACTCCCTAACTATAATGAAAGAACAGCTTTTTTGTAGCCAAGACTTATAGCCAAGTACAGTACTGTATGCTTATAAATACACAAACCGGCCTGCTCTAAATGGTTCTGAAGTAAAAAGTGACTACTAGCAATTTAAAGGGTTAGTTCACCCAAAAATGAAAATTAAGTCATTAATTACTCACCCCCATGCTGTACCAACCCCGTAAGACCTTCGTTCATCTTCGGAACACAAATAAAGATATTTTTGATTGAATCTGAGGGCTGGATCAGTCCTACATAGACAGCCTGAGGGACTGCCTCTTGACGGCCCAGAAAGTCATTAAAAGAAAAGGTTTAAATATTCCATGTGCCTACAGTGGCTCAACTATAACTTTATCAAGCGACGAGACTACTTTTTGTGCGAAAAAAACGTAAATAACGACTTTATTCGACTTTCCATTACTTCCTTATGGGCGCATGCGCGAGAACTGAGACGAGACCGTTCTTCTTCGACTACTTTTTGTTACCGGCTGCTCACCGCTTAGGAGTTTTACCGCCCCCTACCGTATAAGATGACGTACTGCTTGTAAACAGAACGTTTTGCGCCTCCGGCTATATCAATACGTCATCTTATACGGTAGGGGGCGGTAAAACTCCTAAGCGGTGAGCAGCCGGTAACAAAAAGTAGTCGAAGAAGAACGGTCTCGTCTCAGTTCTCGCGCATGCGCCCATAAGGAAGTAATGGAAAGTCGAATAAAGTCGTTATTTACGTTTTTTTTTCGCACAAAAAGTAGTCTCGTCGCTTGATAAAGTTATAGTTGAGCCACTGTAGGCACATGGAATATTTAAACCTTTTCTTTTAATGACTTTCTGGGCCGTCAAGAGGCAGTCCCTCAGGCTGTCTATGGAAGAGTGATCCAGCCCTCAGATTCAATCAAAAATATCTTTATTTGTGTTCCGAAGATGAACGAAGGTCTTACGGGGTTGGTACAGCATGGGGGTGAGTAATTAATGACTTAATTTTCATTTTTGGGTGAACTAACCCTTTAACTATTTCTTTAAAAAAAATGAAGGTAGGATAAGTACACACTCACACATCCATTTCTGTTCAGAGCTGAACTAATCTACTATGCATACTAGCATGCGTCAGTAAATACTCTCAAGGACAGTCTTTTTCTGCCTCTCTTGTACTCCCTCCCTTCTCTTCTCCCTCTCTCTCTCTCTAATTAGATCACACAGTAGACTCATCTCCCTTTTCCATAATCAGCCGATTGTTTGCTCATGTATAATGCATGTTGCACACCTTGTTACCTGCTATTGTGCATTCATGTGCAATTTAAATTTGTTGAGTTTACAGTACATGTGCTAAAACCAGCCACGGCTCTATGTAGCACACAGAGATAACATCTGATTTAACTTGAGGTGTTTATATAGACAACCAGGTTTACCAATTGAGTCTAAATGGGAAGTAGGTTATGGACGATTTTCAATGGTTTGACTCAACACGGTTCTCTGACCGTCTCTGTCTTTACCTACTGAAGCGGGAGTTAGATGTTAGGAAAACCATAAATGAAAAAAAAACAAAAAAACCCGTAATCATTTAGTTGAGCAATCTAGAAAAAAAAATCCTCTATTTCACACAGAGCCTTCGCTCACACCTCCCCCAGTGCTTGTGAGCGCCAATCATCCTTCATAAAATATTAAAGTCCCCATCGTTTGCCCTTTTAAAATCTCCCACTCTCAATTCCCTAATTGTAGTGTTTCTTTATCTGTCCACTGCAGAGAGTAAATAAATTAACAAAATAGCTGTTTTATCACAGCGCCTGACCTTTGAAATGGGAGAGGATTATCACAGGTTTATTTCTCACCCCGTTCTCTCACTCTACACACATACACACACACAGAGAGAGAGAGGGAGAGAGAGAGAGAGAGCATGTGTGTGTGACAGAGATGATGAATGCTGTTGTAGGCTACACATGGATGAAAATGGGCCAGACATGATGCTTTTTGTCTGGATCTATTAATTTATCTAAAAATAGGTTAAAATTAAACACACACATGTAACATATAACTTAATTACACCTCATGTATAATGAAATGTTTTGCATTTTTGAAATAAAATTGCTTTTAAAAAGCTTTGGGGGCTTAAAGAAAGAAAATGCCAGGGTTAAAAAATGCCTTGTGACAGGGAACATTGTCAGAAATTTGGCTAATGGCAAGGTTTTCACTGTTATGGATAAACATTCATTCAGTAATGTTAATAGAATGTTTGTTCAAAGTTATCTGGTCTACTCATTGTTCATGGAATGTGTTTACTCAAACGTTTTAGTTGGGTGTTCGTTGATTTTAAATGTTACTATTTGTTTCATTCCCACAGTAACATTCCCATAATGTTTTCAAAATGCTAAAATGTAATGTTTTCTTAACACTCACATAACCATTTTACCATAACCTCACAAAACATGAAAGATAAAAAGACTTTCAGAGAGAAGATTCAAAAATAATGTTTTCATAACTCACCATGAACATTAGCAAAAAAAATATTTTCTTGTTTGCAGGGGTACTGTCCTAATATCAGAACAAAGTATAAAATTTCAAATAAAAAAAATGAAAATTCAGATTTTAAAATGTGATCAGATTTTAAAATATTAATGATATTTAAGTATTATTAATTTGAAGAAAAAAAAACTTTTTGTATTGATTATATCAACTGACATTTTTTGTCATTAAATTAACTTTTTTAAATGGCATACAAGTTTTTTTTTTGTTTTTTGTTTTTTTTTTCAAAACCATATGATATAACATGAAAGTATTTCAATTTGGCACGATTTTTCCTTTTCTTTATCATGGGCACTATTATTTGCCTTGACCCAAATGACAACAACGTGACACGAATCCCATGATTCCAGATATGAGATCCAGGTGGATTCTCCTTCCAGTCTTTTCCTTCTGTGGTCTTTGTTTTCCTCTTTAACAACAACCAGTTAAAACCCACATGGTTTTATGCAAACTCAACACGCACTTATCTGCACAAACACAATCGTCTTCTGATTTTGTTTACAATAAGAGCAAACTCTGAGAGAGACGTACTAATGATGCAGTTCTGGTGTGAAGGACTGTCTTCTCTCTTCCAAAAGCCATACTGAATGCCTAACAGGCTGACATTTTTAATAATTCCTAATGGGGCGATATTTTAATTAAACTGATACTGATGGAATCAGATTAAATGCGGTTAAGCCGTGCAGTGGAAATGACTTCAAGAAATTCAAAGAGAGATCAGGAGATAAGGCACCATTTTAACTCTCTCTCTCTCCCTGTATGATTCATTAACTACGACCCCCTTCCGTTCGCAAAATGAAGAGTTTTTTATCACTGCAATTTTTCTAGATACTTCATTTGAGACTCGAGAGGACAGATGTGCACAGGAAACAAAACTTAAGATTAACAAGGTAGTCTATGAAATAGAGAGAGAGAGAGAGAGAGAGAGAGAGAGAGAGAACAAAAATGCAACGTACAACTCAGGGTGCCTTTGAGGACATTTAATTAAAATCTAATCCTGCATTCATTAAGGCTCACATAAATTAAGCTGTCATTCATAAGATTTATGGATTCTCATTTGCATACCACATACAATTCATCAATTACTGGGGTGTGAAAGGGGCACAACCCCCTCTAGGCTGCCCATTGCCACACAAACAACCAAAAAAAAAACAGGAGAGGAAAGGGGGTCTAATTCTCCTGTTTTCCACTGACAAACATTCAGATGTACTTTTCAATTATGTCCAATTCAAGCTGTAAATGTGGACTGATCTGTGATCAAATCCACAACACAGAGAGATAAGAGAGGGCGGTCAAAGCAGGAGGTACAGTATTTCAGAGAGGAAACTAGATTACAGAAACAGGGAAAAAAGGGAACTAAAAGAGACATATACCTTAGTCCATTCTCTCTATATAATAACTACCCGTTTCACTATAAAGCTGTCGCTCTGGATATGCTGGAGAAAACAAACAAATCAAGAAAGATTCAGAACCATATTAATATTCAGGATTAATGAAGCAAAGAAAAAGACTCTGTGTGTGTGTGTGTGTGTGTGTGTGTGTGTGTGTGTGTCCATCCATTAGCAGAGACGTGGAGATTTATAAATAGTGGATTTGTCCAATAAGTTTACATGATCTCCTGTTTTAGCATTACAAACCTAATCAAGAGTTTAAGACATTGCATTATGGTGACTGTTTAGCTAGTTGTATAAGTGTCGGCTTGCTCAGGTGGGGTTTAAAAAACGATTTATATTCAGTAATATTAAAGGAGAACTCCAGCGCAAAATGAATCTGGTCTAATAAAACATTGGTACCTAGTCAACCGTTCTCTGCGATTTGTTTTCATGATAATCGAATGTTAAGAGTTTTATCTCTAAAAACTGTTTAGCGTATAATGCTAGCACTGGGGGCATTTACTAAGTAAAAAGAAATCGCTAGTTTATACCACTAACAAGGCTCAAAATAGCTCCACACTAACACAGTAACATAATGAGGGTCTATACATGCAAAACGAAGCATTGAGAACTTTGTAAGTGTAGACAGGAGCCATCTTTGAAAAACAGTCACGACAAGTCAAACCACGAACGACGTGCTGAGTGAGCTAAACTGTATGAAGTTCAGCGAACTTCTGAACTGTATGAACAGCGTTCGGGGATCGACTTATCGAGACAATTTTCTAAGATGGCTCCTGTCTGTATAAACGAAGTGAACTGTCTTCATAAAGTATCTTCTTATTAAACGGCCTGTACACTTACAAAGTTCTCAATGCTTCGTTTTGCATGTATGGACCCTCATTATGTTACTGTTTAAGTGTAGGGCTATTTTGAGCCTTGTTAGTGGTATAAACTAGCGATTTCTTATTACTTTGTAAATGCCCCCAGTGCTAGCATTATACGCCAAACAGTTTTTAGAGATAAAACTCTTTTCATTCGATTATCATGAAAACAAATCTCAGAGAACGGTTGACTAGGAATGTTTTATTAGACCAAAGGTTCATTTTGCACCGGAGTTCTCCTTTAATAACTTGACTGCACTGACTATATCAGATGAGAACTAATCTTTAACTGTATTCAAGTTAATGGCACTGCAATGACACTATTGTCTTCTGTAGAGAAAACTTTGAAAGTTTAAAACATTGACATATTTGAACTGAATTGAATCAACACTGAACTAAATTGAGCCAAATAAAGACACTGTTGTATTCTGTAGAGATGACTTTGAAGTCATCAATTGATATAACTTTGAAAGACTGACACAGTTATTGAACTGAACTGACTCAAAGTGAATAATAACTGTTGTCTTCTGTAGAGGTGCTTTATGGCTGCTGCTGAATTTGCTTCATAATTTATGCTATTTTTGCTTTATTACTGTGAAGCTGCCTTGAAACAATCTGCATTATATAAATGTGATGTGACACGAATTACACCTTATGAGCTAATACAAAATGAAGACAACTTGAAACAAATGGGAAAATATTTAGATGCTCTTTGATGAAAAAAGCCTAACGGAAAGGATAAGAGCAAACATCCTTTATTCTGGACTCAAACAGGAAGTTCCTTTATGATGGGGCGTAATCGGAGCTCTTATCGCAGTGAAAGACTGAACCCAAATAGTCCACTGTTTGTGTTTCAATCTGCGGCTCTCTGTGATGAATGAAATGTAAATAAGTGTTGTGGCCCCTGCAGGGGCACGAAGAAAGAAGGGGAGAGAAAAAGACAGACAGAGACCTAACATCTGCAACACACACACACACACACACCAACATTCTTGTTCCAAAAGCATACAGTACGTGCACACATACAAATATTCACATGCACAGGAAATAGCAGGAATGGAAAAAGCAGTACTGTAAACATTTTACAAACAGACTGCTTCCTCAAACAGACATGACATACACATTCACACACAAACAACCACACCAACATACTTCAAGAAGATCAGTCAGCGAGTGAGTCAGTTAAGATTGTGTGTTAAATTCATATTCTCTTTGACATAATATCAGCAAGCCAGCTTGTTTTTACAAACAAGCCTGTTTATATTATGAATAAAAATGCATACTCAAAGCAGATTATGCTCACAATTACAACAAAAAATGATTGATGAAATTATATTTAATTTTCAAAGCAATCAGTTTATATTAAACACTATTTAGAAGACCATGTAAACACACTTAAATGTGTTGATGAAAAATGTAGGGTCTGAAAAAAACCTAATAAACGTAATGAACGGAACTTAAAGGAAACATGCGATTTTGTAACCATACACATGCGGAAACTAATGGTGAGCAAAGGATGAGTGTGTTGACTTGTATGTTAGTAAACATGTACTGTATGAAGTGAACCATTACACTACCATGTCTTTTTGTGTAAGAAATTTCATAAGGTCATTTTAAAACAAGTCAGACTAAGCTGAAGTTTTGAGAGACTTCCCAATGAATATTGTGACATTCTCCACAAATAATATGGAAGTAAAATAATACCAAATGTTTTTTTTAAAAAAAAAACAAATAAAACCTGTTGAATTGCACTAATTGATAAAAATAGGCATTGCATTAACCATGCTTGCATTTTGATGCATTGTATTTTAGGGCTTGCATTTTTATGGGCAGAAATTCAACATGGTTGAATATTTAAGCTGTGAATATTTCAATTCAAAACATTTCAAAAACATTCATTATTCAAAATGTTTAAAAATACAAATCAGTCAGTCCATTTTATTTCGCTTTGCAAATTTGCTTCCACAAATTCAGTGGTTCAAATTTGACAGTAAATTCAACATTGACATCCAGGAACTGCAAGAAAAGCAGTAGATTACCAAACATAATCTCCATCTGCGGTTAGTTGACCTCACCAGCAGGGGATGCAAAATTGAGTAGTGTTGACAAGACAAGAGCAACAGTTAGAGCTAGCCATTCATTAAATAAAAGTCATTTACAGCAACTGAGCATGCATTAAGTTTTTCTGATGATTATCTGGGTCATTATATGTGCGTAAAAGATGATAAAGACACAAAAGCTGTGTTTATGTTTAATTCAATAACTTTCCCTAGCCTACATGTAATCAGCTTTCTCCACCAATACATTCTCATACTATTACAAAAGGATTCCCCTTCCGTCGAAACAAAACGCTTAACGTAGCTTAATGGACTACAGTGATATAAAAGACCAAACTCGCACCTTATTGGAGATGTAGTCTGCATTATATATACAGTATATATATATATATATATATATATATAGATCTCAAGGGAAAGAGAGCTGATGCAGAATATAGGAAAGCAAGAAATTATAGCATTGTTTGATGTTCAGCAGGTCAACAGCCTAAGCAAACCATCAGTTTAGTTCTAACACGGCCTTCTTAAACAGGGGTAAGGATAGTTTATTGATCAAATAATGAGGCAAAGTTTGATACTTGCATGTCTCGCCCATTTGAATTAAACTGTCCTGATGCAATTTGTAGAGGCTCCAGTTGACCTTTGCTGATGTGGTCTTGATGAGTGAGAACCAGTGGGAGTCAGAGGGTCTTTGGTGAATGGAAAGACAAGGCCGCAGCCTGGCACAAGCTTGGGAGCCCTTGGGGGACTTCTAGTTCAGCATCATCTTCACATTAGGACTACTCAGGAAGGACCAAGAAAGTAAGCGAGCAAGAGGCTAAGACAGCTAATCTTGTGATCAGTGATTTTTTAAAGTGTGAAGATGTCACACCCCCTGGAGGTGTGTGAGCCAATCAAAAGCCATCCCTTTTGGGGGAATTTTTTACGATCCATTGTTTTCAGGGCAGCTGAATGTTTAATTTCATTTGGTGTTTATGAAAATAATCTTCAAGATTCTTACTAATGCACCATAAAGTTAGCAAAATGTAATGTAAATTAACAAATGGGGGACGAAGATTGGAGTTTACTAAACATGCTACACATATGATTTTGGTTAACCATAGTATGCAAGTCATGTTTCAGACCAAAATATTTTAGAAGAGAGAATGAAGACATAGGCCAAACCACATAAAAGGAAAATCATGAGATGGAAAATTAGATAGATGTTAAGACATTGAACACATGGTTATATATATACAGTGAGTATATATATATATATATATATATATATATATATATATATATACATTTGTATATGTATGTATATAGAAGGGATAATTTCTTTTTTTCTTAGCAAGAATTAGGAGAAAATTCCCTGCACATTTTTTTGGGTTGGTTGTAAAACTCTAATCAGTTTTAAGGTGTCCTGTAACAGGACAATGGGTTCTGCCAGTGTTGGCTTCATTTGTGGGGGAAGTTTCATAGAACTTTGTTGGAAGAGTGAGTTTGTTGGATTATTCATTAAATATAATGAACAATTGTGTCTGATTGGTCCAGACACTATTCTATTCTATTCTATTGAGAAACAATAATAATAACAGCAAATTAAAGAGGAGTATTATAGACTATTCTTGTCATGATTCTGCCATCACGTCGCTGATTTTTCCTAGTCTTGTGGCAGGATCATGGCAGAACCATGTTTTCTGTGTAAGCACATGGCCATTTGTTTGGGCTGTGTGCTTGCGTTGTCTTGTCTCATAACCCCGCCCCCTTGTTATCCTTGTTTAGTCATTATTGCCCTGTTAGAGTCAGCTGTTTCCCTCATTAGTTTCTCCCTATTTAATCCTCTTGTGTTTGCTGTCCTGTGTCGGTACATTGTCTTTCTTACCTTGTCAAACCTCGTGTGAGTCTAGCTGTAAGTTCTCTGTTGATCATCTTGTAAGAAGTGTGTATCTAGTCTTGTCTGTGAGTTTATTGCCTGAGTCTTAGTTTAGTGTTTGCTACCTGTTCTTGTTTTGCCCCATCGTGGGTTTTGTTTTCTGTTTTTGTCATTAATAAAACCTTATTTTGAGTTACTTGCTGTCTGCAATTGGGTTCATCCATCCGCCGCATAACAGAATGTACCGACCAAAATCGAACCCAGCAGACGTGCAGTCCTTGTCCGCTTGCCTTCAGCCTTCTGACCCGGAACTGTGGTGGCGCTCAGCTATTGCTGACAGTGCCAATGGCAAGCTTCCTTTCCCTCCCCAGGGTGAGTTGACCCTAAAGAGGTACGCCCAGGTCATTGAGGAGAGAAGGTTTCTCTTGCCAGAGTCCCTGGTCAACCGCTACCTCGTCGCAGGTCTCAAGGTCCTCCCTCCCCTTGCTGAACGAGAGAGTTTGGTCCGCCGTCCATTTCGCAGCATGGTGGACTACCTGTCTCGTAAGGAACAGCTAGGTCCCACTGGATCTTCACCTCCTGCCACTCTTCCAATCATCCCCGAGGGTCACATGTTAGCCGTCGTGACACTTGAGGACCAAGCTTCTTCCACCCTGACTCCCAACCCACCACCCGTGTTCGTCAGCCCCCGTGGAAAGCGTGGAAGACGTTTGTCGTGGGAGTCCGCGTCGGAGTCATCCTCCACGGAGTCCCCCTTGCCTGCGGTGGTCTTCCCAGCACCTGCTTCGTCTCCCTCTTTGCCCCCCTTACCGTTCTCTGGCCTGGCTACGGACTCAGCTCCGCGACCCAGAAGGAAGAGGAGGAGGAAGGGAGCCTCTTGTCCTCCAGCAGGCGCCGTCCCAGAGCCCGCTCCAGCAGGCGCCGTCCCAGAGCCCGCTCCAGCAGGCGCCGTCCCAGAGCCCGCTCCAGCAGGCGCCGTCACAGAGTCTACAGTTGTGAGTGCTGCAGAGAGGGAGGCGGTCGACTCTGCTGCTGAGGCTGTTATTCGCTCTATTTCAGCTAATCAGGAGATACTAGGGGTGTAACGGTACATGTATTCGTATTGAACCGTTTCGGTTCGAGGCTTCCGGTTCGGTACGCATACAAACCGAACGATTGCTTGGACCATTTTTCTTGCCGGCAAAATTCGTGCTGACGCGGCCAACACAACATTGCGCAACATCCAAATGGCAAGGGTAATGAAAGCAGAACGAAACTGCGCTCCTCGTTATGTGCTTCACGGATCGTTTATCAGTTCGGACCAGCAACATCTGTGCAGCGCGAGCCGATCTCGATCAAGCAACACTGTTAACACACCGCGCTAAGAGATCCGGTAAAGAAAACATTTGAATTCGCCACTGAGGTAATAACATCGCTGCGAGATCTAGTGAGATGCATTCACATTTCTCCGTTATTAACCGTAGATCTCTATTAGATCAAACAGCGCTGTCATGGAAACCAGGAGAAACATTGTGCCGTGAATGAACTAGTACTTTACGTCCACAGACCAGCAACATTCACCATGGATTTAATATAGTAACACTAACTGTAACCAGTTTGGCTGGAATGGTGAAATGCTTTCAAGTACTTCACACATCTTTTTCCAGCACTTCAAAATTCAAATATTATATAAATAAATATATATTTAAATGTTATTTTTAATGTGATGACCAAAACATTATTTGTTCATCCTTCAAAGATGACCCCTATTTATAAACCTGAAAGTTTCAAGATCTAGGAAAACTCACACTTATTTAAAAATATTTTTTCTTTAAACAAATAGGAAATTTCTCTGGCATGTCTTTCTTTTTGCTGTATCGAAAACGTACCGAACCGTGACTTTAAAACCGAGGTACGTACCGAACCGTGATTTTTGTGTACCGTTACACCCCTAGGAGATACCGATTGTTATTGCTGCAAGAGCCCTGTCCAAATACCTGTCTCGTCTTGCCCAGATCTTAGAAGTCCCTGTCTTGTCCCCAGACCCTGTGCCAAGAGCTGTAGAGAGCACTGCTCCCAAGCCAGCAGCAGAGAGTGCAATTACCAATTCTACTGCAGAGAACGATGTGTCCGAGTCTGCTATGGAGAGCGCTGGTTCTGAAACAGAATCCGAGAGCCCAGCATTGCCTCTCAACACTCCCCGGTCGCCTGCAACATCCCCAGTCATGTGTCCTGATGTGTCCCCTGCTGTTCCCCCGGTCTGGTTTCCTTTTTCTTCACCCTCGGTGCCCCTGTGCGTCTCCCCGGTCACCCTTGTCACCACATCACCCCGGACTGTCTCCCCTAAGACTGTGCCTCATGTGTCCCCATCCAAGTCTGCCCGGATTCCTCGCCCTCAGCCCTCGTCCCGTAAGCCCAAGACCCCTAGTCCACCCATCCACCCTAGACCTTCCCCCATGAACTCTAACTCCTTTGTTCCCCCGCCCCCCCTCCCGTGTTTGTTATTTTTATTGTGTCACCCGAACCCTGTTATAGTTTTTTCATGTTTGCCAATGTTGATGTTTGCTATGTTCTGTTGGTTTTTGTCTATGTCTCGTTCTGTCTTGTCTTGTGCTTAGTGTCCATTTGAGGAGCGTCTGGTAGCCGCTCCTTAAGGTGGGGGTTCTGTCATGATTCTGCCATCACGTCGCTGATTTTTCCTAGTCTTGTGGCAGGATCATGGCAGAACCATGTTTTCTGTGTAAGCACATGGCCATTTGTTTGGGCTGTGTGCTTGCGTTGTCTTGTCTCATAACCCCGCCCCCTTGTTATCCTTGTTTAGTCATTATTGCCCTGTTAGAGTCAGCTGTTTCCCTCATTAGTTTCTCCCTATTTAATCCTCTTGTGTTTGCTGTCCTGTGTCGGTACATTGTCTTTCTTACCTTGTCAAACCTCGTGTGAGTCTAGCTGTAAGTTCTCTGTTGATCATCTTGTAAGAAGTGTGTATCTAGTCTTGTCTGTGAGTTTATTGCCTGAGTCTTAGTTTAGTGTTTGCTACCTGTTCTTGTTTTGCCCCATCGTGGGTTTTGTTTTCTGTTTTTGTCATTAATAAAACCTTATTTTGAGTTACTTGCTGTCTGCAATTGGGTTCATCCATCCGCCGCATAACTATTCTATTCTATATGACAAGTAACAAAACCGAACCTACAAAGAAAGAGAATGCAGTTTTTTATTAACAAAACAATGAAGTGTTTAGCTTATGAACAAACTGAATAAATTAAACTACTTGTTCTCTATTATTTGACAAAAAAAAAAATCAGTTCAGTTAAGTAAGTTCACAGGTCAATTTGATCATATTGTAACCAGGGAACATTTCAATCTCATATCAGGCAGATGTTAAAAGGTTAATTGTAAAAGTCTATTTCGTTGGTTCAGGTTCTTGCTCCTCTTTAATTTGCTGTTATTATTGTCTCTCATTACAGAAGAATCCAATAGGGACCTGACAGGTGACATCCTATCATCAGAGGGAAGGTTATAAAGCTGCTACTCTGGATTGTAGGAATCGTAAAACCTATATAAGCCAGTATTTCCTTCGTGTTAATGCTTTAAGAACTTTAGGATTTACCAAGCGGAGATAAAAAGGCATACAGTATCCCAAAAAAAAGCAGAGAGGCCAATGAAACTTGGAGAAGTAACAACACACCTCGTCTTGTCTCTCTCAAGAATCCCTGCGAGAGAATTACACCAAAAAATAGTAATAATTTGTTGTCTAAAAAGCAATTTTTTTAATCAAAATTGACCATTCTTTTTTTTTTTATGGAATAATGCAGTGGATTTATCCATGCACACCATTATTATTATTTTTAAATAATGTGCCCTCATAATCTTTCATCGAAATAACTTTCCCTCCCACTTGCAATGACATGTCTTCTGTTCTCTGATGATGCCTTCACCGGCACAAGTGTGTTGTAGATATGTATAGATATGTTTATATGTATTTTTCCTTAAACCGAACTATTATAGATTTTTTTTCCCTAAACCTAACTATACTACTACCATGATAGTATAGATACTATCATGGTAGTATAGATAAATAACTATACTACCTATATACCTATCCTATATACTCCAGTGTGTCTATTTATTGATTTTAGTAAGTATAAACGAACATAAAAGTCTATTACGTTTTGATGAAGCGGCCGTTGATTTTCTTCTGCATAGGACATCCTTTACTTATCTATTACAAAGGCACATTCCACAATGAGTCTTTCTCTGATGACCTCTTATGTCAAAAGCTCAAGCAAAAGTTGATTTCTCAATTTATGACCCCTTTAATGGAAACCTTGCACTGGGATTCGCACTCAGCAGCTTCTGTGAACATAAAGCCTGCCTACTTTGATTTCATTGGCCATCTCAAAAATTTTGACATTGATGAGCGGTGTTAGACTGCTGAGGCAGCTCTTGTTTTTCTTTTTGTTATGCAATATTCTTGCAGCACCAGAGTAGAGTTAATATTAGGCAATTATTTCACAACCTTTATTATATACAGCGCAAAAACACACTGCCCTGCCTGCAGCAGCAATAACAAACCACAATGATCCCCAACGGTCCAATTAATTCCCAATGGACAAATCAAGAGATGCCATTTCACATAGATATACACATCACAATAAGAAAAGACAATTGCAACCTTTAACAAATTTTAAACCATGAACACGAAATTGCAGAAAACAAAAATTGCAATTTCAGTCAGGCAGATGCTTGTATTTCTTCATATTTAGGTCAAACTTAGCCTGGTTCAACCATTTGTAAATAGAGTCTGGCCTCTCTCCATTGAGAAACGTTTACTTCCTTGTAGGCGGGTTCACTGTTAAAGTTCAAAACTATTGGATCTGCCCAGAGTCACTCACAATCTGCCAAAGCCAATCGCTAACGTGTGGTCGTGAGTGACGTATGTCATGCGCCGAAACGGCTGGAAAAAACAAGCCCGAATGATCAGAGGATTATGTTTACAATAGGATTTCAGTCAACGAGAGCTGCAGGTTTTGTTAATCTAGGAACAATTATTAATTCGAAATGTATATTTGACAAGAAGGACAGTGATATATTCATTCAACGGTCGAAGCTGTGTCTAATCATTACAAATACGCCGCTGTGGTCGTTTTTTGATCTGCCGCAAATGCTGTACAGTGAATGATCTGTCTGTCTCTATCTGCAGTGCAGATGTGTAATAAACAACAATTTTTCATATTACGTCTTATTGTTTCTTAATTACCTTAATTATGGTCTTCAAAGTATGTGTTTGGACATTGTTATATGGCATTTAGTTGTTTTTTTTTTTACAACAAATTAACCATTGCCTTCTAAAACTGAAAATCAAATATAGTCTTCAAACTAAGTATGGTTTTTCACATTTTTATTTATGACAATTATTTTTAAAAAATCACAACCAATTTGTATGATTTATAACATGTAAAACTGACACACCAACCTCCTGCACGAGTACACGGGGCTCAAAATGTTCTATTCATCACAAGAATCAGTAAATTTACAGTTGGGAATATGAGCTACTGACATAACTACTGAGCGGATCTTCAACAATAGTTTAGCAGCCAGGACTCGGGGCTTCTGAACACCAGGCAAAACCGTCCGTCCAAAATGTCACGGTCATCGTGAACGCCGAGCTGCCCAGCACAAACTTCCAACCTTTCTGCCTCCTTCACGTGGTCCTCCGTTGTGCAACAAGAGGTTAGGCGATAACAATCCGGCTTTAAATTCTGTATATTCGGCAGTTTCTTTTCCAACAACAGACCGAATAGCTTTTCTCACGTCTTTCTCCGCTGCCATTACTGAACTCAAACTGACGCGCTACATCAACGTCATCGTTCTCAGATTCGCTGATTGGTCCTACAAAAAATTGATTTCTGGAAACCTAAGGATACACAGCAGTCCCAGACGTAGTACTGAAGGAAATTGAAATGAAATTGTAAATGAAAATGTACAATTTTACAAAAAAGTAAATGAAATTGAGCGGAAGTGCGTAGGAGGGCGCAGCCAGGCTAGGTCAAACTAGCATATCAAGAACCATTGCATTATGTAAGAGGTTTATTGGAGTTCTGAATGAACTCTGTTTCCATTGCAGAACAACATTATGCTATGAGCATTAAGAGCAATCAAAGCCAATAACATCTGTCATATAGGGCCAATATCTTAGCTATTGTATATGTACTCACCTCTATATAGGACATAATTTAAGCTGTGTCTTGTTTATGTAGGTCATTTAACATCCCACTGCCTCTCATCTCATCCTTTTGTCCTTCATACAATAAAAGTCCACAACAAAAATAGTAATTTTCACACTCTGGCATATAAATCACTCGCTTTTCTCCCTCTCAGTAGCTTCTGGCAGATATGGGCCGGGTGTGTGTGTGTTCACTTTACCTTCTCACAGGGACTGTTTGAAAGTACTGCCACTTTCTATAGACCCTCAATTGAGTACAGTTGTGTAAAACATGAGGTGAAATCGACACAACCATTACACAGGTTAATCTTTTCCTCGTCCGTATCCATTCTGTCTCCTTTTTTTAGCACTGTGATCTCTCCATCTCTCTTTCTGTCTGTTCTCTATATTTTTGGGAGATGCAAAATTTCCTTCCTCTGTCCTCTCTGCACTAATCAGGTCACATGCGTAAAGGAAGCTTTAGGCAAAACCTTTTTATATTACTGCTATTATCCTGTTCTACTTAGAGAAGCATTACCTTTAAGAGGACAGAGAAAGAGCCAAAGGAGAGTGAAAAAAGTAAGCAAAGTTTACAACGACATAACATTCCCATGCACTTTGTTTACACAACTTTTTTTAACTGAGTTTTCCCACAAATGGATATACCCCTTCACCAGCACAGAACATTTTGGGTTCAAGCTAAGCTCATTTGTCAGCATTTGTGGCATATGGTACAAAAACTCTTTAAATAACAAAAAGGTTAAGAGTATAGGCATTTCTACAGAATTACTACAGAATTTCTACTTACAAAAAAAAAAAGTGCATAAATGTGAAGCTTATAATTTATTGATGCCCTTACAATACTTTTACAATACTTCCAGTTAAAACTTGTTCATTTTTTTGAGCTGTAAATTTTAACAATCTCTTGTGCTATTTTGCAATTCCAGAAAACAACTGCGCCACCGACTAGAAAAAACAGTCTAAAGTCAGTGGCGTTGCGCATACATTCAGATGCTATTTTAAGCGCGCATGCTTGGCCATAATACAGAGTGTAAACAATGCGCATACACTGTGGATGATTCTCTGATCTACACAGATGCATTTTACTTTTTGCTAATGATAAGGAAAAATATTAAAACACGAGGGAAATCATTGTTGTGTCCATGACGATGGGACAAATAGGCATAAAGCTTAAGTTACACATTTACCCAATTTAGTATATGCACGTTTAACCGAACTACCGAAGCTAATTTGGGTGGGTTTGTCCCATCCCCAATGTCACTTCTCTTTCTTTTACGGCCCTGACGACTACATCGATCTCCTCGGCTGTGAAGCAATTTTGAAGCGCGCCTGGTAAATGCGGCGTTATAATAGTATTGCGCCATGAAACATGCACACCTCGTTCATCATGTGCTTAAAGGGAATGTGATATGATGTTCTTATTGGTTTGTTTCCCGTTACTCCCAAACCACACCTATGAATAATTAAACTACTTCAGACCAACCCCCTTTTAGATTTGCGTTGAGCACAAGAGTCATTTACAAATAGCAATAACGTCAAGATCCGCCCACAAAGTTACTTGACACTTGGCGCATTTTAGATCGTTAAAATAGGAACCCAAGTGCTTTATTCTAAAATTATGTGTTTTACTCTAAAACTTTATTTTAATGTGTCCTTGTTATACACGTTACATGTATTTACTATAGTAATAACTATAAATCAGGCATAATTACATGCAATTAACCCCCAACACTAACCCTATATTAAGTACATGGTATTAATTATTATTACTCAGTACTTAAATATGTAATTACACTGTAACAGGGACACATTAAAATAAAGTGTAACCATTATGTGTTGTTTACATCTTCTTGTGGCTATACTTTTGAAACTGTGATCCAGATTTTTGTATTTTGTTTTTAAAGATTTTTTTTTTCTTCTTGTAGTAATTAACATTATGCTGACCACACATGCTGACAATTGAGCTTAACTTGTACTGAACCTGGAATATTCCTTTAAGCCATGCATTTTCCCTTTTTTTTCTCCCTCTCACTCAAGTCTCCGGCCATCCCCACACTTTCCTGGCCCCCAACCCACTGTAGTTTAATGAGAAATACAACTATTTGCCTCCACTTCTCAAACAGCTGCATTCTACAAGCCACGTTTCCAAGATACATCACAAACAAACACCGGCACAGACTAAGAATGTGTTGGTTGTTGATTTTTGACTGGTTCTAAACGTAGAAGTGATTGACAAATCTAGATTTACCGTAGCTGTGCCACGTTCTCTCCATGGTCTGGAGTTTGGACATCTCAATTAGTTTTAGACATTTTTGACTGAAGAATCTCATTAGAGTCAAAGCCAGAGGAGCCAATTGTGAAGCTTTGTAAAACTTTGCATACTCTCCAAGAGTAGCTGTAGGCCTATGGAAAGGAATGACAATTTTTCTAATAATTTTGAGATTTGACATGTCATATGGGGCCAGATTTACTAAACAGGGCAAGTGTGAGAGCGCAATAATATAAAAGCGCAGATGGGACTGGAAAGTTCTGCACTTAATATGAGGACACACAAATTATCATTTTCATGAAGACCAACACAATCTACTAAGAGCAGAGCAATTAGTGTCTGGTTTAAGACATGTTTTTTGGGCATTAAGTAATGGCGCGAATACCAGTAAATTGACTAGTGCCTTAGTAAATTGTGTTGCATGATTCATTTAAATACTGTCCTCCCATAAATTTTGCGTCTGAAAGGGAAACTCCTACAAACGCATTGCAATAAGGTCAGCCGCAAAGATAACTGTGTTTGTGCCTTTTCAGCGCTAATTTAAGTGATTGCATGCCTTAAAGGGTTAGCTCACCCAAAAATTAAATATCTGTCAGTATTTACTCACCCTCATGTTGTTCCAAACCTTTATTTGTTTATTTGTTCTGCTGAACACAAAGGAAGATATTTGGAAGAATGTTCTAATCAAACAGATCTCATTCCCCATTGACTAGTAAAATATATACTATATAGTCAATGGGGAATGTGATCTGTTTGATTAAAACATGCTTCCAAATATCTTCCTTTGGGTTAAAAACACGTAAAAACACACAACAAATAAACCCATAGAGGTTTGGAACAACATGAGTGTGAGTAAATACTGACAGAATTTTCATTTTTGGGTGAACTAACCCTTTAAGTAAATCCTTGTTCTTTTAGTAAATAAGTTTAACACCAAAAGAGGGTTTGAGCTGGCACAAGCTGTTCGTAAAACTGGCCCATAATGTTGCCTGACGTTAATAAGAAAGAGGAAAGCAGTTACAACTTCCAATTACAAATCAACCATATAGCTGTGGACATGTCTAAAGAGCTTTTTTGGCTGCTATTCTGTGCTCAAAGGGATATTTCCCCAAAAAGTGAAAATTCTGTCATCATTTAGGCTACTAACCCTCATGTTCAGATATTTTTTTTATTATTCTTGCATAATTTCTGTCCATCCATTGAAAATCCAAAACTTTCAAGCACCACAAAGTATATATATTTCTTAAAGTAACCCACATGAATCATTTATAATATACTGTAATCCAATGAGGTTTGTTCCCGCCTAAATTGAATCTGTTTATCATATAAAATGTCTGTGTCTCTTCAGAAGACTTGGATTAACCGTTTGTCATGGGTGGTTGCTAACAGACGGATGGGTAATAACCAATACCAAGGTTTATTTACAACAGAAAGGCAAACACAGCAACACACACTTAACATAGACAATACCATACTCTGAACTGAAACAGAACAGAACAGAATGTGACTGATGAGTGCACAGAATGTGATTAGTGTCCGTGACAACAAATGAGTGATGAAGGCAGGTGATGACAAAACATAACTAACCTGAATGTGATCATTCAAATCATAGATTACAGTAATTGTACAATGTCTTTTTGTACTTTTGACATGCAACACTTTTGGTTTAGTGGACATTTAATTGATGGACACAACTATATTGTGAGAATATTAAAAAGGCCTTAATTTGTGTTCCAAAGATGAATTTTATGGGTTTATGAGTTTAAGTCATGGCATATGCATGTCATGTTATTTGATTTACATACATGTGGTTTTTAATCCAATTGTATTGTTAAAAACTAATACTTTAACTTGGGTTAGTAATTAATCCTGGGTGTAACCATGGTATTTCATACTGTACATTTGAAATCTCAGGGTTAATGTTTCCATTTGCATATCTACAAGATTAATAACATTGATGAAGAAATACAGCATGTAGCTTGTTTCAATACTTGCTTGTCCACGGAAAGGTCACTGTGTAATTCTGATCTAATTTTATCAAATCTTCTGAAATATACTATATAATAATAACAATAATAATATCTCTTCATTACTTCAGTTAACCTGTTTAACCTTAACATCTTGAAACTGAAGTTTCAGAGACTGTGCAAAGCACATTCATTTTTAATAAGGTAAACCGTTTATGATTGACTGTCTTCTGCGGAACAATTCCATGGAACTATTCTGGCGTTTCCTTTTTTTTTTCTTCTGCTCCACACTCATTTGCTTAACTGATGTCAGAAGGCACACTTGTCCATTCACAGCCCAATTTGGACCCTGTCTTGTGAGACAAAACCTCAAAACCTCAATTGTGCATGAGCGGGTCATATGACAACAATGAGATAATACAAATTTGTCACCAATTTGCCAAAATGTACAAGTAACAAACTGATGTTTTATTAGCAAAGTGCGGGAGCACGTTCAGATAATGAACCTAATTAACACGGGAAGAGTACATTCAGTTAATCAACTCAATTAGCATCAGGAGGAATATGCTGTCACAGTTCAATCTAGTCACCATCCTCTTTACTATTTTCCATCACTCTCCTTGGTTCATCACTCTCCTCATCATCATGTGGACTCTTCCCCTGCCTCCAGTGTCTTTCTTCTCTCTATGTCTCCGCCAAGATCATCCTTTGGACTCCACTATCCTACTCACCTCATCCCTGCACCTTTGTTTATCAATAAATCACGTTTCACCATCCACCTCCCTCTCCTGTGTCTGCATATCCGTAACAACAGCAGACTTCCCTCTGTTCTGACAGTTTTCCAGCATCCCTCCAGCACCGCAAGGTCTCGAGACGCGTCTTTTGATAGTTCAACTTATTTTAGAGCGCCGCATTTTTAGAATGCCCTTTTGACGGACAATATCATAAAAATTCAGGGTCATAAAAAAAAATCATCATCTATTATCACCCGTCAGTTTAATTTTCATATATTTAATGATAAGTCGTTTAATGGTTTTGTTTTCATTCACATATTTATTTTGTCACGGTGGGTTGTGGAAAATGGATGAAGGATTCAAGTGCGGAGTAAATAGATGACATTTAATAAAGAAAACATAAAATAAACAAACCAACAAAAGAATCCAATGAATAAAGAACTAAATCCAATACAGACAAGGCAAAACAGGACCGGTACAGACTTCCTCCGACTAACACGGAAACAATAAACAACGTACGAGCACAAGACAGCAAACACAGGTAGTTTAATAGGAAGGCAAATAAGGAGGGTAACAAGGATAACAGGTGGGACAAATAAGCCAATAATCAGATAACAAAGGGGAGGCACCAGAAAATAACAAGAGCACATGGCCCAACATAACAAACACTCATGTGCATAACAAGACAGGACAGACATGTGACATATTTTTAACAACGAAATTACAGGACGATCATGGGCTATATTATGCATTTATTTATTCATGAAGAGAACAGATGAACAGAGACTGTGCTGTACTTTTCATGTTCAACACCACACAAAGCATTCCCCCGCAGTGACAGCAAAGCCCACTAAAGCATGACCTTTGTGCCTGAACAGGCACATATAACAACACTATAGGACTAGGTAAAAATATTGATTTCTTAATACACAAAATTCAAACAATAAATTTATCTTACAAGAGGTTCTACAAGAGGTGTAAGTTAGCTTACGCTACGGGAGAGATTTATCTTTTCGAGATATTAAAGCCAAAAAAATCATCCTTAATTTTTGTATTCATTGTCAAAGCAGTGCAGTAACTAGCAGACCTAGAGCAGGCTGTCTAGCGTGCTCTTTGGCTGCCCTGTAGCAACTGCAGCAGCCTACCACTGAGCCCGACATGACGTCACGTCCAATGAAGTCACGTCCTTATCGCGTCTTAGCCCGCCAGAATGGGCGTGACTTAGCTTACATAAGCGAGGCTCAGATGATTTTTCATCTCTTCAGCGAAGCTCTTTGCATCGCTGGATTCTAAGAGAAGCCGCCGTCGCCATCTAAAGAGCGAACAGCCAGCTTAGGACAGCGCCTGAAGAAGCCAGTGTGGTGAAGAGATGAGTCGTCCCCCTGAAGAGATGGGTCCCACCTTAGGACCCCATAGTATGCCAGTAGTATGCCTGATCTAAATATGTTCTCACGATAACTTGTTAAAATCAGTTTGTTGCCATCAAGTAATATGTTTATTTGTTTAGCACTTTTCAAGTAATACGTTTATTTGTTTAGCGCTTTTCATAGTAGGTTGCGTCAACAGCAGAGGAGAAAGTACGCGAAATTTAAAAATATTACTGTTATTGTGTCATGAAATGTAATTTTAAGAGTTTTTAAGTCGAGAATATAGTTGTTTAAAGCTCAAATCTGTGGTTTATTTATAAAGATTGCGCCTTTTTAAAACATTGTTCTGACGTTTTCGGAGTTGTCAGAACCAGGGATCAGCAGCACATCTAACTAGCCCGCCTGGAACAGCGTTAACTCGGCTAGTCATTCTGACGTTTGCCGCGGATAAATGCTATGCTACTATGTAAGCTAACTAAAAAACAATAAGAACGAAAAATGTTTAAATTTGCAATCTACAGCTTCGGTTATATACCAGTATATGAAACATATAAGTTAAAATACATTAATGACTCCTTATAACGTACTTCAAACGTCTTTTATAATAAACTGATTTTCTCTATTTGTAACCAGGCACTAAAGCATTTACCCATAAAACTAGCTTTGAACCAATCGGAACGCTTGGGTCCTAAGGTGGGACTTATCTCTTCAGGGGGACTCATCTCTTCACCACACCGGCCGACTTTAGCCATCCGTGCAAGCTACGCTATCCGGCGACGTATCCTTTTTAATGAGCTCTATTCTGAGCGTGCTCACCGCTGCGACAGTAACCTTTTTAAAAGGTTAGTCTCAGATTCGAGCCCGAATCCCTCTTATTTATTTTACTGTACAGGATTATAGAGGCGATCGCAGTGATTAGAGAAGGGCTCATTCAGCCCATCAGGTGATTGTTTAAGCATGTATGGGGTAGAAAACGGCTATTTTTAACATGAAATGTTGCGCAATGCACCTTTAACAAACCTTGCTGTATTTTCGTGTAATTCATTAAAAGAAGGTACACTGCCATTTTGCTCCGATAAAACTGACTTGAACACACCTCACGTCGTAAACACGACTTCCCACCTTGTACGTAAGAACTTCCCAGGAGGACTTGAATGCAGCATAAGATGCGATGAGGGCGCGAGCGCCCTTCATTGGATGTGAAGTCATGTCGGGCTCAGTGGTAGGCTGCTGCAGTTGCTGCAGGGCAGCCAAAGAGCACGCTAGACAGCCTGCTCTAGGTCTGCTAGCTGCTGCACTGCGTTGACAATGAATACAAAAATTAAGGATAGTTTTTTGGTTTCAATATCTCAAAAAGATGAATCTTTCCCGTAGCGTAAGCTAACTTGTAATATGGGCTTAAAGGGATACTCCACTTTTTTTTTGGAAATAGGCTCATTTTACAACTCCCCCAGAGAAAAACTGTTGAGTTTCACCGTTTTTGAATGCATTCAGACGATTTTCTGCTATTTAGAAGAATATCAGTAACCAGACAGTTTCTGGTCTCATTGACTTCCATTGTATATTTTTTTTTTCCTACTATGGAAGTCAATGAGACCAGAAACTGTCTGGTTACTGATATTCTTCTAATTGTCAAAAAACCTGTTGAATGCATTCGAAAACATTAAAACTCAACTGTTTAACTCTGCGGGAGTTGTAAAATGAGCCTATTTCCAAAAAAAGTGGAGTATCCCTTTAAATTGGGTAATCACCTGTGCATAATCAAACACATCAAGGAAGACTGATGCAGAGGCAATTGTTATCACATTCCGCGTCTTTGCCTAAGATAGATGAGTTCTCGTGGCAGTTTTAATTTTGCTCTGGAGGCTGAACTGCTAAAAAAAAAACTGCCAAATGATGGAAATTGTTTGGTTAGCGCGACCTCTGACCTACACTAAACCCTACCGAAGTACCGAAAGTGTAGAACAAAATAAACGTGAGATAAAATCGCATTTGGTGAAGCAGTTGTGTTATTTTGGCTTGCTTGTTTCTACAAGTCTCTTTTATAATGAGTAGTGTTTCATGGGACTTAGCAGAGTGCTCAGAATCACAAGTGCAATGCTGTATCAGATGAGATCCCAAACAAGTTTACTAAGACAGAAAAGCCATTCATATGGAGCTGGTTATGTGATGCACATATCAAAATGTATTCGTTTACATATCATGCATTATGGTCATAGAGTTTTGAGGTCATAAATGTGCAAGGAATATTGCATACAAATTAGTATTTAATAATCAACAATCTGCAACTGTAATCACAATTTGTGTAAAATAAAATAATAGTGATGTTTTTTTTACTGCCTCTAGTGTTCGTTTGTATAGGCACTTTTTTGAAAACTGTAGGTAACATGTTAGCAATGAGGATATGTTCAGTAATATGAAGTCTAATGAATACACTGAAGATCATACTCCTAGTTATTCTGTGTGCGGGTGTTTTTCAGAATTAAATGATCATAAAACTCCTGTAATTCAATGTTTAAAATGTCCCATTATGAAGCAATCACAGGAAACTAACGAACCATTTATGTTCTGTCCATCATCCTCTCTCCTCAACAAGATCCTCGGCCATGTGTGTCTGTGTGAGAGTCATCATGATCACACAGCCAGAACAGTGTGTTAATAATCAGACCGAGTCAAAACATCATGGTGGCCACGTACAAACAGAAACACACACACTTTAGATTTCCATGTGCTTCAGAGGGAGCCGGAACAGAGAGACTCCCTGAGGTGGAATTAATGAAAAACCCTTTCATGGAAAACTCATCAAGCTGAGAGAGAGAGAGAGAGAAGAGGAGGAGACCGCTAGCGTGTGTACGAGAGAGAAATGAACAGAGAAAGTAAGAAAGAGATAGCATGTCCTTGTGTGTGTAGCGAGTGGAGGGGGTCAGAGCGCGTGACCTCTCATTTCATACTTTAATTAAAATCTCCCCCTGACGTCCTCCTCTCTTCCATGCTGGCTCGCCTTCCCACAGAGGCCATCAGTGCCAGCGCACACACACATTCTTTCCTCGGCCCTCCGCACACACCGGCACCCGCGCACACAAACACACACTCCATTTGAAAAGACATGTTTACTCTATCTCTAATGTCCTCCTGTGTTTCATTAGCTCTGTAACATTCTGTAAACACCAGGGGAACTTTCAGAGCATTGCTTACACCACCATTACATTGAATACACAAGAGAACCATCAGATGCTAAAACACATCATATGCATACAGCTAATGGATCCAAAAAATGTCTTTTTGAGCACCGGAATGAGAATTTTGTCAATTAAGGATAAAGCCCTTGGTACAATTTCTGTAAAACGGCTTTATACGATTTACACAGAGATCCGTTCTGCTTGTGTTTTATGATTAAGGCCCTTGAGTCCACAGCATCATATTTAACTTGTGTGCAACATTGCAAGAACATCATTTGTTTTACAGTGTGTTTTACCTGCTCAGCAAAAAGAAAAAAAAAAGAAAACAAGAACTAAGCATCGTTATGTTCTGAAGACCAACATGAGTGTGTTCACCAAAGATGTGTGTCCCCTGAGAGCAAGTGGCAACACTATACATACTCTGTGTGTGTGTGATAAACAGCAGCTGGAGTTTCCCACAGATCAAACAGAGAATGAAATATAATGAACAAAGTGCTGAAACCCCATGATGAACTTTATGCCCAATAAAGAGGTGCTTTAATGCTGATATGAAAGTAACTCATCCATCCAATACCAGACCACAACAACTTTAAGATAAACTTTAAACCTAAACTTTACCATAAAAGAGATACCCTCTCAAGCCCTGCAGACTGTTACATTAAATCATCTCCCCTTTAGATCTCAGATATATACCACATGTGAGATCATTGTCCAAAAGCATCTAGATTAATTTATAAAAAATAAAAAAAACATCATTCTAAATCATGAATACAGTGATTTTTTTTAATCAATTTAAATCAATTTTTAATCAATTTAAAGAGCATAAAGTACAAAATGTCATGGCAATTAAGTAAAGCTAACTTTATAATAATACAATTCTAGAAAATATTTTATTTTATTAGACGTACATATGTTATTTTATTAAGACCCACATGACTATATGGTCAAAAGTGCATTAAAATATCAGATAATAGAACTTTCTATTCACATTGAAATTGTATAAAGTTTTCTTTAAGATGCATATTAACTAAAGTTTGTCCATGTAAAAATTCTAGAATGTTTGCACCTGTTTAAAAGACAATTTGTAAAACATTTTTTGTTGTTCTTTATCATGGACCCTATTACATGTTCATCTCACTTATATGTATATATTTACAATTATGCTCATGGCAAATATTAGCGGTTCACAAGAGAGCAATTACTCACTTTGTGACATTCTTAGAAATTGAACATCTCGCTAAACATTCTCCTGCCTACGTTCTGTTTGACTGCATCTAAACAAACACAAAGAAACCCACACAGTGTGTAAGGTGATATTGTCCAAACTCTCATCAATACAACTCATCGTCAAGTACACACAGTCTTACACTTACACAACAGCAGATGGACAAGCAAACACAATAGCACCATAAAGACATCAACAGTATTTTAAGCTCTTGTTCGCTAACACATTTCTTTTATGATACGCAGCATGCCACAACAAAGCTATCAGCTGTCTGAGCAGCTGCATCGGCGGTTTCCAATAGAGTCACTAAAGCTTTGAGATCTGAACACACACACACACACACACACACACAAAGGGTATCTATTTCAACCACACGTACAACAGCAGACCATAAACTCCACAGCCATATGTAATGATTGATATTAGAGGATTAAAAGTATACTGCAGGCTTGAAAGTGTGGCAATCAAAACCTTTCGTGATAATACAAGTGCAGAAAAACAGTGTGGATGGATTACAGTTCTGGTTCTGTGTCACACATTCACACACTCGTCTTTTTTTCCCACTAATCCCTCGCTCCGCACTAATACACTGTGGAAGGGCCGAATCAAACCTTGCTGACTGATATAGGCTTGTGTTACTGCCGGATAGGACCTGAAGGTCAAGGGAAGAGAGAGACGTGCCGAGACGTCTGTTTGAGGTTAGTGTGTATGCATGCATGTTCATAAGAGACAAAAAACAGCGGGTGAGTGCAAGATAATGGGAATTTTGAAATGAAAGCAATCACACTGACATCAATTAATTGTCTGAGGATAATTTGCTGTCTGGGGTGCCAGTGCCGCTTGTTCGAGTATTTGTTTTGACTGTAATCCGTGGCCTTTAAAGTGTCTCCTATTTGAAGATCAGAGAAAGAGAACACACACTGACACACTCCTCTCACACTGAGCATTCACACGACTTGAACACTGTGACAAGAAAATCTTCAAAGGCACAAATACCCATTTTTGCAGAGTATTCGCAAAAGGTTTGCGCTAAGTTATGTCTAGTGTCATCTTACTTTCTTGCTTGGTCTTCAACAAATGCACACACTATATGCACACACCAGGCCTGCGTAAGCTCCACTTCACAGAGTTTCTGAGAGAAAGGTCACAATGCAAAGCCAATGAGTCGTGAGACATCACGTCCCTTTAAGACTTTCTGGAAGTGAATGTGATTCTACGAAAATAAACAATTCAGTAAATAAAGGCAGACTAAGCGCAGACTAACTGTACAAGAAGACAAGCATTTTATTTTTTTCTATTACGAGGAAAACAAAAACACAGCAAGCCAAATGCCTTTTATGGACATTTAGAACTTTCATGTTAGTGAATCAGCCTTTAAATAATGGAAAACATTGTGTTTGTGCACTACATGATCTGATTGCACTGTGAAGGGCTGCAGTAAATCAACTATTAGATTTTATGCTGATCCAAGAGGCTTTTTTTTTTTTTTTTGCTTCCAAACAATTACAGGTAGAATTTAGTCATAAAAGGAAATGCTAGTGATGAATGACTCTGTAAAACAGACAGACCAAGTCAGCACCTATAGGGCTTTTTTTTTTTCTTTCTGTCTGCCAGAAAAAGCTCATGGATTCGATGACAGTAAGAGAAGACATCTTTTCAACAGAAGCACAGAGGAAGTAATCAGATTTAATGAATTAACAGCAGCGCTCCAAAAGGGACATTGAAAGTTATTTGAGTCTCACAATATGGGGTGGAAGTGTGGTTTTGTTGTTTAGTTTATTCTTTTATTTACTTTCTTTTATGTTGAATTAACAACCTTAAGGAAATGGTAACATGCCAGATTCTCTCTCACCTTTATCCGGTCATGATGAGTCAAAGTGCCAAACTTTGACTCAGCATGAGTCATTTCTGAATCAAAAATCTTTCCAAACCGATCTCATCATAAGAAAACTATTTTACGAGGCAGCAATTTCATTTGACTTTGGATGATTTAATACAAAATATACAACTTTTTAAAAACCATTAGGCATGAAGATCCTCCCCTTAACTTAACCATCAGTGGGAAGTTAAAATAGTCTACAAAAATATACAAATGAAGAAGAATTCATACAAATTAGCCACCAATTCACAAAAAAATGGCCTATCTCTCAATTCACTTCTCAGTTAGGTGTTTAGAGGAGTCAAAAGACAGAGGTCCAAGAGTTTAGTGCCTGCTATCTGATCTCCATTCAGCTCTGCCAAAATTAAAACATTAAAGGCCAGACGTCGATTAAATATAGTCATCATTTATGGCCAAATACTTTATCATGCCCTAGCTGAAAGATAAAATCAGAAGGCAGTGGGCTAAATTGTGCATAGGCCTATGTGTCGTGACACAAACCATTTTCAAAAAACATTCGTAAATGTATAGAATAATCCTGAGGCAAAAGGTATTAATACGATTAGAATATTATTCAAAGTGGAGATCAAATGGGAGGGGGGACTGTTAATGAGCGCCCTTTTAAAACTGCCGCTCTAGGCAATATGAAAAATTAATTAATTTCTGCGGAGAATCAATTTCTATATAGACACCGGCGGAGAGCGAGCGAGCAGGAATCTGAGATTTCAATCTCGTTCCAGTAAATTGTGTCGCAAGCGCTTAACATCTACTCGCCAGTGCCGATGGCTGCCTAAATGCGCTCTTTAATAATCAAACAGCTATGAGCTGGTGTCATAAATGTGCTCGTAGACACCGAGGTTTAGATAAGCAACCTTGAAAGATATTGTTCTTTCAAACAAGGCTCGCGTGGCTCTCAAGCGCTCTCGCGCGCAAACGGATCAACTATGCTTGCCATCATTCTAAACTCTAAAGGTCAGACGTCGTAATTTGCTATAATACTAGGCTACTAAAGTGTCGTTGTTTTTTCAAAGCGCGCGAACTTTGATGGCAACGGTTGCAAAGTATATATGACAGTTAAACAGAGCTGTTTATGACAGTCGTGTGAACTGATAAGGGATAATAAATTCAGGCCACGTTGTGAGTCACTGAAAATTCATTCCTTTTCACATTTCAAATTTCACTTTTCAAAGCCAAAGACAGCAAACTATTAGTGAACCTGACACCACGGGACAACTGGCGATTAACCCCGTAAGTTATTCAGTTTAACTTGTAACAAACCCCCATTAAATATTCATATCAAGACTGATACGATATCTCCCTCTCATTTTTCCATTTCAGTCTCCAAAAGTGTTTGTTTACACATGATATTTTTTTTTATAAAGAGACAAATAGTTACATTCAATCATTTTCTGACTACACCTGTTCTGCCTAAAGGTGTCCAAGGTCTGTATAGGTTCGTGTATGTGGTGTGCTGTATGTTCAATATGATGCATTTCATTACAAGTAACCCGATATGTGCATGATTATCAAAGGCCAATCTATTCAAACTGGATCGCATGTAAATATGCTGGGCTCAGCAAAAAAAAAAAAAAAAAAAAAGAGTTGGTGAAAGTAACGTTTGCGCTGATATGAGCTTAATATAAGGCTCAAATAGCCTACAATGTGCGATTGTTTAATTATTTTTAGTTTGGTGCTACTTTTAGAACTTTTCCTTTGTGTATATTCTTTACACACTCTTAAAACAACTCTTCTTTAAACTTTCAAACTCTTTGAAAGCAGAAAGGGTTCTTCTATGGCACTGCTGCGAAAGTTAGGAACTTTTATTTTTAAGATTGCAGGACATAACAGTGTGAGAAGGCTAAGTTTACCTGGCATTGGTGCAGTCATTATACAGGACCTCTAAGTCTTTCCTCGATATAAGTTTGCAGCGATTGACTCCAGGCTGAATCGCACCCAGTCCACGGAGGATGCGAACCTGCTCCACGTTGCACACCACAGGCGTTATCTCTAGACGTTTGAGTTTCGTGTACACAGTGTGCAGTCCACCGACCAGGTGCTTGAGAAAGAGGTCAAATGCCTGCGGGAGGCAGATGAGTTCGTTGCCATTGACAGTGAAGGACGCGAGCTTTGCGCCTCGGACCTCGACCATTTTGCACTCGTTGTTTTGAGGAGTGTTTTCCACTGGAGAAGGAGTGGAATACACGGGCTTGTGCGGGAGACTACCGATGGAGATGCCCGGGCTCGCGGAGGAGAGAAGTTCCGATCTGAAGATGCTCTGTCCGGCTGGGGTGACGGACGGTGAGGACGACAGGGTCGTCGGGCTCGAGGAGTTGACAGCCGCGGCCATAGACATTGGAGGCGCGTGAGACATCGGTGTCGCGGGTAGAAGCGCAGCCGGGGTGGCCATATTTAGCACCAAATAAATGTCTTCAAAGTAGTCTGGGAAAAGTAATGTCTCAAGGAAGAATTAGTCAAACAACATCGAAAATAATTCCGTTCGGATTAAAAAGTTAAATTTGCCTGGCACGGGAGGGGGGGAACGAGATATTGTCGGTGCGTCACGACATCGATCAAAGCGTGATAGTGACAGTGGGAAAAAGTGAAGAGCTGTGGTAGTGGTGCTCGAATGAGTTGAATCTGTCACACTGTGGTCCGGAGGAGGAGCCAAGAAACAAAGAGAGTTTTGGAGGAGACACAG
Source organism: Pimephales promelas (assembly GCF_016745375.1). Next base: position 1,970,723 of record NW_024121832.1, on the reverse strand, counting down.
CGCGCACGTGTGTTCCTTTCTTTCAGAGCAGGTAGATCTGAACACAATAAACTTAAACAGAACTCTTGTTTTGTTGAGCACGGTTTACAAGGCATCCTTTATCTATAGGCTATTCATTATAAAGATAAACAAACAAACCACCAGGCTACACATTGAGCGTTTTTTGTTTTGTTTTTGTTTTTGTTTTTTGCAGTCATTGATAGCTATGCCTCAGTTATGTTATGTAATAAGTTCGGGAATGCTAGTTGTCGCAGTTTATTATGAAAGGACAGACGTATGCGATTGCATTAATTCATACAATGAATAATATCAGCACTCCAATAGTTAATGGCGCTTTAGGCTACATGCACACGGGCATGAGATTATTTCGCCGCGTGAGAAATTCTGATGAAACAATATTGAAAGCAATTTAAATAAAGCTCATTTAAATGTCAATTCTCATGGTTGGGGCTTTACTATAATTGGCTATTTAATTAAAGCAATTTTCACGGTCATTAATACAGCCTGAGCGTTGTAGTGCACTGACATATTTTAATTACTTGGTATTAACAAAACTGATATGCCTTAGAAAGCACGTTGAAAATGTGAATAAGAAATGATTTATGCAATAATAGGCTACATCATCCCCGTATGGATGTAATGAGTATCAGACTGGTCAGCATTGAGAGAGAATAAAACAACTTCAGTTGCAACACTCTTTTAAAGTAAGAGTGGAGAAAACTTGTAGAATAGGCTAATTGGTAACACTTTATTTTACAGTGTCCTTGTTACATATGTTGCACGTTAGTAATAGTAACAGTAAATTATGCATAATTACATGCAACTAACCCTAAGCCAAACCTAATCGTACCCTAACCCCTAAGTAGTGCATGCAGTTATTTGATATTGATAATTACAGTGTAACATAATAAAGTGACTGAATCATTTCCCAATTTGGTATTGTGAGGTCAAGCATGCACAAAGGCAGGATATAAAGCTTATACTGCCATCTATTGTGAAGGATTTAGGAAGTGAAAAGATTTAAACTGAAATGTCAACGACTATTTGTTATTTTCAAAAGCATAAAGTGTTCATTACAGACCACAGATCCTACGGTTTGTAATGGTTCTCAACAACCTCTAATCTCAGAACAAACACTTATGGTGTCTCTTGAGTCACAGCAACATTAATCTTAGTTATCATAATACACTTCCTAAATGATATCCCTATACAGCTGGAAGTCAATGACACTTATGGTCTGGCATTGGGTTTTGTGACATTTCACAGTGTGTAGAACACAGTTCTCCAGTCAGCCAATGGAATAAGACAATAGGAATGCACAATGTTATCTACAAATATTTGTACAATTATTTTACAATAACATATTATAGCTACAATAATATGGGCACTAAACAATTTTATATGTCTATCATTTAACAGTTCACTTCTGCTTTCTGCTTCCATATCCACTGCAATCTGTCAGACTATCATGAGCTGTTCTGTTTTCTGTTTTTATAACCTTGCATTTACCAACATTAACTCTTCAGTCAACCATGGCTTTTACATTAATGGTCACCTCAAGTTTATGCATTTCAGAGGGAATTTAACACGGATGTTTTCTAGTTACTTTAAAGTAATTGGCAGATACTGCCTGCATCCCTCAGTTCCACATCCCTTTATTCAATTCACTACAGTGATTACAGCAGTTCCTCATTGACTTCTCTATTAGAGCTGTGGCCAGAGTCCATTCCCTGACCTTCTCTTCATCGATCGGGCACATTTGTCGCTCCTCTATTATAATGCAAAGAGAAAATTTTGTTTTAATGTACATCCGATGCTTTTGCGCAATTGCAATCAATACATTCGACTACAGACAGTACTTAGAGAGATACAAGCATGTGTATATCATTTAAAATAGGAGAATACACATGGTTATCGATTCCTCTGAGAAGTGTTTAAGTGATGCTGTTCTCTCGATCAATACACCTGCTACATTGATATGCAATGAGAAGGTCATCATAAGCCCTCATGGATGTTCACTCGAGTCAAATCTCCCTCTTGCATTTGCGTACCTATCCATTCGAATTCATGTTTTACTTCCTCTTATCTCCCATGTCAACTTTAACACCTATGTACAGGACACAGAGTGGGAGGGAGTCAATGCCTCAATTCACACACCACCAGCCTATTAAGAGCAGCGACATCCATCAGCTAAAGCTGCCACACTTTCAAATGCTCTGTGCTGGGATGGTCTCTCCAAAAGCCCTGTAATTTAATTCCCCCTGCCACGCGTACACCCTGATAGCCACGTCCCCTGATGGATTAATCATGCCATTTCCACAAAGGTCCTTCAGAAGAGAGTGGAGTTTGATGCAGCCACTGACGCTTGGTGCCATAACTCAAGCTCTGCCAAAATGCCAGTGTCCTGTTTTCCTGAAGATGGATGTGGGTTTTGGGGAGCTGCTTTGAATGTGTCCTTCGTTAGATTAGAATGTATGGATTTGTTCATGGCCTCAAGGATAAAGGGGAAAATCTGACTGTGTAAATTTACCACACCACAAATAAAACCTATTCTTCACCTTCAGATTAAATATTTAAACTGCCTTAAAGCATAATTTACAATAAATAACAAGAAAGGTTCATTTTTTCATATATCTCCAATAACAATAAATGACGAGTATTAAAATTCTATAGGCTATAATTTTTTCTAAATTAATTCAAAGTAAAACACTAAAAACTAAAATCAGTTCTTTTAAATGCTAAGTAAGTTTAGACACTGCAACATTATAATATATAGCAAGGAAAATGGATGTATTTTATTTTTATTTTATTTATTTATTTATTTTTGCTTAAGATTTCATTTAACAGTTTTATTCATTTTTTAGTGTTGGGATTAACTATATGCGAGTGTTCATAAGTAATCTACAGTAACCAATTGTTCTCAACCAGAGGGCCTCAGCTAACATCAAGGTGGCTGCAGGATGACCTAAAGGTTATTAATAATACAATATTAATATAATCTAACTCTAATATAATTTAAAATAAAATGTAAAAAAACAACAACAACAACAACAACAACATAAAATCAAAAACTGAAATCATATTTCTTTTCATTTTCCCATAACTATTGTTTTCTGGAATACAGGACATACATTTACAGAATAAATTAAAATAATAAGTAGTATTTTTTTATTATTATTTTGTGAAAACAATAAAAATGAAAATTTCAATAAAACCTTTTGAAAACTAGCAGCCTGGTCATAATTACAGCAAACATACCAGAGACACACCTTTCAGTATTGCTTTGGAGAATGGGGCAAAAGTTTGATAACCACTTAATTTAAAATAGGGGAAATGTGCATGTACAATTAAGAAGGAACTATCAACCTATAGGAATAAATACAAAAATCATATTGTAGAATAAATACAATTTTCTACTCTTTTCTACAAAACTGCTTTACGGGGCACTATGGCTTCCGTCACATCATGCAGGTGGATGCTGCACATCGTTGGTGGTTGAGGAGATTCCCCCTTTCTATATGTAAAGGGCTTTGAGTGCAGAGAAAAGCACTAAATACATTTTATGAGTTATTACTATTATTAATCTTTTTTTTAACAATTATTTTATTTCTTGCTTTCTAACTAATTTATTATTATTAGTTTACATTTGTTTATTGCTTGGTGGATCACACTAATCTTATTTTATTTCATTTACACAATTATTGAAGTTACCAAACTTTTCCATCTATAACTGGCAACTAATTTATTTTCCTCTTAAACATATCCCTATCTGATTAATTTTCATGCTTGCACTTTAAATTACTTCACAGCCGTAAATCTATTGAAGCATGCATCCATTAAATCAATCAAAGACTATGGTGTGACCTGACCTTCCTACTTACTGTGGGTGTAACCTGACATTTGATACATTTACTCTTCTCAGAGACCTTGTTTTGAACTGTGGATGATAATGTGTTGTCAGAGAACATATGTTTACATGAAGCACATGAAACTTAGGCTATAAAAATGAGATGCCCTAACATTGGAATTCACAGCTTCTTAGAACATCACTTCCATGATCAAAGTGAGGGAGGGGAAATATCTCTAGAGTGCCAGTCATGGAGATGAGATAGAGCAGAAAAATGCCTGACAGCACTCCTCTGTCAGCGCTTTAACACTTTTTTTTCTGTTTTCTAACAAGATTTTTTTTTTTTTTTTTTTACTACATACAAAATTAATCGTGGGGATGTGAGATGCCTGATTTACATTCATTAAAAGTCATCTCCAGAAGTCAAGTTCAGTTCCAATCAAATTTGGGTAATTATGCAGAACAAGAGCTTCCCCCAAGAGCTGAAAAACTGAACTTTTTTTTAAACATGTCACTCTAAATGAACAAGTTTAATTTTATCAAAAATACGTGAGGGAAAGCTGAATGTTATTAAAAAAAAACATGCTCCCTGACATATAGTCAAACATATCTTAATAGTCACCAAGCCCCTAATAGTTAGGTTAACCTTCTTTTCTTTTATATCCTGCCACTCAGCTTCACAACAGGGGTCATTTGAGCAATAACACATGCCAGAGTGGTATTTTTCTGAAAAAGTGCTATTTGATAACTTATTTTCAAGCTGATATTTAGACTAACAGGATCATTAGCTTAATATATGACGCCTTGGGGTGAGAATGCGTTGATATATAATATATCCTATGTATGTGTGTGTGTGTGTGTGTGTGTGTGTGTGTGTAACCTAAACAAGAGGTGTCATTCAGCGGGTTCTATAAATTTAGTAGCATGTTGTCTTTGTCATGGCTCACATCATTTGCATATTACGTACTTTCATTGTCATTCACAACTCCTTTCCTGTGGCCTCATGAGATACTATGTGTTTATCAGTTGTGCTCTTCAGAATCTCAGAAAAGATTGTTTTAATGTTTTAACTGTTGTATGAAAACTGTCAATTCAGACATGCTACTGATTTCATGTAGTCTACTGTTTTTCACATACAGTATATATTACTTAAAGAATTATTAGGAACACCATATTAATACTGTGTTTGACCCCCTTTCGCCTTCAGAACTGCTTTAATTCAATGTGGCATTGATTCAACAAGGTGCTGAAAGCATTCTTTAGAAATGTTGGCCCATATTGATAGGATAGAATCTTGCAGTTAATGGAGATTTGTGGGATGCACATCCAGGGCACGAAGCTCCCGTTCCACCACATCCCAAAGATGCTCTATTGGGTTGAGATCTGGTAACTGTGGGGGCCATTTTAGTACAGTAAACTCATTGTCATGCTCAAGAAACAAATTTGAAATGATTCGAGCTTTGTGACATTGTACATTGTCCTGCTGGAAGTAGCCACCAGAGGATGGGTACAAGGTGGCCATAAAGGGATGGACATGGTCGGAAACAATGCTCAGGTAGGCGTTGGCATTTAAACGATGCCCAATTGGCACTAAGGGGCTTAAACTGTGCCAAGAAAACATCCCCCACACCATTAGACCACCACTACCAGCCTACACAGTGGTAACAAGGCATGATGGATCCATGTTCTCATTCTGTTTACGCCAAATTCTGACTCTACCATCTGAATGTCTCAACAGAAATCGTAGCTCATCCACCTCAAGGTTGTGCGTGTTGTGGCTTCACAAATGCTTTGCTGAATACCTCGGTTGTAACGAGTTGTTATTTCAGTCAAAGTTGCTCTTCTATCAGCTTGAATCAGTCGGCCCATTCTCCTCTGACCTCTAGCATCAACAAGGTATTTTCGCCCACAGGACTGCCGCATACTGGATGTTTTTCCCTTTTCACACCATTCTTTGTAAACCCTAGAAATGGTTGTGCATGAAAATCCCAGAAACTAAGCAGATTGTGAAATACTCAGACCGGCCCGTCTGGTAGCAACAACCATGCCAGGCTCAAAATTGCTTAAATCACATTTCTTTCCCATTCTGACATTCAGATTGGAGTTCAGGAGATTGTCTTGACCAGGACCACACCCATAAATGCAACTGCCTCTATATAATTTACAATTCTTCATGAACATGACTGGTCAATCCCTGGCCAGTCAACAGTCAGACTCCTTATAGCAGACTTAGTACTTCAGAATAGATCAGTAATTGTGAATTCTTACAAGTCAATTGTCAAATTTTAACCCAACAGTGACCAAATGGGTACACGTACCATCAGCATTTTATTCGCTTCAACTTTCGCTGTTATTAGAAAAAAAAAATATTTTCAGTTTGGAATGCTGAACTTTAGAACTCAGATTTGTCCTGTGATTTTTCATTCTTCTATTAAGTGAAGTTTATTTTCTCTTTGCCGTCAAATCCAGAGGTCTGTAACCTGTTTTGTGAAAGAATGCTTCCTTTAAAATGCATGTAACTGAACTTTTCCACCAACAACTTCTGTGACCTCAAAGGCAGTGTGATTTTTTATCCTTTCCTCCTGAGGCGGAGAGAGGGCGAGGGTTATTCATTCGTGCTTAGCTGTGAGTTGAGTTTGATGGATAAGCCTCATAAGCATTGATGCTAACACTCAGGTGCGCACTCTCTTTCTCTCTCGCTCTGGTTCTTCACAGATCATAGAGCATCCTTTTCCTTACACTCACTCTCTCCCCAACACACATTCTGCCTCTTAGACCCCCTGCTGGGTTCACTTTCTACAACATCCATCAAACCTAAACAAGAGGGGTCATTCAGCTGGCAAATAACCTTCACTCAACTACAGCAGTGAGCAAGCTGTGGGTACAACGCTCGCTGCTAGTTCGGGCTAGTTGGGTTGAGATAGGCCTTGGGAAGAAGTTTTACTTATGTGGTGATCCTGGGCAAGCTTCTGTTGTTGAAATACAATTAAGAGACATAAACAGCACTGATCTCTAAATACATGTACACAAAATTAATGAAACAGCAAAAATGCACAAGGAAATGTTAAAGAAAATCAAACTGTTGTTCATGTAACAGTCTCATTCTGTTTTAATCCATTCTTTGTACATGGATTACTCAGTTATCTGGATTTTACTGTTGACAATTTACATTTATTCATTTAGCTGACGCTTTTATCCAAAACGACATACAATTGCTATATATGTCAGAGGTCGCACGCCTCTGGAGCAACTAGGGGTTAAATGTCTTGCTCAGGGACACATTGGTGTCTCACAGTGAATTTGAACCCGGGTCTCTCACACCACAGGCCTGTGTCTTATCCACTGCACCATCACCACCCCAATTTGACATGATCCAGGATTGTTCCAGGATCCATACTTTGAAGATCATCTTGGAGTTGCTCTCATAGCCTCAAACCTGTTCAGGAGCAGGCCTTTTTCATGTAAACGGGATTAGATTGCAGCTTTTTAAGTGGAAATGATACTTAAAATCTATTCCAGCCACTGCTAATTTCTTAAAAATGTACCTTATTGAACCAGGAACAATAATGATTTAAAATAATAATTATTATTTTAAAAACTATTTTGAAACTAATGTTAATGTTATGTTGTCTATCATAATATAGACACAATTTTACTCCCTGAGAGATTTATTCATGAGGGAATAATTGCCTAATAATTTTGAGTCTTACGCACATTTTGTAATTTTGTAAAAATCGCCATTATAAAAATGTTTTGACACTAGTTAACATTAGTTAATGTATTAACTTGAGTACTTTATTGCTTTTATAAAATGGTTACCACACAATAAAAATATTAAAGTTAAAAAAATATGTATGGTAACACTTTATTTGAATGGGGTGTGCATAAGACTGACATGACACTGTGATAAACATGACATAACACCTGTCATAAACATGAAGGAGTCTTTATGAATGTTTATGACTGTTTTCATTAAGTGTCATTCGATAAATTATGACACTTTAAATACAAAGTTGACATTGTTTAAAATGTCTTTGTTATGACAACTTGATATTAACAAAGGCAAAAATGTCTTTGTCAAGACAACTTGACATTAACAAAGACAAAAATGTATTTGTTATGACAACTTGACATAACCAAGAAATCATTACCTGTTAACCTGTAATGTGTTAAAATTACGTTACCCTATTATATGTTATGGTTGGTTTTAACTTTGGTTGTCATGACACCATTATAACTGTGACATGAATATTTGACTTGTCCTCAAGTAAAGTGGAACACATTGTACTAGTTATAAAGATGTCATTAAGGGTCATTACACTGTCAAATGCTTTAACAACAGTGTCATTAATATTTCCCTTTACCTCAAGTAAAGTGGAACACATTGGACTAGTTATGATTTCTTGGTTAATGTCAAGTTGTCACAACAAAGACATTTCTGTCTTTGTTAATGTCAAGTTGTCATAATCAAGACATTTTTGTCATGGTTAATGTCAAGTTGTCATAACAAAGACATTTTAAACAATGTCAACTTTGCATTAAGTGTCATAATTTACCGAATGACACTTCATGACAACAGTCATAAACATAAGGACTCCTTCATGTTCATGACAGGTGTTATGTCATGTTTAAATAAAGTGTTACCACATGGGGTAGTGCAACTTTCATGAAGTAAAATCACTAAAAGCCTTCCTTCCGCTAGAAAAAAATAGTCCCTGACCGTGAACAGCAACAATGTTCCAATGTGTAATATGCATGAAAGCTCAAATAAAAACAACATAGAAACTGCAGTGTTGCGCAGAGAACTGTTGTGAAGCGGTTATAGCTGGGTTTTATCAAGAATAAAGCACAGCTATTGACCAATCAGAATCAAGGATTGGAACTAACCGTTTTATAATAAAAAATAAAGCTGTTGGTTCATGTTAGTTCACAGTGCATTAACTAATATTTTAATAAATGTTGAAATTAACATTAAGAAAGATTAATAAATGCTATAAGCGCAGTTCATTAATGTTAACTAGTTCATGTTAACTAGTTAAGCTAATGCTAATGAACCTTATTTTAAAGTGTTACCAAAACTTTAATTAATGCTGTCAGGTAACAAATCTGCATCACAGGTAAAATTATATGAATTGCTAATTTCAACATTGTTAGGCTCTCTGCGGGCCTCCTTGGTCACTATTTAACCAGAGCGTTGTTAGGCCTCCTCTTGCTTAAGAATTGTAGGTTCTTTGTGAGCCTAATTGTAAGGCATCCTGAGCGTGGGTGTAATCCTCTTGATTTAGAGAGTTGTCATGTTGAGGCCTCAAGAGCTCGGTTTGCTGTTTGCTAGGTTGTTAGGTTCTTTGTGAGCATCCCTGGCTACTGTGCTTTCCCTCCGCAAAAGAATAGAATAGTAATAGTGAGTTGTACCTTGCAAGATATCCCATGCGTGGAGTATTGTTAGGTCTCCTCTTTGAGAGCCATCATACTGAGGTCTCTGCTCAGAGTTTCATCTACAGTAAGTTTGCTAAGTGTTTAGGCTCTATGTGAGCCTCCATGGCTACTGCGAGCATTGTCAGGCATCCTCTTGCTAGAGAGTTATATTTATTGAGGCCTCCGGTCTCTTTAGCTCCACTGGGATAGTGATTGAAAGTTGTAGGCTCTTTGTGAGCCTCCTTGCAAACTGTTCTGAGCTTTATATAGTTAAGTCTCCTTTCGATTTAGAAAGTTGTCTTACTAAAGCCTCAGATCCTAAAGCTTGGCAGGTAGTATACCGGGTTGTTAGGCTCTCTGGGAGACTGGACCTTAAAGGAGAACCCCGGTCCATTTTAACATTGAGATAATTTTTTTTGGAGTGCATGTATTTTTGTGTTTTTGGAGTGGAGGACATTTGAAGTGCTGTCAGTACAGACAAAAAAGACAAAAATCGGTGTTGCCTACACTGTGTTATCCTCTTTTTAAAATTCGCACCCTGTTGACTTCAATGGGGCATGTTCTAAACCTGCTTTTAGCCTCTTAGTCTCGATTGTTGAGTTCGCGCATACGATCATTGGTGACTAAATGATGTTCAACATCTGTTTCAGATGTACTATCCATTTGAGCTGATATTCTCAGAACACCACACAGCACCGTCATCGGCTGACAGCTGACAGTCTGAGTCTCCACTGTTGCTTAGTTACCAATAATCGTACGCACAAACTCGACAATCGACTACTGTGGACTTCGACTGAAAACAGGAAGTAAATACAGGTATGTGAGCTGGCTGAACATCAATTTTATTCATATCTTTCACTGCAGTCAGATTGACCGAGTTCACTCTTAATAACACCTGTTACATGTGGGTTTTTGTTGTCTTGTATATCACGTGATTCCCTGTTTGTCATGTGTTCCCCTGTCTTCATGTCAGCTGTTCCCCTTTTTGTTGATTAGTCTCCCCAGGTGTTTTTGATTAGCCACACCCCCGTGTTACCTTGTTTAGCTTGTTTTGTCTGTGTATTTATACTGTTCTTCAGTTGTTGTTTGTCGGTCGTTGTTTGAATGTAGCTTTGTTCTGAGTTCCTGTTTCTAAGTTTTCCTGTTTCGGAGTTTCTTTGTTTTCCTTGGATTACCCTTTTGTTTGATTTTTATTATTAAAGTTAGTGACTGCATTTGGATTCGTACTTGCCTCATCATTACAACCCCACTCACATGGCTGTGCACTCGTAATGACAAATCAAGGATGTTAAGAGGATAAAAGCAGGTTTAGAACATGGCCCATTGAAGTCAACAGGGTGCAAATTTAAAAAAGAGGATAACACGGTGTAGGCAACACCGATTTTCGTCGTTTTTGTCTGTACTTACAGCACTCCAAATGTACAAAAAAATAGCTCAATGTTAAAATTGACCGGAGTTCTCCTTTAAGTGTGGAGTTCCTTCTCTCATTATGAGAGTCATTGTACTGAAGCTTCAACTCTGCAGAGCTTTTCAAGCCAGTAGACTGAGCTTAGTTTTTTTTTTTTTGTTGTTGTTGTTGCTTTCTCTGTATTGCCCTTGGGTTATAACCTTGAGCCATTGAGTGTTGCCTATGCCTCTCCTTGAGGCCTCCACTCTTCAGGGCTGCCTTAACTCATGTTAGGCTCTCTGTGAGCCTCCTTGGATGCTGGCCTCCTCGCTTTGGAACTATCCTGTAAAAGACTTCTTGAGAAGCTCTGGTGTATGATTCTTGCCCATGCACCTTAGGGATGAGGACTCATTTGAGTCCTTTGACTTAACTCAGCCAATAGGGCACTCATTCCATCAGCATGGCAGCATGGGTATTCCTTTCGTCATAGCGACCTCAAGGGGACACAGCGTGAGTTCCCTTTCAAAAGGGAACGTCTTAGGTTACACAAGTATCCATGAGAATAGTGAATGAGATGCTCCGTCCCCTTTCCAAGCTTCTGGCATTCTTGCACACGTCACCTTCAGACAAGAAGTGGATGACGTATTTCACAGGTACCCTTTTATACTCACTGTCGCACTGGTGATGGCGTTATAGGCTGCCGCCTGTCAATGAGAAGTTCATTGCCGTGTTTAGATTCATACTAGCGACCCTTGGGGACTCAGCGTCTTGTTCCATAATCTCAGGGAACCATGGTTACATGCATAACCTGAGACGATTTCATCCATTCATCATGAATTCCTTTTTTCTTTTTGACAATTGCCTAAAAAAGGAAAGTTATTAAAAATAGGGCCAATGTACTGTATTAATATACGAAAAAGAAATTGACCTGTATTTTGAATTACATATTGCAATGTGTTTTATGGATAAAAGCAATGTCTGTATAAACTTAAAGATATTTTTGCATATTCTAAGCAAACACACAAATAAACACACAAATTAAATTATTTGAGTGGTGTCCCTTATCCACAACGTATCTCCAACATGCATGCTCAGTAATAGACGTTATAAGATTGCTTATAGTAAATTACCTAAAATATTTACTTACCTAAATATTTCAAATATTTAACATTTTCTTAACCTTAACCTCAACTTTGTGGCAAAATTGAAGTTTTTTCGTAGTGTGTAATCTTTAGAGATATATAGCCGTTGTATCAGCTCTGTGTGTCAACTATAGTCCCTGCCTTCAAATATAGAACTAGGCTATTACATATTGTCCTGTCCACATGTCTTTTGTTCTTCATTCTATTTTTACTTCAATTAAATCGCCTATATAAATGTCTGCTCAACAATGAAGAAAAGCTCAGTCCATATCATTTCAGCTGGCTCAAGGCAATACTGTTGTTGGTTATGGATGCTGTTACTTAAACAACTAAAATATAGTCATGTAATGACATCTAAAGCTCTGTGTGCAGTGCACAGAACTGGGCTTGATAGAAAATGACAGGTTGCTTCTGGTCCTGTCGACAATAATAGGCTATATGACTTACTCAAGCCTGCAGAGAAAGATTTCCGTAGCAGATCAAATGCATGATGCCTAAATATCATTCCATCCACTCTAATTAGACAAATAAAGATGTATTAAATGCTAAAGCTCAATTGAGAAATCCCTTGAGGGAGCAGGTCAATGAGTCACAGCATTGGGAAGAGCACACCAAACATCATCAACATCATCCTCATATTTCCTATCTAAAGCAGTTGTACTTGAGGATGTCTTTTCCTTTAACAGTGTTGGTGATTCAAATGAGCATGAGGGCAGAAAGCATTGTATGATTATTAATGGAAAAAGATTATGCTCACGGGGGTGAGGGATTAGTTTAGCGACCTTCACAACACTAATTGAAACAAGTATGGAGACTCGGCGGCACAGTAATCAACTAAAACAAGGGATCATTAATCATTATAAATAGCGCTGTCACAACACAAGCATTAGTATTATCAACCCCTTTTGTTTGTCTAGTGGGAAGCTCGTCTCGGACGCGTGGTAAATGTCCGGTGCGGAGGTTAATGTGAGTCGAAGTGGCATTTAAACGGCGCCGCTGATCAAACGGGCAATGAGGTGACACGCTTCGTGCACGTTCATTTGCAGCTAATGGAAATTGATGCACTTCTGATGAAGTTACTAACAGGCTTGACATCCGGAAGAGTTCAAGTCTGTTGGGCGTAGAGCTTTTTTTGACATTCCACATGAGAGGGTAAGGATATTATTAAGCAGGAAAGAAAAGTAGGCCTACTTTACTCTTAGAGGATCTTTTGACAGGTGTGGCAGCTGCGCAAAGATTAATCGAAGCCAATTTAGACGTTGCTGTGTCTGAAATCACCTCCTGTACCTTTTAATAGGGCACTATTTGAGGAGATAGCCATTTGTATTGGTGCACGAAACCATGGACGTTACTGAGTGCACTCATTCAATCCCACATTGCACCGCAATAACGAGTGTACAACTGGTGTTCCCTCAACGGCCAGTGAATACCTACTACACTATGAGAGTCGCGCGTCCAATGAACTCCCACGTTAGACCAGAAGATGGCGCCCGCAGCTGAATCATCTCTCCATCCATTTTCTAAACTGCTGGTCCAATGTTGCTACATCGTAATAGAGTGGTGCATGTATAACGCAAGGGGGTAATCCATCAGTAAAGATGAAGCCTCGCGGGAACCGCTATTGTTGCAGAACTTCACCTGCTGTTAGCATTCCATTGACTCCCATTCATTTCGGCGTTACTTTGACAGCAAATAATTTTACATCTGAGGTGTCCAAAGACTCCATTTATCCATTATTTATTTCTAAAGAAAAGTGACAATGTAGTGGGGTGTGGGGTGTTCACTGATATGCTCACACAAAAATCTCTGCAAAAGATGCTTTCCAAAAGGTTTTATGGTAGTTTTTGTACAACTCCATTGACTTGTATGTTCTGTGATGTACGGTATTACTCTGCCGCCGGAAACGGAAATGGGGTTGTTTGTATTCTTTCTGTAGTCTTATGCAGTCGCGGTATCGTAGGCTACACTATAGACGAATCCGGCGAAACTACCGGAAGTAAGCGGGCGCCATTACTGAGCTGTTGCTGGGTAGCGTTGCGCCATTGCCTCCTATTGTTTTAGTTGCAACTTGCGTCCACTGGAATAAACAGCCCGCGATTTACGACTGTCACTAACGTTGCAACGTTACCCCTTGTATAATGTCGAGTGGGTAAACAGTTTCCGTTATAAATTGTTTCAGTGGTGGCAGTAACATTTCAATTTTGAAGAGAAAACATTGTGAATACCCCGGGTCGACTGCCCCTGTCTGGTGCCGTATGGTTTACACAGATTTCCTGGGCGACAAGACGCGGACATTCGCGTATAATAACAATTATTTAATGACATGAGTAAAAAAATATAATAAATATGTGATATAGTGATCAGCAAAATCTCCTCCCTTGCTATTTTTTTCTATTCAATTAACATGCTACGATCATTAAATGGCTTTCCTGAGCTAAATGTAACGTTATGTGACATAATTGTTCTCCTGCTGTTATATTGACCTCTTTCCATGGTTTAAAAACATTAATTGGTCGATATTATGTACTTTCTAGCTGTAACGTTACTTTACCCTTGCCCGTTGCAATTTGAAAATGAGATAAATAATGGACACAAAGGAAAAACATGAATTTGTTGATTTGATTTGATTTCATTCATTTATTTATTTATTGTTGCCAAATGGACAGATCTTTTTTATAGTTTCCTCGTTAGCACACGTTAGCCGAGCTAGCTTGTCAACTTGCCAAGCTATTTTCATAAATAATCTGTAAGATCGTTTGTACCTTCATCTGTGACTGGAGGCCACTGTCTAACATCATCAACCCAACAAGTTATTCTGCCTGGCTGTAGCTGTCATCGAGGGTGCTTTCGCTTTATCACCGAGGTTTGTTTACATACCGGTGCACATGTGCCGGTGTAACAGCTCAGTAATGGCGTCGCCACAAGGTGGCAGCCTACACAGAACGCTCGTCGGATTCGTCTATACAAGTGGTTTGCTTGCAATTGACAAAGGTGCATTATCGCCACCAACTGGGCTGGAGTGTCTATTCAAGCTCTCAATGGAAGAATGTATGGTTGTGAGGCGTTCGGAAAAATAGGTCTACAGTTTTACAACGAATGGTAAAACACCTGTTGGAATGCATCTTTTGCAGCGATTTTTGTGTGAGCATATCAGTGAACACTCGGACCACTCAGTGAATTTCACGTCTTTGTACACTAAAGTGTTATGCGTTTTATGAAGGATTGTTCCTGTGCACCTATGCTACCATTGTAGAGATGTGGGGGTGCTACCACAGAATCTGAAAATTCTCGGGACAGCAGCATTTGTCTAAAAAACATCCTTAACCATTCTATTTCATTAGAAATGATCTTAAAATAGGGCTCTAATTATAAAATACAGAACTTGGACTTTAAAGCCCCGTAGAAGCAGTTTTTTTTGTAAAAATAGGCTAACGATTGCATCATAACGAATTGACTCTCCGTTGCACAGTAAAGGAATCACCGTATAGACAGGAGGAGAATCTCACAGGCAATCAGGTACGTGGAGGCATAAAGTCTGATAAAGTCAAGGGAGCCCATAGAGAGTCATAAAGTTGATCCTGCTGCTAGCTGCTCATGGACAGCTAATACTCACTCTCTCCGTCTCTGTGAGATTCGGGAAGGGAATTATTCAGATTTCACTCGGCACTGCTAGAAGACATACAGGTTGCCTGCGCAGACATCAGTTTGAGCCTGCGCAGTACGCCTGGCAATCAGCTTTTAACGGGCTTCAATTTTCTCTGTTGAAATCAATGGGATCGCTGTGGCCATTTCTTTTACTGTCTATGGTTGTGGGAGCCATTAGTTATTGTTGATGTTGTGGTGGTTGTTTACACTAGAGGGCAGTGTGCTTGTGCTACAGTATCCAAGTTCACAGTGGCACAGGCGCGTCAGCTAATTAATACACAGGTGTAGCGGGTGGGGAATGATGCTAGGGTGGCGGGGAGATCACACGGTTTTTACCGCTGGCACGCCACAGCTAGATTAGCCCTCACGTTTGCATATACTTTGAACTCTGTAAACTATATTTTTTCTATTAAATGGGAACACCACCCAAAGACGCTAAACGTTGTGGACTTTAAATTCATCCGAAGTGGACAAATAGCGCGTCAAAAACAGGATCTAGCCCTCACCCTGCTGAGTGTCTGATTAATGTTAAGACAGTCACTACACAAGTAAAAACCTTGATCTCGTTGAGATGTCCCGGAGGAACAACAAATGAAATCTGGTTTCGTTTGGATACTTTGGAAGTTGGATTAATGTTTGATATCGTTTGGATACGTTGGAAGTTGGACAACAACTGGATTTCGCTGGAATACTTTGGAAGTTGAATAAGCAAATGGATTACTTTATCGAGCCAAAACTGCAGCATGGTAAAGCTATAAACTGGGTCATCCATCGTCAATCCTAAGGTAGGATAAATCTTTTATCATTGACCGGCAAAAGGAAAACTTGGACCTTCCTGATAAGCAGGTTACGAACTGAAAGACTTTTACGTCTGTACAACAATTGACGCAGTATTAATAATATTGCTATATAGGTCACGTATTGCGAGTGTGTTGCCTAGGCAAATGAAAGGCAATAGTCGACATAGCGCAATAACAAAGCCCGTGAATCTTACAAAGTAATCTGTTGAGAATGAGTGACACACTAGGCAATGATAAAAATAAAGTTACAGAGCTGCAACGTGACGGCAGTGAAAAAAGGACAAGAAAACCTACCGCTAAAGGAATCATTATGATAATTGAAAGGCTTCAAAAGGAAAGAAGTAAGTATTTTTAAAAAAACAAGCAAAATAAAGGCAGACATCGTCCCGTTTCTGGTTTCTGTTGAAAAGGTTCCTGCAAATGTGACACATGTTCAACAGAAGCTAAAAGGGTTTAAGTCTCTATGTCAAAATGCCTTTGATCTTCACAACACTTTGCTCAATGAGTTTTCTCTGCCTGAAGAGGAACGGAAAAGACAGGAAGAATGGTTTCAGTTAAAAAGGTCTGTTAATGATGCATTCGTTGAGGAAGTGAAAAAATGGTTGAAGGAGATGGGAGCTTCATGTGATGATGAAAATGTGAATGATGCCACTGACGTGGATGATGATGTTGATGATGTTGATGATGATGATGATGATGATGATGATGGTGATGGCCAGGGTGCACAATGAAAGGTAAAAAATAAAGATGCTCAATCCGTGTGTCAAGATGACATTAGGCCAGGGGACAGTGTGTCTAATGTGTCCAGTCAAAGATCAAGCAAAAGAAGCCATGGCAGTTCCAGCATCTTCCGCACGGTTAAAGGCTAAGGCAGAAAGGGCAGCTTTGATGGAGAAGGCTGCTGCTTTACAAAGGAAGCATCAGCTCGAGGAACAAGAGGAGGAACTCCGATTGGAAAGAGTCAAGCTGAGGAAAAGAAAGGAACAGTTGGAACTTGATGCACAAATTGCTATGGCTGCTGCAAGGCTTTCAGTACTGGAAGGCAGTGATGTGGAAATGGCTGCATCAGATGGAATGAACTCATATGTGCGTAAGGCACGTAAAGGGCAAAGTCTTGAACTTAATCCAAATGCAAGCATTTATGTTCCTAAACAAAGCACAATGGCTACAAAACCAACTTCAAGAGAACCACCTTTGTTTCCTGTGCATGTCGAGCACCCCTTTGCACGTTCACAGAATCACGAACAGCGTCGTGTTATATCATCAGCAAAAGATAGCACTTTTAGACTGCAGTCACAGCCATTCAATGGAACACATGGTACTACTGGCCAACAGCATCAGTTTGAAAATGTTCCTACAACCTTAATAACTGCGCCTGCAGGATCAGTAGCTGCACAAGAACAGCAATTGCACAGGCTTCAGCCAGCACAGAGCACTCCACCAATGCAAAGCACTGTGGACCGGAATGCCATATGTGGAATCTTGCAAAAGCAGAATGAGATTACAGCAATGCTTGTGCAGCAACAAATGTCATCAAGTTTGCCACAGAAAGACATTGCCATATTCGATGGGGATCCATTGCAATTTCTTTCATTTGTTAGAGCTTTTGAACACTGTATTGAGCAGAGAACTAGCAGCTATCAAGACTGTCTGTACCTGTTAGAGCAATATACTACAGGGCAGCCCAGAGAGCTGGTTCGAAGTTGCCTACATATGGCATCGCAGCAAGGATATCAAAGAGCAAAAGGTCTTCTGAGAGAGCACTTTGGCAGTGAACAGAAGATAGCAACAGCCTACATGGACAAGGTGTTCGGATGGCCTGTTGTAAAGGCTGAGGATGTTAAGGCATTGCAGGAATTTGCACTTTTCCTAAGAGGCTGCTGCAATGTTATGACTGAGATACAATGTATGGAGGAATTGAACATTCCATCAAATATGAAGAATGTGATAATGAAATGGCCATACAGGCTGCGGGACAGATGGAGATCTATAGCTTGTGAGCTACAAGAACGACGAGGCTATCGAGCCACCTTTCCTGATATGGTGAACTTTCTTGAGACTCAAGTCAAAATCTTGTCTCATCCGCTTTTCGGTGATATTGCAGACACACAATCTAGTGCTTCGAAGGCTATGAATAGTAGAAGGCCAGTGTCCAGAAGTAATATCAAAGGAAGCAGTTTTGCAACTAATATTTTGGCGATGCCAAGCCAGCCCAGTGCTTCGAAGGAGTCAGGCTTAGAATCCTGTCACTATTGTAAGCAGCGTCATCTGTTGCCCAAGTGTCCAGGCTTGAACAAAATTCCTCACAGGGAGAAGATTGAATTCTTGAGAGAAAAGGGTGTTTGCTTTGGATGCTTGAAAGTGGGCCACATGAGTAAAGAGTGTAGAAGTCGTCTTACCTGTGATGAATGCAATCTGAAACATCCAACTATTTTGCATATCTACAATAAAGATAAGATGACCAAGACACAGGAAGTAGAAGTAAATAATGCACTGGTGTCACTTCAGGCATGTGGTTGTACTGGGGCCGGAGATCAACATTGTACTCTCTCCATCATTCCTGTACAGGTGAAATCTAAGAAAGGACACAAGGTGCTCAGGACATATGCCTTCTTGGACCCTGGAAGTACAGCAACATTTTGTACCAACAGTTTATTGAAGAAGTTAAATCTGCAGGGTAAAAGGACCAATATTCTACTACGCACCATGGGCCAAGAGAAGGTTGTTGAAAGTCAAGTTGTTTCAGGTCTAGAGGTGTCCAAATTGGGTGGCAGCCAGTTCTTGGACCTCCCGGAGGTGTACACACAGGACGCAATTCCAGTGTCAAAGAGTAACATTCCTATCCAGCAAGACCTTGAGAAATGGGAATATTTGAGAGATGTTAAAATTCCAGAATTGGATGCAGATGTTGAAATCTTGATTGGGACCAATGCACCAAAATTGATGGAGCCCTGGGAAATTGTTAACAGCGAAGGTGGTGGACCCTACGCCGTGAGGACCCTATTGGGGTGGGTCATCAACGGTCCATTGAGAGGCAATGGTGGATGTTGCAAAAGAAGCTGCTCAACCGTCTATGCCAATAGGATATCCATTGCCAGGCTGGAGGAGCTGTTGGTTTCTCAGTACAACCAAGACTTTAATGAGAAGTCATTGGAGGAGAGGCAGGAGATGTCAAGGGAAGACCTGAGATTCATGGAGGTTCTTGAGAAGTCTATACACTTGCAAGGAGGTCATTACTGCATGGATTTACCCTTTAGGACTGATGACATCACCATGCCAAATAACCGGTGCATAGTGGAACAGCGTGTTAACTGTCTAAAAAGAAAATTTGAAAGGAATAAATCTTATCAGGAGGAGTACACAGCGTTTCTCTCACAGATGATTGACTGCGGATATGCTGAAGTGGTGCCTAAAGACCAGCTGGATTGTAAAGAAGGCCATGTGTGGTATCTCCCTCATCATGGGGTGTATCACCCAAGAAAGAAATCTCTAAGGGTGGTTTTTGACTGTGGAGCTGGATTTAAAGGAACATCTTTGAATTATCAGTTGTTGCAAGGTCCTGACTTTACCAATTCACTTTTTGGTGTTTTAACAAGATTCAAGACAGGAGAGCATCGCCCTGATGACCGATGTCCAGGCTATGTTTCATCAAGTGAGGGTGTCGAAAAGACACGTGGATTTCCTTCGTTTTTTATGGTGGCCAGAAGGAGATACGACACAAAGCCCACTGGAACATAGAATGAAGGTGCACATCTTTGGAGCTGTCTCGTCACCAAGCAGTTCAAGCTATGCTTTAAGGAGAACTGCAGCAGACAACAAGGATGACTTTCAAGCTGAAGTGATTGAGACCATATACAACAACTTTTATGTGGATGATTGTTTAAAGTCATTGCCTTCAGAGAAGGAGGCTATAAAGTTGGTTGCAGATCTCACCGAGTTGTGCTCAAAGGGAGGATTTCGACTGCTCAAATGGACTAGTAACAGTCGGGTTGTATTGTCGTCCATTCCTGAAGAAAAGCGATCCAAAACAACCAGGCAGCTGCACCTGGAACAAGAGCAGCTACCCATGGAGATGGCACTTGGACTGAATTGGTGTGCTGAAAGTGACACTTTTACATTTAAACCTGCAGTGGAAAGACGGCCACATACTAGACGCGGCATTCTATCAATTGTTGGTTCCATATATGACCCATTGGGTTTTTTATCTCCTTTCACCTTGCTGCCAAAGTTGCTGTTGCAAGAAATGTGCCGAAGAAACTTGTCTTGGGATGAGCCTATACCACAGACACTTCTACAACAATGGACCGGATGGCTGTCGGACTTGGAGAAGGTGGTGAAGCTCAAGGTGAGCCGCTGTATCAAGCCAAGGGGCTTTGGAAGATCTGCCAGTGCACAGCTACATCATTTTGCGGATGCTAGCAGCTATGGTTATGGCACAGTGTCCTACCTAAGGCTGGTGAGTCAAGAGGAGCGAGTGCATGTTGCCTTTATGTTGGGCAAAGCCAGGGTTGCGCCATTAAAACAGACAACTATCCCTCGTCTTGAGCTCACGGCTGCAGTGTTGGCTGTTAAGGTCGATAGAATGTTGAAGAAGGAGTTGTTGCTGCAATTGGAGGAGTCCCACTTCTGGACAGACAGTCAGACTGTGTTGAAATACATCAACAATGAAACGAAACGCTTTCATACCTTTGTTGCTAACAGAGTGGCTGCAATACGGGAAGCAACAAGTCTCAGCCAGTGGAAGTATATCAGCTCCAAGAACAATCCCGCTGATGAAGCCTCCAGGGGTCTGAGTGTGGATAACTTTCTTGCCTGCAAGAGGTGGTTGGAGGGTCCTGACTTTCTCCAAAGAACGGAAAAGGATTGGCCAAGACCTTTGGAGCCGCAGTCCATCTCTTTAGACGACCCAGAGGTCAAAAGGGACGTCCTGGTAAACGTGATTACGTACACAGAAGATGCGACCTCTAAGCTCATGACTTACTTTTCTGACTGGTCTAAACTTAAAGTCTCTGTGGCTTGGTACTTTGTTGGTACTTAAGGCTCAAATCTATTCTTTTGGAGCTGAGCAGAGAAAGGAAGTTGATTCTGGCTTCTTTAGATCCTACTGGCTCATCTTTGGAGGAGAGGATGAGAGAGGTTAGAGGAGCAATTGGTAAACAACCACTTTCTGTGAGTGAGCTCTCTAAAGCCGAAGCTGCTATTATACATTTCAGTCAGCAAGTAACATTTCAGGAAGAAATCTCAATGTTGAAAAGTGGAGCATCTTTTGTGAAGAAAACAAGCAACATTTACAAATTAGATCCAGTGCTCAGTGACGATTTGTTGAGAGTAGGTGGAAGACTTGGCCGTGCAGCTTTGCCTGAAGAGCTCAAGCATCCTGCGATTCTTTGTAAGGGGCAACATATATCTAGTCTTATTCTGCGGTCCATACATCAACAGCTTGGGCATGCTGGACGGAACCATATGCTCTCGACTTTGCGGCGCAAGTATTGGGTTACCAACGCCAACTCTGCTTGCCGGAGAATAATATCTGAGTGTGTGGTCTGTAGAAGACATCGTGGACAGCCAAGTGAGCAGAAGATGGCTGACCTGCCCAGTGAAAGAATAAGTCCAGATCTGCCTCCCTTTACCAACGTCGGGGTGGATTATTTCGGACCCATTGAAGTCAAGAGAGGGCGTGCTATGGCCAAAAGATATGGGGTCATTTTCACCTGTATGGCCAGTAGAGCTGTGCATTTGGAGGTTGCTTACACTCTGACCACGGATTCTTGTGTCAATGCTATTAGGAGATTCATTTGTCGAAGAGGTCAGATCTGCAGTCTACGATCAGACAATGGTACCAACTTTGTTGGTGCAGAGCGAGAGTTAAGAGAAGCTTTAGCAGCCATTGATTACAGCAAGATTCATGGCGCTCTCATAAAAAGGGGCATCAATTGGATTTTTAACACCCCGGCTGCATCACATCATGGCGGCGTTTGGGAGCGACTCATTAAGATAGTCAAGCGAGTTCTGTATTCTGTTCTGCAGCAACAGTCTTTGGATGACGAAAGCTTCCATACCATTCTGTGTGAGGTGGAAGCTATTCTGAATGACCGTCCGATAACCAAGGTGTCTGCCAATGTTAACGACTTGGAAGCACTCACACCTAACCACATCCTTTTGCTAAAAGGAAAACCTGTTCTTGCCCCTGGAATCTTTCAGGTGAATGATCTTTACATTAGAAGAAGATGGAGACAAGTTCAGTATCTTTCAGATCTGTTCTGGAAAAGGTGGATAAGGGAGTACCTGCCGTTGTTACAGGAACGTCAAAAGTGGGCGAGGCCGCGAAGAAGTTTTGTAATGGGAGACATTGTCATCATTATGGATCACACTGCTCCGCGTGGATCATGGATTATGGGAAGAGTGACAAAGACTTACCCAGACAAGAAGGGCTTTGTACGTGCCGTGCAGTTGAAGACTAAGACAGGGCAGTTGGAGCGCCCTATTTCCAAGCTTTTCCTGTTGCAAGAAGCTGTGTAATGGTCATGACCCAACATTGGTTAACATCCTATCCAGAAGAAAGAAGATCTGAAGACCTTTTGTGTGTCTCCCTGTTTTTGCAGTTTAATTGGTCACACTTTCCCAATTAGGGGCCGGTGTGTGGGAGCCATTAGTTATTGTTGATGTTGTGGTGGTTGTTTACACTAGAGGGCAGTGTGCTTGTGCTACAGTATCCAAGTTCACAGTGGCACAGGCACGCCAGCTAATTAATACACAGGTGTAGCGGGTGGGGAATGATGCTAGGGTGGCGGGGAGATCACACGGTTTTTACCGCTGGCACGCCACAGCTAGATTAGCCCTCACGTTTGCATATACTTTGAACTCTGTAAACTATATTTTTTCTATTAAATGGGAACACCACCCAAAGACGCTAAACGTTGTGGACTTTAAATTCATCCGAAGTGGACAAATAGCGCGTCAAAAACAGGATCTAGCCCTCACCCTGGTGAGTGTCTGATTAATGTTAAGACAGTCACTACAATGGTATAACTTCACTTTGTAGGCCAACTGCTGGTTAGCATCATGCTAGTTCCCCCAACAAAAACCCAATAGATTTTTCCCATAGCTAGGCTCTTGTATTATTGCTAAAACCTAGCTGTGTTCAACAAAAGTTTATGATACTTGCACGTTTTGTCCATCAAGATAATTATCACAGATGAACACACCTTTTATGAAGTAAAACAACTCTTTCAGTTTTTATCCAAAAACATTCTGCCAGAATGTATGAGTTAGAATGGTTTGTTCGAGCACGATTAAATAACAAAGCTCTAAAAGTGGACTGGGCTTACCCGTTCGACCTGACAATGTTTACTTTCCTCAACAGCCTCAACAGCTTAAAAATTTTCACAAGTGGGGAAATATTGATGTGTTATATGTCATAGAATAAAATGTGAGTGTCGAGCTTGTTCACCACAGACCTTATTTCAGCCATTTAACCAAAACCCTATTTAAAAACCCCATTAACGGGATGATGGAACAGGATGTGCTACAATGCGAACTCGCTTCTGCGTTTTGGCTTACAAAGTGTTACCTGCACCACTCTATAACATACAGGTATAAATTCCTTTTTAATTGATTATTAGATTGTTTAATTACAGGTTATGTATACTAGTTGCCATGACAAAGTTCAAGATAAATATTTTTTTTTGAATAAGAAACAAAATCAAGTCTATAAAACTTGTCAAATCTCTGCGTAAACATAAAAAGCATAATGGTGAGAACACTCATTTAAACAGCATAGGCCTACACACACCCGGACATTTGACTGCACGTCACTTTTTTTAAACATTATTGATAGCTTTCAATCGTAATGCAACGATCGGGTCTACGAGACATAAACTAAGCCTTGAAATAAAATAGTTATTGAGCTGTTTACACTTAAATTACACCTACATTAATATTTAAATAACTTCTCATATTGATTGCTATCAGGATGTGAAGACAGTTTAAAACAGTAGGCTATGACAAAAAGTGTTTAAAAAACAAATTGCCAACCCTACCTTTAACGTTTCCACCATACTGCAGACAGGCCTGTGTAAAACACCTGAACAAAGTAGCCTACACAAAAAGTGTGCTGCAAAATGTCATCCTCAAAACCCAACAATCTCAGAAAAAAGCTGTCACTGGGGCAGTACCCTTTCAAAAGATGCACCTTTGTACCAAAAAGTGAATTTTACGGTAGTAGCTTACCTTATATTGGTCCCAAAAGTGTACATATTAAAAGAGAGTATAGGTGACCATGCATAGAATAGAAAGATGTTTGTGAATTCATGTTTGTCTTAAAGGGGAAAAAAGTCTTGGCCTTGGCCATGTTGTATGTGAATCCGGCCCTGATATAATAGGCATGTTGTCACAATCCATGGGGCAAAAGAAAAGACATCTTACACAAACTACTTTTTTTAAAGAATATATATATATATATATATATATATATATATATATATGTTTATGTTCTTTTGAATTTTCTATTTACCGAAGAATGATGAAAAAAGCGTCATGGCTTCAAATATTGAACGGCACAATCGTTTCCCTCTGTGATAATAATAAGAAATGATTTCTGAATCATGTGACTGAAGATTTGGGTAATAGTTGCTGAAAATTCAGCTTGGCCATCACAGAATTTGTAAAACAAAATGTATTAATATAGAAATAATAAACAGCCTTGATTTGCAAAACAGATGTCTTTTAAAAACATTTTAAAAAATCTTACCAAATCCAAACTTTTAACAGTTATCTTCATGAAATGGCTATTGTGGACACTTGCCTAAAGTCATATTGTGATCCCTTGTTATGAAAATATGATAAAGAAACTTAAGTTTGGAGGAGTTTGCAGCCAAAGCAGGGTCAAGGGATATACTTAAATCTATCCAGCGAGTAAAATGGCTGAGCACACATTCCAAAAAAAAAAAAAAAAAAAAAAAAAAAAAAGGTCAAAGACCCTGTTATTTTTAAAGGCATTATGTAGAACAAAAATAATGGATTCTAACCCACAATTATACATTTTAAACTTTCAATTAACCTTGCACAAGGGTATTCTCATTTCCATCAGCTTTAGATTAATACCAGTTGTTTATCACATACCTGTGAACAAAGAACCCTGTTGCATTGCCATGCATCATTTAGAAGGTTAAAACACAATTATTAAATTTAAAGCTAAACTATTGATAATTACATACTTGAACACACAGAATTCCCATTTAATAACAAACATTTCATTAACCTACACCAAACACAAGGGAATTTACATAAACAGTTACTGAAGGTGGATGCTATTACAGAGCTTAGCATTGTTTTTTTAATTGCTTTGCTAATTAAAGCAATTAATGCATGAATTAAAGGATGGGAATATGATAATTACACATCAACCTCAGAATACCTAATTGTGTTATTTGGTTTCATGCTTTTTAAAAGAAGTTCAATTAGCCAAAGTCAGTGCATAAGCTCACTAAGTCTTCTTTTTTTTTGACCGTCAACTTAAAGAACTAGTCAGATGCATATTGTTTGGAGACCGATGGTCACTCAAACAAAGCAAACAAAAATGATTTTTACTGATGAGGGATATCACTGTCACAGTGGCAACCTTTATGATACTAATTCACAGTGAGGAATAAACTACCCCATTGTTGCGCATCATTAGCCGGCCCTTATGAAGAGACACGCCTGGTCTGCTTTAGTTGATAACACCTGTCATTCCAACAAGCGGTCGCAATCATTCTCCGCATGCTGTTTGTGTCTTTGTTAAAGGTTATTCAACAGAGGCCTGAAGATGCTGCATCCTTGACCCCTGCTACAACTAAAACAGGTGGCATTTCATCCACAAAATCAACAAGGGCCTATACCATGAAGCTGGTTTAGGTGGCTAGGTTAATGTTTCAGTTTAGTTCGCGCCAACCCTGGGTTTTAGGCACCATGAAAATGGTTTGGCTTTTAGCAGTGTTCATCGCCATAGTAACTTACACTCCATGGCTAACCTGGTCCGGGGTTATGTTCCAGGTAAGAGGTTGCAAACCGTACTTGGACCAATCAGCTGTGAGCAAAGTGACACGTATGACGCGATAAAGTCACTCCACCTGTTTCCACTCCATATTAAAGGTCACAACATAGGAAATTATTATAAAAGACAAAATCATGGCTTTCAGTAAATAAATTTGTATGATTTAGGAATTATTTCTGTAATTATTATACCCTTAAACGATCTCATGTACTATTTCAGTTAATCAATTATTATTACGTATATAATACGTAATGGAAACGTATATATATATATATGAAGAGTTCAGATGCAAAAGCCTCTAAGTGCCATTCGAAATTTTCTTCTAAAATGACCATTTTTATCAAGCTTGTATATTTAAGTTCAGTAATTTCACTTAAATGACAATTAATAGGTAATCTTAATTGCCATTTAAGTGAAATTACTGAACTTAAATATACAAGCTTGATAAAAATGATCATTTTAGAAGAAAATTTCAAATGGCACTTAGAGGCTTTTGCATCTGAACTCTTCATATAAATATGCTTTAGAATCAATAAATGAAGCTATAAAATGAGCTTAAATGTTCAGTTCTCTCTATACCTTTAACTGTATAAACTAACTTCACAACTTTTACTCGCACTGATATACAGTAACGAGACTTTCTTTTAGTTGTCCTCTTTCATAGACAGCTATTTTTTCTTGCTGTGTAAATTTGTTTAAAGTCTTAACATTTTTAATACTTTTATTTAATAAGTGAATTGCGCTACTTCTCTAGCGAGAAATTCATTTCAATGAGTTTTGAATGAGTTTCACTCTTTCTCAGCATGTGATTGGCTGTTCGCTATTGATGTCACACCTAAACTCAGGATCAAAGCCAGAGTTGACAGAGAAAGTTGATGATCAGCATCATGGTACCAACAAAGCCTCGTTGGATTGGTTTTGTCAACTCGAAACTAATCATGCAACCCTGAGTTTGTTCAACTACCATCATGGTACAGGCCCCAAATGTTTGAGGGACTACCATCGAAATACTCTTAAAACAAGCCTCATGTAATAGATTCAATCAACTGCAGCTTTTTCCCATTCAACTAAAAGTTAGGAATAGGACTCATGGAATTTACATTACCCCAGACCACATTCTCCAGAGAATTTCTCCTTGAAAAGTGACTGGATTAGAGTAAATGTTTAGCAATAAGATCAAACATAAGGTGGAGGTGATTACAGACATATAAATGAATTCTCACTGCAGGAGTGAAACATTATGCCTCCTATCTGCAGGAACCAAGGACACAGCCACCTCTCCCTCTCAGCACGGCTGGGTGTTAATGAAGCTTGTGCCTTTTGGGCTGATCTAAGAGCCACTCTTACCAAACATGACCTTAAAGGAATACTCCACCCAAAAATTAAAATTCTGATATCATTTACTCACCCTCAAGTTGAGTTTCTTCAGCTAAACACAAAGGAAGATATTTTGAAGAACGATTGGAACTTTGGCACCATTGACTTCCATAGTATTTTTTTTCCTACTATGGAAGTCAATGGTGCCAAACAACCGTTTGGTTCCAATCATTCTTCAAAATATCAGAATAAAGAACCTCATACAGGTTTGCAACAATAATGATGACAGAATTCTCATTTTTGGGGGAGTATCTCCATAAACATACCTGGCAAAATTCTGGTGTCAGATCTGAACAATACAAGCACCTGGGACATAGAGAACAGGCTTGGTGCTCTAATTAGACTGCTACTGTTTTGAAGAGAATAAGAACGAAAGAAGAATTTGACCATGACATTTAGTATAAATGTTTATAATAAAGAAAAAAAATCTTAAAAGATTGATATTACAATGCAACCGTACTTTACAATACAAAGCACAAGCAGTCAATGAATTAACTACAAATGTACTGATGTCGCCATCGTGTGGATGAAAAACACAAATGCACATGGCTGTACAGGTAAAATGCATTTGAGGGGTCAGCAGCCAGAGACCATATCAATAAAAAGAGTATGTTTCATACAGTTAGGGTAAAAAAAAAAAAAAAAACATTTTACTGACTTAACATGTAGCAAAACCCAACAAAAATGCATTATAGTTATTTGTATACACGTTAAATGGACAAAAACATAAGGAAAAGGCAAATGCTTGAACAGTCAAACTGTACATACTCAGGCACATGAAAGTAGGCCAAACAAGGCAAAACCAACTACTTTCACACATGAATCATAGGTATATGCTATACAGTCAGTGTTTCATGCAGTTTTTTCTTAAACTGCATTGTCAGAGATGAATTTTAGACTCATCCTTGACTAGTGCTGTTTTCAGAACCCTGAAAAAGAATAGCCAAACAAAAAGGACAGTTAATGAAAAGACAAATTTAAGGTAAAGTGCACATTTTAATAAGTCCTATTATTTATTTATTTTTTCTTAGTAGGTAGTGCACTTTTAAAGTGCAAATATACCACTGTAGCTTCTCAATTAATAATATTATCTGCATGCATTAAAAAAAAAAAAAAAAAAAAAAAAAACGAAGATAGCATGTCAGACCATAGGGCCATGGTTCTCAACCAAGGAACCGGGGCCTACCTTCGAGAGGGCTGCAGAATGCCTTATAAAATTATTATTTTTTTAATATACATTTAAACTATTATATATTAAAATAACAACGTGAAGCTATGTATATGGTTTAGATAATTTTATTCCCTCTTAATATATTGAGACAAACCACTTGAGATATGTAGGGTCGCAGAAAAAATAACCAGTGGAATTGATTTTAGAGAGAAACACTGTAGAAAATAAATAAATATAATAATCTAAATTTGATTAAAATAAAAATACTAAAATACACAAGTAAAAATTTATTAAAATAATAAATTAATTGTTTAAAAAAAATGAATAAAGAATGCATTACGGATAAAAACGTAATGTGACATTATATAAAATAAATATTTCCCAAGTAATCTTTTAGACGCTCATTAATTGTTCCAGATTTAACACATTTATACATGGAAATGTAAAGCTTGCGTCTGGCAGACTTCAACTCTTTTCCCAGATACTGATGCAAGAATATCAATATACTGATGATTTTGCATCTTCAAAAGGGAGAGTGGGTAAAAACAGAGTGGAGAGAAGCAGAAATATGATCGTCTGGTCTGAACAACGAAAGAACGTCAGCACAAATCTACTGCTGTTTATGTGTTAGCACCTTTAACGAGTCGGAGGCTCTTCTGAGTTCTTTGATGACAGATGATAGAGCTTCGGGATTGATCCCTTGCTCACAGAGACGGACACATATCGACAAGGACTCCATGTCCAATCCTGTATTCAGAAGTCTTGATATCTCCAGGAGAACTGAAAATGTAAGAAGCACAGTCGTCCAGTGGTTCATTCGATGATTGGCCGATATGATTCACAACAACAAATAATAATAATAAAACAAAAATCTTCGCCCTAAACATTTGTCTCAATCTTACCATCCATAGTCTCCCGGACAGCATTCATGTTTGCGCTCGCGGGATTGGCCATGATGCTATCGTGCTAAAGCTATTCAAATACTTAACGACAATAACAAAGCAAATCTTTCATTCAGATGACCCTGACACGTCTTTTGCTGATAGTCGCTGGTATCTTCCCCGCATTTGCGAAATAAACATTAAACAATATACATGCAAACTAACTGACAGTCGCTTCATTTACACCTCCCGCTTGTTGTTATGGTAATCCTTTCAATAAAGTTGTAAACGTTCGAAAGGAAGTTACGTCGAGACGGAATGTCGCCCGTTCTCTTCTCCTGATTGGTTGTTTCGCAGGTTCTGCTGAATTGTGATTGGTTGGCACACCTTGAGCGAAAATTAAATCAGACGTTGGAAGCCCATCAGAGATCGCGGTTGGGCTTGTTTGCGTCTCGTTGCGTTGTAAGTAACGTTAACTTATTTAATTAAGAACATTAATCACCTGGTAAAAATCACATCAAAACATGTCAGGATTACAAAGTAAGAAAGGTAGATAACCCGATCAGTACTCGTTTGATCATTACTAATCACCAAACTGGATGTTTACCACACCAACCAAGCTGTTGATATTTTCAAGAATCCGCAGTCTTTCACTAGATTTTCTTTCTTATTAAAACGGGCGTCGTTTTTAAGATGGGAGATATAGCAGAGATTCATATAACACCCGAGACTCCAGGAAGACCTGCTATTCTGAACCCGTTTGAGAGCCCAAACGACTATCACCGTCTGCATGAGCCTCTGATGCCCAGCCCGTCGGTGTTCAAAAGCTCCAAGAGCTCATCTGCGGTGAGTGTCTGACTCCGCGTGTCAGGAGAATATAAAGAAAAACGATAGAAATTACATTTCGGTTGTATTTTCGGTTGTAGACACCAGCCAAGTTCAAGTGGTCCATTGATGAAATGGCAAATTTACTTCCTGTGGAAATAGACCCTGAGGACATTCACCGCCAGGCTGTGTTTCTGAGCCAAGCCAGGTAACGTTATGTAACGTTAATTGCTGTTAGTATGTTTAACGTTATCTGTAGTTTTTTCATATGTTCGTGATATTTACTCGACTGTGTTTCTTTTTAACGCATAAGGGCAGATTCTGAGATTGAGGCAAAACGGCAACATGCTATTGAACAGGTAAAATTGATTTACCCCGTGTAAATAAACGAGTATCTGTCCATGAAAATGTTTTCTTTTCATTAAAGAGAATGGTGCTTCATCAAATTATTTTTGGTTGTACAGTTTTTCACTAAAGGTGCCATTGTTCCCTCTCCATGGGGACCACTCACAGCTAAACAATCAACACAACTACCACATCAGAAAAGTAAGTCATGACACAGACACATAAAAGACAAATGTTTTAGTACAACTAATGTAGCATTTGGATATTCTGTCTAATTTTAGGTCCGTTGTCCCCACTGGTAACAGAGGAGCCTTCGCCACCAAAGAAAATCAATGGTTTGTTCAGCAGCTCTAAGACATTTATAAATGATCATTTTAGGTCTGTATGTAGATTTAGAATAATTGGGCTTTGCTTGTTGTTTGTGTTAAAGCCGTCTGTCAGACAGTCCTGTCCCTACCAGTGGACTTCAATCTTGAGAAAGTTCTGGGTAACCCTTTTCATTTCATACATACATGCATACATAGACAGACAGACAATCAGAATCCATTCTGCTGCAAAGAGCTGGAGCATTTAAAGTGACAGACAAGCACACATTTACAATAAACAGAACATTATTGTCTGCTGGTGTGGACGCTAATTTATCGTTCTTGGCCTTAAATGGTTCTCTTAGAGTTCTATTGGCCAAAAATATTTTTTTTCAAACCTTTTATGCATACAGTTTTAATGACCTAATTTATTGAGAGGTTGTTTTATATAATTCTATTTATTTTTTTTAATTATCCAAAAGAATTAATAATATAGGCAAAATATAATTTATAATATCAGGGTTCATACTTTGACTGGGGAAGTACTTGGAAAAACTTTTGAAACAGCCATGAAGAGGTACTTTAAAAAGTGCTTGAATTCTTAAAAGACAATATACCCAAAATTTGTGTTCAATTTGTTTGATAAAACACAAAAACACTCGAAATAAACACCGTAGCCTGCCTGATATTAATCTTGAGGAGATTTCTCGTGGCTGGTGTCAGTGCTGGTCAATGCATTGATCTCTATGAAGTGAAGTGTCAGATTAGCATTACCTCAGCGCAGCATTGTTTGTCTGTTGTGCCTGATGCTGTTCAAATAATTTTGTTGTTTACAACCTTAATTTCTTGTTGATATTAACTTGAGAACTTCTATTCTATCAGGTGATTACTATAAGACAGAAGAGTTAACTGAACAGGTGCAGGAAAGCCTTAGCTCCTCTTCATTGCGACGTAAGCTGTTTCTGGATGGTCATGACAGCGGCTCTGAGTCTTCTACCCCTTCCAGCCCAGATAGAAACTCTCATAACATACCTCCCAGCAATCGAGAGATGATGTCTTCTGTTATTGTCTCTCCACTTCAGTGTGGCATTCCAAGCGGCACACCATTGTCTGTATGTACTAAGTACCAATTCATAGATTTGCCCACGGCCATTTCACCCTTGTATATACTAAAAAAAATCTGGATCAAGGATACCTGATTCTAATAATTTAATATTATGTTTTTACCCATAATTTTCAGGGCCAGTTTTCTTCCAGTCCCATCCGAGACCAGTGTCGAGCCTACAGTCTGGGCAGTATCACAAGTCCAGTGTTTTCAGAGAGAGCTTCTCCTGCCTTTAAATCTCCTATTCTGTCGCCTATCAGACTTCAGCATTTGATGACGCCTGCATCAGGTAAAAAATCTGAGATGGTGCCAGGGTTTTAAAATGTAATTTGTATGACCAGATAGACAGATAGATTCAGGGGTTTCCAAACTTTCTTATGTCAGCTAAACCTGTTAGACAAAATATTTACTTAAAGTACCCCCTGAGATTTTTAGTATTTCAATCATTTAACATGTTCACGGTTTTCCTGTGTTGGTTAGTGGTCACATGACATGCAATTAAACAGATAAAATCTTACATTTTTATTGTTTTTTTATTCTGGAATTTAACCTTTGGAGATTAACCTCTGTTTAGGGTAACCTCATAGAAATTAAATATATATGTGTATGTATTGGTGCTTTTCCACTACCCAGTACCGGCTCGGCTCGCCTTTGTTTGGTTTTCCACTGTGTAAAAGTTGTACCTGTACCTGCTTTCGGCTACTTTTTTTTTTTTTTTTTTGTACCACCTGCGGCGAGGTTGTGAGCGAGCTAAGGCGATTCTAAAATGTCACGTGAAAACAATGCCGATTGCAGTCACCATTCACCCGCCATGTTTAAATAGTTTGGCCAGAGATAGTTACTAAACTTACTACTATTATGGCAACTCAGAAGAATACACCGTTGTCAAACGAGGAGGTGCAGACTTTCCTTTTTTTTTGGTTGCCGAAGAGAGGATCCAGCGAGAACTTGATGGGGCAACGAGGAACGAAAGGCGTCGCTACTATTTGACGACCGGGTTATTTTTTGTGTCGGTACTGTCTGCAATGGAAAACGAAGCGAAAAGTGAGCTGAATACTGGTAATGGAAAAGCGCCATAAGAGTGTGTGCATTGAACATTAACATGCTTCACTCTGTAGCACATTAGATGATAGTTATGTAATTCAATCACAGCTTTTGATTTGATAGTCACACTAAGCTATATCTCAATCATTGCTAATTTATTTTAATTTTGCAATCAATGTAATTTATTATTTGCTTTACACCGACTTGCGAACCACTGTTTATAAGACCTTAGATAAATGTATGTAAGATGACATTAAAACTTTGTCTTTATAGGTGAGAGGAAAAGGCTGTCTTTTGTGTCCCCCAGTGGAGTTCCTACGGGCAGCTCGGACATGGACGTGAACCGATGTGGAAAAAGCCCATTGGTGGAGGGCTGTTCCCCTATTCGCAGCTGCTCCCCCTTTCAGTCCAGACCCAGAGTCTCTATGTGGGCCTCTCCTACTCACATTTCCCCAATCCTCTACGACAAGGAGAACATCCATCCAAGTGAACCTTTACCCACAATGGACCTGGACACCAGTTCGTCAGGGCCTCATGCCCACCTAGAAGGACTGCTATCAGGGGGAAGTGAGTCAGAGGCCTCTGTGGATGTTTCAGAGCAAATGGATCAAGACGAGCAGTTAGTGAAGGATACGGAAGGTAATATTGAGTCCAACAAAAGTGAAGATGAGGAGGATGAGGTCATCAGCAGGTGCAGAGTGGAATCCTGTGGTTGGGTTCCTGAAGAGGACACTGCATCACCAGCTAGACTGTCCAGCTCTCGAACAGGCAGTGTGCCTAACGCCGAGAGTACGCACATGTTCGTATCCCTGCTAGCAGAAGGGAGCATCACACCATATGACATTAGCATGCAGGTTAGTATGCGTGCTGTCAGATGACCAGTGGCTTCCAAGTATCCTCCAAATACTACACAACTTAGTTTGATGAAGAGTTGTTTAAACAGTAACTCAGCAGGTGTAGCTGACCTAAAACGTTGTGAAACTGGCTGGTGGTGACAGCTGAACCGGCTTCTCTCCAAGAACTGTAGTTTTTATTTTAGTTATTGCTTTACAAAAATAGAAAATTGTTTTTGCAAGCTTTTTTTTTACGGAATTGTGATGACTAATTTGTAGGCTTAAACTCATGTCAGGTTTAGGTCTGATCTGTCCCTCATGTTCTCTGTGCAGGTGGATAGCGGTTATAACTCTCACTCGGTGTGCACTAACAGCTTAATGGACGCCCTCAGTTCAGACAGCCAGAGTAAGGAAATGCTGGACACACACACTGCTGAGGAGGGTGTACCTTTCACTAGACACACTAAGCCAAAGGTAATGTCACATACACACTACACAGCTAAAATCAGTCACTGTAACCAACTATATCACATTTGAATACTTTATTCAGCTCTTTTGAGCTATTTATTTAGCACACTCAAATTGTATTCACTTGATTATTTTTGTATAAATAAAACGTATGCACTGTGAATAACCACACTAGGTCATTTTTAAATGAGGATATGTTTTGTTCTGCAGTTGTTCATCCCACTGCACTGAGCATGAGGGACAAAACAGGCACTTTACACACTCTTATGCCCAAAGCTGTGGAGGAGCCACGATATACACATCAAGCTGATTACTAAATTTCATCTCCGAGTATGCTAAATACTGTGGTTGGTATTATTGTCTGAGCCTTAGTTTTTTTTTTTTGTACGGACTAATCCACTGCATTATTTATTCGTGCTTCAAAAATGAATGAATTTGAGACTTGAATAAGATTTTTGTATGGTTTTGATTGTGGAATGTAAATGTAGCTTGCAATAACTTTTGTTAAGGGGATGGGAGGTATGTAACCATTTCCCTAGCTGTTTTTATAGGACCTTTTTTTATTTACAATCTTAAAATAATTTATGAATGAATCAATCACTAAAACATATGGAGATACCACAAGGTAAACATGTAAATTATGGCAGCATGTCTATCTGAATTGTAATAAAATGTCTTTATAAAAACAGTGCCTGTGTCCTTGACCAGCTTGCAATTTGTTCTCTTACAGACAAGAATAACATTAAAGGGTTAGTTCACCCAAAAATGAAAATGAAGTCATCAATTACTCACCCCCATGCTGTACCAACCCCGTAAGAGCTCCGTTAGTCTTTGGAACACAAATGAAGATATTTTTGATTAAATTTGAGAGCTGGATCACTACCACATAGGCACCCTAAGGGATTAAAACTTGACTGCCTAGAAAGTCATTGAAGAAAATGTTTAAATATTCCATGTGACTACAGTGGCTCAACTATAAGTTTATCAAGTGACGAGAATACTTTTTGTGCTAAAAAAAACAACAAAAATAACGACTTTATTCGACTACTCCATTTGTTCCTTGTAGGCCCGAGACAAGAGTTCAAGAGATTTCCATGACGCATGCGTGAGAATTGCGAACTTAAACTTCTTCAGTTCAGTTCTCGTGCATGCGTCGTGGAAATCTCTTGAACTCTCGTCTCAGACCTACAAGGAAGAAAAGGAATAGTCGAATAAAGTCGTTATTTTTGTTGTTTTTTAGCACAAAAAGTATTCTCGTCACTTGATAAACTTATAGTTGAGCCACTGTTGTCACATGGAACATTTAAACATCTTTAATGACTTTCTGGGCCGTTAAGTTTCAATCCCTTAGGAGCCTATGTGGTAGTGATACAGCTCTCAAATTTAATCAAAAATATCTTCATTTGTGTTCCGAAGATGCACAAAGGTCTTATGGGGTTGGTACAGCATGATGGCGAGTAATCAATGACTTAGCTTTCATTTTTGGGTGAACTATCCCTTTAACACTCTTTCTAAAAGTGAAAAAATCTAATTAAGAAAAATATTTCTTTTAAAATCTATCAAAAGATGTTACATAGGCACATATTATTGTTTTTGTACACAGCTGTTCTGAACTAGAGCCAAATACATTCAGCATGTACTTACAGCTGATGTTTTAGTTTTTCAATTGAAATGTAAAGAAGAAATAAAGCACATTTCTCTTTTCTTTCTGCATTCCAAATTATACAGGGTACCCACTGTTTTAGAAACTCTGGGAATCTTACAGATATTCAGGCTGGAAAGTCATGGATGTTTTATTTTATTTTTGTAATCTTATATTTTTACTTGTGTTCTGTCCTAACATTTTTAATCTGATCTGACACTTGTTGCCCCAGATTCAAAGTATGGTGAAGAGTTTAGATGTCATAAGGCATGGCCAATAAGAGACAATGCCATTCCAGTCGTCTGCCCATTTTAGGATTTTTGTTTTCAGGTTATAATAATTGATACAAATTGTTCTGTGCAGCAGATTTAACATTGTAATAGAATATTGATTCTCTTACACTGTTAAACACTGTTTAACAACAAATTTGGATAAACCCTTGAACTCTACAATGTATTTAATATAGTTTTAAAAAAGTAACAAAAACATTTCTTAATACTCATATTTAAAATTTAATGAGATTTTCACTGAAAATTAATCCATATATCCAAAAATTACCGTTCCAAATGATAATTATACAGTTTATCACAGATTGGTGTATTGGCAAGTAAAAAAAAAAAAAACAGAAAAAAAAAACTACTAAAACCTTTTCATATAAATTTCTTTCACTTGTGAATTCACTCGAGGCTCCCTTGAAACTACCTTGTGTCTGATCTGAAAATCTTTTCATTTAATTTTTATTTTTATAGTACTACTCTGCTTCTTGGTCCACAGTTGTCAGCGGTCAAGCCTGGGTTTTTTGGCCTCTGGTTCCAATTCAGGCACAGGTACACTAACCCCAGGGATCTGGAAAAGGCAAAAATACAAAAATATATTTAAGTGACATTTAAAAAGTTAATTTACTTTATTTCTACATTGTTTCGACCTGTTGACCTAACTTCTATTTAGAGATGTAGCTAATAATAAATCAACAAATAAACCCAGGGAGAGATATCACTACAAATATACCATAAACAAAGGGACATAAGGGAAAAATAAGCACTAGGATGGTCTTTTTTGTAAAAACAAAATAAATAAAAATACTAACTTAAATCAATATTTACTGTCCATTTATTACGTAATTGGTTGAATCAACACTGGACAACTTTAAACTCGACACACTTGTTCTTGCCCCCATTTTTCATGAGCTGAGCTCAAAGATCTAAGACTTTTTCAATGTACACAAAAGGCCTATTTCTCTCAAATATTGTTCACAAATCTGTGTTAGTGAGCACTTCTCCTTTGCCGCGATAATCAATCCATCTCACAGGTGTGGCATATCAAGATGCTGATTAGACAGCATGCTTATTGCACAGGTGTGCCTTACACTGAACAAAATAATCTGTGCATTCAAAATGCAATCAGTAAAATGCAACCGTGTTCGTTGTGCATTACATACGCCTCCCCATACCATGACCCCACTGCCACCATGGGCCACTCGATCCACAATGTTGACATCAGCAAACCGCTCACCCACACGACGCCATAAGCCTAGTTCACACTACATGATTTTAAAATGTCGGGCTGAACAGTGCAGTTTACACTACATGACTTGCTCTCAGTGAAATCATGAGTGTTCAAGTTGTTTAGCTGTTCACACCACACAACACAACGTGATTGATCCACAACAGGAGGTAACTCACTACACGAGTTAACAACGCACTACATAGAGATACAACCACGATCGGATGATAAGAGCATATCATTTGTGACTCAATGAGAGCTGTTTCAGTACTATAGTACGGTCTAAATCCTGAAAATAATCAAACAAATAACGAGTTGACAACAACACGATTCTATCTGGTCTAGAAACCATGTTTTGTCACGAAAAACCACGCAATAAAACGAACCAGAAATGACGCGAAACTGCAGAGAAGAACACAACACACGAATATGGACGTCAGACAGAAACTAGTGCTGCACACTGTTTGCTCGACGATCTGCTCTGAGAAAAAAAATGCAAAAAAGAAAAGAAAAAGTAAGATTTACCTGGTGTCCTCAACCCATGCGTTGCTATGATTGGCTGTACTCATGACATCACTGAGATTGAGTCGCGCGACTGCTCGAGATATCTAGCATGCTAGATATTTTTCTGAGCTCGGTGACCTGTCTGCGAGCTGTCTTTGGTGCGTTGTTGGCTCTTTCACACTAACGGATTGGCGAGCGTTAATCGTCCGCTAATCGCCCGCAATTTGCACGCGATAACACCCTGACTTGTCGGCGACTCAACGATTTGCAAATCGGGCTTAAATCGGGCTTAAAATCACGTAGTGTGAACTAGGCTATACACGCTGTCTGCCATCTGCCCTGTACAGTGAAAACCGAGATTCCGTGAAGAGAACACCTCTCCAAAATGCCAGACGCCATAGAATGTGAGCATTTGCCCACTCAAGTCAGTTACGACGACGAACTGCAGTCAGGTCGAGACCCTGATGAGGACGATGAACATGCAGATGACCTTCCCTGAAACAGTTTGTGCAGAAATTATTTGGTTACGCAAGCCGATTGTTGCAGCATCTGTCCGGGTGTCTGGTTTCAGACTTGGATCTTGGAGGTGAATATGGTGGATGCGGAGGTCCTGGGCTGGTGTGGGTACACGTGGTCTGCAGTTGTGAGGCCGGTTGGATGTACTGGCAAATTCTCTGAAACACCTTTGGAGACGGCTTATGGTAGAGAAATGAACACTCAATTCACGGGCAAGAGCTCTGGTGGACGTTCCTGCAGTCAGCATGCCAATTACACACTCCCTCAAAACTGGACATCTGTGGCATTGTGCTGTTTGGTAAAACTACACATTTTAGAGTGGCCTTTTATTGTAAGGCACACCGGTGTAATAAGCATGCTGTCTAATCAGCATCTTGATATGCCGCACCTGTGAGGTGGATGGATTGCAAAGGAGAAGTGCTCACTAACACAAATTTAGACAGATTTGTGAACAATATTTGGGAGAAAAAGGAATTTTGTGTACATAGAAAAAGTCTTAGATCTTTGAGTTCAGCTCATGAAAAATGGGTTTATGATTGTTCAGTGAAGTGAAGGACTTTGGTCAATTTGACACTGGTCAATTATAGTTTTGTGGACATTGTAAAAATGCAATTGATGTTGAGCTGTAAATGTAATGTGCTAGCAATGTCTCTCAACAAAAACAAAAACGTACCACTGGTTCAATGAGTGCCATTCTGATCCTCTGATGCTGGATGTTGGAAGCATCGAGGCTTATTGTCACTTTGACTTTATCAAATATGTGGAAAGTGTGTTCTTCCACTTTGAGAGTTGGACCCTGAGGAGAAAAAAAAAAACCAAGTTCAACCTCAGAACATTCATAGAATCAAGTAATATTTCATGAATATAACCTGTAAGGCTAGCATAGCCTGGTTATGGGGCTGCACCTAATGATGTCAAGATATATGCGTACCTCAGAGTCAAAGTTGAGATGAGGACTGGGTTTGTCCTTGTTCTCAAAGAACACAGTGCCCTCCAAACCAAATTTAGGAATGAGAATTATGATGGCATTTTTTCTAACAAACAGAATGAAGCCTTCCTCATTTATGATTCCTTTATTCTTGAAGAATAACTGAAGAGACAAGATGAAAGATGTTTAAAAAAAATCATTAGTCATGGTTTTTTGAGATGTGTTGATGTTAGTGCTTGCAGTTTACCTGAGTGTGGAATCCCACAGAGGCTCTCTGTGCATACTGGGCCATTTTGTGTCTGTAGTTGAGGTTGCTGCACAAGGCCGACTGCTTATGCTTGTCCATCAAATCTGGGTAAGTGTTGTCTGCATTAATAGCCACCGCTAACAGACGGTGAACTATGATATCAGAGTATCTAAAAAATAAATCAAAAACAACCATAAATGGTCAGTCAAGAAGGATCAATTTATGAATAGGTGAAAAAAAGTACTTCATAATGAAGGTAATCCATGCGGCAATGGCAGCCGGAAGTAAACTGTTAACTCCTGTAGCTAAAGAGCGCAAAAATCACTAAGCAACAGTAAAGGATGGCATAGGGGATACTTTAATCATCAGACAAAATACAAAAAAGAAAGTGATTTAAAAAAATAAGAGAAGGGTTCATGTTGACATTTAATGTACAGAAACCATAACATTAATTTTCTTAATCTGTCACGTAGTAACGACTACAGCAAATCAGCTGTTCTCCCGTAGTAGACGTTACAGTAGAAAGTTGCGAAGTAGCAGATAATGTCACGCATGTGCAAGAGAACGCCAGAATGCCGTTCAACCAGAGGCTGTTGCTTTAAGTCCCTATTAAAGCGTCATACACAGGTATTGCAGTATATTAAACATTCATTTCATAACAACAATAAACACTGATGTGAACGTGAACCAGTGTACCGCCCAGCACTAATTGCACATACGTAAATAGAGAACATTAAATTTAAGCAAACCGAAGCTCAAACATGCTTGCTTGAGATGTGAGGACCAATGAGGTTTGTTCATCAAGCAAGTTATGGCTGAGTTGCTACTGACCGTTCTTGTTGTACTTGATGTATGTGTAATTATCAAAAATTATATGCGACTACAAGCCTAAATTAAATATCATAATACAAAGCGATTGGGTCTCTGTCGAAGACAGATTAGATTAAACTGCTTGATTTATGGATTCATTCCACAATCTTTTTACCAATGTTTTGAACCATCAGTGTTTCAATGCAGGAACATAACTTTCATAAATATCATTAAAGGTCCAATATGCAGGATTTTTCGCCACCAGGGGTCTCTAACCTCTTACAATAACAAAGACATATATTGATGACGTATATTCCACATTAAGCAGAATTATGGATCTTGTCATCAAGCTGATGGATCTTTTATGGATGAGTGAATACATTAATGTTTTTAACATGACTTTAGTGTGAAGGAGGGCGCGATTGCTGGACGCATACCAGCGCCACATGCAACTTGAGTCCTGTGGATATACAAGGAATAAAGACATTTCATTCAACCGAACTACACGCAAGTGCTGAATTACTCACACAGGACAGTTTATTAGACGAATTAAACTTGAGGTAACGCAGTGCTGTTTCACTTGCTCTAACAGTTACGCTATCACACTAAACGGCATTTGAGTGTGTTGAATGTTGTTAGGTAGGTTGTGTGTTGGCTGTGTGAGACTAATGCTGCGTTCACGTGCTATGGAAAATAGGATATTTTCCACTTGTGAACTGGTATTTACCAGTGTGTTGCGTTCAAGTGCTTTTGTTGTCGTAATGTGGTAAAAAGATGTATATCCAGACCTGTAATTTAGCTAAAACTATTTTAGATTGCTTAAGTCATCTGCAACAGCAAGAAAATGATTTATCAAAACTCAAAAGGTAAATAATATGCTGTATATTTTCTAGATCATGAATAGTATATATTTTTACCATTCACGACTCTCGAGGTGCTCTCCGCCATTTTGAAAAGATCAAAGGTTCTCATTTTTGCAACTCGTCCATCAAAATATTCTACGAGTTGCCCAGTGGAAAATACCACATGAGGGTGTGTTCATGTGCATTTTCCACGTCGGCTTTTGGTATTTACCATAATTACCATAGCACATGAACGCAGGATAAGTACATACAGATCATATTCTAACATTTCATGTTGAACTAAATAACATTGATTAGTTTTATGTACATTTGCTCACCTGTCTAATAAAGTACATGGAACACTGTGTCAGGTCGAAGTTAGTCGTGGAGCTCTCGGTAGAGGCTGATATTTTGAATGGGAAACAAAATCATAATGTATCACGGGATTGGGACGGGAAAGGTAAAAATTTCAGCGGGAGTGGGCAGGACCAGGAATCGTGATAAAGCTATGATACCCAACTTTATACACAAATATACAGTTTCTATAAATACATTTTGAACTAAATTATATTTGCCCCGTCTCTTTATGCTCTCCTGTTTGCTTTGGTGTGGCCGGTAAAGTGAATGACGTGCTCCACACCAGTTGGTGGCTGTAATATACATAGCTGCCAGTGCCAACTCTCTTGCATATTGGCCGTGTGACACCCGCATTTGATTGGTTTCACAAGCTCACAAGCCACACCCCCGATTTCACACGCTGAAGTGTCAACCTGGTCGATCAATTGCCTGGAAGATGAGTTTTTTATATATCTACCATTTATCTACCTGTTGAGCCACACGTGATCGAGTTATGCCACAAATTAGTTAAATTCTCCTGGAATCTAGAGCGAGCGTGCACGCGAGACAGAGATTGTGCTTCAAACCACCTAGCAAGGCGCACATGCACACAAGGCAGAGAGGGAAAGAGAGCGAGAGACCTTGCGAGTGCGCGTGTCATCCAAAACACCCAGTTTTAGTTTTTTTTTTAATGTGACAGATTCCGGTCAAAAAAACAACAACACAGGAGTGGGAGGGAATAGGAGTCATTCTTCTGGGATTGGGACAGGATTGGATGTTTTTTTTTTTTGTGGGATTTGGAGTGGGACGGGACAGGGTTTTTTTTTTGTGGGAGTGGGACGGGAGAGGTTTGAAAATCAACTCCCGTGTCACCCTCTAGTTCTTGGCATCTCGAAAGACGTTGATCTTCGTTTTAGTCCTCTTTTTGTCTCAAAAGTCTGCTTGCCATGGTTTCATAATGTTTGAACAAAACAACAACAGCGTGAGCGTCCTGCTAGGAATAACAGCATAACCCAGTTGTCAACTTATCAACGTCTGTCGCCAAGGTTACTATGGTAATACGAAGTCAAACCTGGTAGAAACCGGGGGTAACGCGGATATGCTACCATTGACTGACCACTCCTCACCCCTGCTCACACGTTCTGTGTCCCTGGTTAAAAATCGCAATTTTCTAACAATTTACAAATAGTTGGAAACATTTAGAATATTTTAAGCAGTGGCGTAGCCACGAGGGGGCCTGGGTGGGCCTAGGCCCCCTCATTTACATGTCCGGTCCCCTCAGATTTCTGATTGCTTAAAAAAAAAAAAAAGTTGTTTTATTAG
This sequence comes from Pimephales promelas, assembly GCF_016745375.1. The sequence continues at coordinate 1,927,449 of NW_024121832.1, read as the reverse complement.
GATTGATAGATTGACCAATCAAAATGCTGCGCGGTAAAATGCGGCTTATTTTCAAACTTGATTTGTTTATATAACGTGTTGCGCGTAACGTACGCTGTCATCTTCATCTTTGCGTGAGAGTTAATATGCCGTGACAATGGCAGGCGCTCAAACTCAAAGTACAATATTACACTTTTTTTAAAAAGCACGGAAAGATCAACTTGATATATATATAAATAATGTTGCCCCCTCATTTAAAGACGGGACCCCCCCAAAATAAAATTCTGGCTACGCCCCTGATTTTAAGTAATCAACTAAACAAAATGTATAACATGGTTTTTGGATATTTAACTGCAAAAATCATACATATTATCCCTTTAATGTCTTTTTTAGATTTCATTAATAGGAATTATGATGATATTAATGATATTATATATAATATGATGACAGATTTTCCATGTTTGGGTGAGCTAACCTTTTAACTATAAACCTTCACTTCCTGCCAACTGTCATGCTTGGTTTGATGAGAGGGTCAAGGTTGCTTTTGAAAGTGTGTTTAAGCACTGGTCCTCTGTGCTTCTGTGTAATGTCCCACTTCACAACATGCTTAGGTTACGTCAAGGGTTAACTGAATGCAAGTATGACAGTTTGTCAGCAGCAATTGTCTCTAATCAAAATAAGTTTACAATATTTGTATTTTTATACAAAGACCTATTGTTTTGCTTCAGCGGACACAAATTTATCCACTGGGATGGTATGGATTACAGTCAATGTGTTCAACTGAAGAAAGAAAGGTATACATCTCTAGGATGGCATGAGGGGTAGGGTTGCAACGGTATGAGATTTTCACGGTATGATAATCGTCTCAGAAAATATCACGGTTTCACGGTTTCACGGTATACGATATTAAAACTATCATTATTATAATCAGCATCAGCTACAATGGCCCTTAAATGAATAAAAACAGATATTGTTTTTGGTTGAACATGGTTTATTGTAACAAAGGTTTTTTCAATAGAGTCTTTATGAAATGTATATTTATTTCCTCAGAAATTCTGGGTTGTCTGAAATAACTGATCTGGATTCTGTGATTGAATACAAAATGTATTTTTGAGAATGCAATCAGATAAAATGTAACAACTTGAGTTTGTCTACACATGAGAAGTTTAATAAATTAAAACATGGACAAAAAAACTATACACAATAGTAATATATTTTAATCATAGGCTAAACCAAACTTTTTTTTCCCAGGTTGTAGGGGAGAGCGGGGCACAACCTAACGCTTTTTGCTTTTGGCTCAATTAATTAAAAAATAATTAGGTTAGATTAATACTTTTTTTTACACAAGCAACATGCACATCTCTGCTACAAATGAACACTTAAAGTTTTTTTCTAGGACCTACCATTTTCGTACAGTTGGACTGAAAGTGACAGAAGTGCAAATGTTACAACTTACCCCATATGCGGGGTTAATTGTAACAGAGAGAGGGGTTAGTTGTAACACTTGTGTGTAACACACATAATTCAGTACTATTTTATTTGTATAGTTTGATATTGTTTGTGCATCTGTATAGACAGATATCCATACATATCCCTCATCCAATCATCCTTCTATTATGGATCAATATCATGGATAGAGACATAGAAAAGGGCATAGTTTTGCAATAAATAATAATAAATAAAATTATAAATATTGTAATTGCAATTAAATTAGATTTGTGTGTGGCAGCTGCATGATGTACAATTATTATTATTATTAATAATAACAGTAATGATAATACAAATTAGCTTAAAATAAAAATTTAAAGGGTTTATTGCATTAATAACAGGCCATATTTTTAATAAATAAACAAGTTATCATTCATAGAACACTAAATTTTAAACATTTTAAATCCCAACATTGTTTGTGAACGTCTAACAAAGTTAAATGTATACTCAAACCTGAAAAGTTGTGTGGCTCCGTTTTCATTTGATTATCATTGTACACTTGGAGGCTTAGTTGTACCACTCTGTTAGAATTAACCCCGCTGTGTATTACATATTTTAAACCTAGCTAACAGTCGCCAGGAATTGCTGACATGTTTCAAAACGGTGCTATGTTTGAGCCAACAAGACGGTGATTAAGGCAATATAAAGTTAGATTTGGAAACGTATACACCCAACTCAGAAACCGAAAAAAACCTATGATGAAAAAAATTACTTTCATGGTGTCAAAACACTCTTTGTCCAGTATCTTGACGAAATATAATCAAAACTTTCCGCAAATTCGCGGGAGACCGTCTTCTGGCAGCAAGAGAAAAATAGCGGAAAGACGGCCGGCTTGATCCTGACGAACTGTGTAAACGGTCCGTGTTACATTTAACCCCGCGTTAACACCTACTGAACACCTATGAGTTTCAGTCAGTGTATTTGATGATTATTCTTTAAAAAAATAATTATAAAGTGCACATTAAGTGTTCTCTGTCTAGATATGTTCATGTGTTCACGTCTTCGTAGTGGCTGAGACAGCTTTAAAAACCATGAGCGTCATGCGTACTTGAGTGTGTACTAGATCTACTAGACGAAACGGCGCTGCTCATTCAGAGACACGCTGAAGGGGCTTGCACACCAGTCTTTTTGCGTTGTATATTCACAGACGCGCACATCGCGATTTGATTTAGGCTACTGCATAGCTATATTTTGCTTTATTTATCCATCTATCTTTTTAAATCGCACATTTTACGTGGCATCTGTTTTGTAACGCAAAAAGACGCATGTGTGCGTCTTTTTGACAGACCGGGATTCCCTCAGCATGACAGAAATAATATGGCCTTAAGTTATAAAAGTTATGAATAACCTTTATCTTCACGGAGGGATGGTGTTCCTAAATATGGGAGAACATGTTCGACGTGTTTACTCCTTTTGCAGCCACTCTTCGTCCACATATCTTGCAAACTGGATATCCATCTTCAAGGACAACATCACGATCGTTTTTCGGATATAAGTTACAAAATATTCCCATACTGCAGATTTTTGGCGGGAGATAGAGATTCGCAGCCTCTGTCTCGGACATTTTCAGCGCTGTACGGATATGGAGTAAGCAGTCAAGCTGAAAGAAGTTGCATGCGGCAGTGCAGGTGAATTCTTTTTTTTTTTTTTTTTTTTTTACCGCGGATAAGCAAATGTGCACGATATGATAATCGTACATGTCAATATCGCGATAAACCGTCATACCGGTATACCGTTACAACCCTAATGAGGGGAAGTAAATCATTTTTGGTTTGACTATGCCTCTAAATTGATTGAATATAACAATTTTACAGGGACTAGCTTGTCTCACCTTCTGATGGGTGATGTGAAGTGTGTGTAAATGGGCGATGCCAAGCCATAGTGGTGGAAATCATTGTCCATGCCAGAGCAGAAATACACAGCCTGCATCATGCAGCGGGTGGCCAGAATCCTCAGCAGAGTGTTGAAGTATGGAAAGTTCTCAATCGTTGCATTGTTCAGGGAATCGGCTAGCGCTTTAGCTGAATCTGTATGGATGACAAGGTCCTGGAAAAAAGGAATAACATGGCAAAAATTTCAATGAAACCGACCAAAATACTGCACTTATTTAAAACGTAAGATGAATATATACCTTTCAAGATGGTACATATCATGAAAAAGTTTGGGATGCCCTGACTAACACAATACACATTATATACACTAATATTATATGGTGTATATTAATATAGGCTCTCCGCCTACTTGTTTACAGACCCTGATATACTCACAGGGAAAAAAAAAATGTTTTTAAGGGATAAAAACAAGTTTGAAATGGTTTGCAATGATATATTGTTTTGTTTGCAAACATTAGGACACTGCCCATGCTCGGAGCCCTTTAGATTTGTATTTGCAACTTCTCAATATAGCTCAACAAAATTGACAGCAATGAGAACAAATTTAAACAAGTATCTGATTATAGGGATGAGAGTATGTTTACACCAGCTCTGCAATTAAGTGTTTTTTTAAGTGCAATTGTTGTCCCAGTGTCTAATCTCGACCAACCGAGTTAACAAATTAAACTGAAAAGATTTCCATGTCTAAGTAGGTGAAGCCCCAGAGCACCACATATTAAATAATCATCATGGAGCATTGGCAATTTGAAGATGTTTAACATGTGCAACGTTTATATGGAAAAAGAATGCTGAGCATCACTTTCAAATGTGTTCATTCTTTGAGTTCACTTCAAGTAAATCAGAGCCTTAATCATGCAACAAACTAGAAAAATACACTGACTTTAATCTTGATGAATCTTTTTGGTAAAAAAATAAATGATAAAAATAAAAAAATAAACAAACATGATTTAACTGGAGTTCTGAATTGTAGTGCTTGTGCTCAGATGCTTCTTTACTGCAGTTTGCTTACTGCTGACATTTTTGTTGTGTGTTAAATTTGTTATTGAGAAGAAAACATAGCAGATATAACATAATCTAAATACATTCAATGTTTAATAACAGGATAGCTGCAAGAGTATAGGTGTGTAACTTTGCCATGACTTTGGAAGCCTTACTTTTTTTGGATTATATAAAGAAGAAACATAATATGAAGAACATTCACTCACCTTTGACTTTGCAGCCTTGATGAGGATGTCATAGTTGGATGGTGGTGGTGGAGGGTGTTTTCTGAGTAGGGCACATTCTGAGAACTCATCATAGATCTTCTGCGCTACAGAGATATTTGCCAACAACATGAACTCCTCCACCATAGAATTAGTCTCCCTGGGGAAACACGTAAACGTCATTGAACACTTTATTTTGATGGTCCACTTCAGACATTCTGACTTTAAGTAACTTTGCAACTATGTCAACTTATTGTACTAGCTCGAACCCTAACCTAACAGTCTACTAATACTCGAATGAGAGTTAGTTGACATGTAATTGCAAAGTTACTTATAGTTAGTAGAATGTTTAAAGTGGACTCAAAATAGTGTAACCAAAGCCAAACCATTTTAACTTTCAGAATCCAGACAAAGCCAGTAAAAAGTAACTAACAAAAACTAACAAAAGAAAACATAGCAGATTCTAGAGACTTAAAGGCAATTGCAGGTGTGCAATGGTTTTTTCATTTTATAAAAGACTGAAAAAAGGCAGAAAGAGGAATATGGAACTCACATCAGTTCTTTGGTCTGCAGATCTATGGGGTCGTGCGTCTCACTGTCTATATGGAAACGTACTTCAGGAGAGGAGAGGGTCAGTGCTCTGAAAAATGGTAAAATAAGCATCCCTTACAAAAACTGTCAATGCAAAGGGTTAAAGTCTGCTTCAGAATCATAGGTGAGTTTCAAAATGACAGATCTAGTTAAATGGAAATACCCTTTGTCAATCCTCTGGGCCTTTAGGATCTTGGCCAGTTTATTAAGGCCCCGCAGACTCTTTGTAATGTCATCATCCATGGTGGAGTCATCGATCCTCATCTGAGCTTCGGCATATGTAAGGGAGGCCTTACAAGACAAAACAACACTTCCTTGAAGACCATTATAGAACATAGTTTTAAATAACATTTTTTTAAATTAGAGCATACCTTGGAGTTAATGATGCTCTTTGTGAAGTGAGTTTTGATGATTTCAGCTTTGTGGTTCATCTCCCAAATACAAGAAAATGCTAACCTTAGAGTGAAAGTACATATTAGACAGTGAAAGTTAAAGCATATTTGATATTTAAATATATAATAGTTTACAAAGCATAATCACATAGAGGATAATGGTTTCATAGCAAGCACACCTCTCAACATTGGACCGCAGAGAGCACAAGTTGGAACTCAGAAGTTCAGGAACCATGTCAATTCTCTGTGGAAAGGAATGACTATTTATCACAAAAAATAATAAAGTAATATGCACAAAACACTAAAAGATTAATCCTACAGTACCATTAAAAAGTTTGGGGTTGGTACGATTTTTTTTTTAAAGTCTCATGCTTCACCAAGGCTGTATTTATTTGATAAAAATATACAGTAAAACATAGTAATAATATTAATTATTATTACAATTTAAAATAACCTCCTTTTATTAAAAGTTAAAAACAGTTCTGCTGCTTAATATTTTGTGTAAACTGATACATTTCTTTCAGAATTCTTTGATAAGTAGAAATTTAAAACATTTAAAATATCTTTTATGTAACAATATAAAGGTCTTTACTGTCATTTTTTAATCAATTTATAGCACCCTTTCTGAATAAAAGTATTCATTTATTATTAAAAATGGCACATAACCTTATAATTAATCTATAGTTATACTAAACAAAAGGCTAATTTAAAATGAGTAGGGTTGGGCATCGAGAACCGGTTCCAACTTGGAACCGTTCAAAAAATAACAATGCCATTGGAATCGTTTAGAAAATTCGTTTTCGATTCCGATCATCGGTTCCAAATGTGCAAGTTTTGGTCCATAGTGGCCACCGGATTTCTGGAAGTGCGCACATTTGCATGGGCATGTATATTGGTGTGGTCTTTGCGGAGCAGCACTGTTGTTACTGTGCCTTGAATTGGCGCTAATTTGAAAACGAATTCTTTTTTTACATCGCTTATAAAAAGCTGGTGCAGCAGTGTGCATTTCACTTTTAAATTAGCGTAAATTCATATTTAGCAGGGGGTTTGATTGACATGCTGACCAATCCACCATTTGTGTCCAACAAAGCAGTCATGAGAGTTAGTAGATTAACGTCGTGGATTTGAACTTGGCTTTAACTGAGAAAATCAATCAAAAAGCCACAAACGGTAGGCCTATTGTTTAATTTTCTTTTGACTGACCACATTTTAAAGTTGAGACTTTGTTTCATATTAAATATTACCTGCTCGGTCCTGTTTGTCAGCGTGTTGTCAGTGTCCTCTATTTTTTACTGGTTGAATATGAAATCGCCCTCTAAACCCTCATTCACTAAATTAGGCCTATTCCCTACGTTAGTCCACTAATAGGCTACTGTTCACTAATGGCTCGTTTCCACTGAGGGGTACGGTACGGTACGGTACAGTACAGTACAGTACGGGTCGGGTACACCATGATCAGGCTTGCGTTTCCACCGCCAACAGTACCCTTACTTGATAGGCGTGGTATGCTGGAAAGAAGCGATCAACGTCATTTTCGCGCGAAGAAAGCGACAGACAGCAGATTTTGTTCTTGCTTCTCGGCATGTTTGTCACTAGAAACAAGCGCTGGCATATGGGTCGTTTCCAAGAAGCCAACGCAAAGTCCGACTCAGGAGAATCCCAAGGACGCGATCCAGTAATTCTGCTAATGGAACAGCGCGTTCTTGAACGCGGCACTCTGCTCGCTCTGACTATGCGGCTCCGGTTATCTCTGTATGTTCATTTTAGGCAACAATAAAATGAAATATGTTATAAAACACCACTCTGCTTCTTTTTCGATTTCATTTCAATACTTTGTAAACATTCGCACATGTGGTTCAGGCAACGCATAGCCTATTGATTATCACTGCATGTAGTCTATGTAACGTTAGCCTATATTTATAACAAAACTAAATATAAAACAACCCTGCCTCTTTTCGTTTAAATTTAAAAATATTAAACATATTCCAGGCAATATACATATACACATGTAATGTAATGTAGGCTATTGCATATCGCATTAGTACAAATGTTGCAATAAACAACATAGGCTACAGATGATCTTGTAATAAAATAAAATAAAAATGACAAAACTATCTCTTTTTGTTGAATTTCAGTTTTATCAATAATAGCCATTATAAAAGTATAAGTAAAAGGTACAAAAAGATATACAGTAAAGCTTAAATAACATCAAGAAACAATTCAGTCAGTCGAATAATTCAGCGCTCAAATATGAAACTTCATGTAGCCTTCTGCCAAAACTATTGGCCAGGGAACGAATTATAGATTCACAAGACCAAAGATCACCTGTTAGGTTTATACAAGACAAACTATATCTCATGTTTAACCACTACAGAAACGTCCGAGTCAGTGGCAAACATCAGGATGACTAGCCGAGGAAAGGCTGTTCCAGGCGGGGGACACGAGCGCGAGCGTCCAGTGATCGCTTGGAATGGATCTCAGTCAAATGATCATAAATCTATAAATAAACCACAGATTTGAGCTTTAAAAAACTACTTTTTCCCCCTGAAAAACTCTTAAAACTACATTTCGTGACACAATAACAGTAGTATTATATTTCAACTGTATGCTTCTAATGCCCTTGTAGCACGCGCGAGTGACGACACTTTGTCCACCAATCAGCGTTCTGCAGTGAGTCTAGCTCCACCTTTTAGTACCCTTTCACTGTGCTAGGTACCCCAACGGAAGGGTACCCAAAAAGTGGGTACCGTACCACTCAGTGGAAACAAGCCATAAGTAAATGAGTGAATGAAAACGAGTGAGCAAATTCAGACAGCCGTTGAGCATTCATAAGCTGAAAACACAAAACTGACATTTTGGCATAATTTGTGTGTGTTATGTTTGTTCAAGCCCGAAAGTGAAATCGATACTGACGTGCATCTTTTATGTGGGTCATGTGTGTGTGTGTGTGTAATAGGCAGGCAGGACTTAACGGATACTGCGTAATTGCGTTAAATATTTAAATACAAAACTACAACTCGTTGAATCAAAATAAAATGTTCCTCTGTGAAGTGAGCCTGTGACATGTTTTGACTCCACCCCTCAAAGAATCGGAATCGAGAATCGAAAATAACCGAAATCAAAAGGAAGAATCGGAATCGGTATCAGAATCGTTCAAATCAAAGCGATGCCCAACCCTAAAAAGGAGTATTTCTTGTTAAAGGGTTAGTTCACCCAAAAATGAAAATTCTGTCAGTATTTACTCACCCTCATGTTGTTCCAACCCCGTAAGACCTTCGTTCATCTTCGGAACACAAATTAAGATATTTAAGAAATTAAGATCGCTCCTGCATACAGTCCATAGGCTTCTTGAGGGACTGGCTCTTGCTGTCCTCGAAAAGTCATTAAAGACATCGTTAAAATAGTCCAAGTGACTATAGGGGCTCAATCTTAAGTTTATCAAACGACGAGAACACTTTTGTGCGCAAAAAAACAACAAAAATAACGACTTTATTTCAACTATTCGTTTATTTCTCCCTCTGCGCGAGTCAGGTTACTAGTTTAATAGCGTAAGCTTCTGTTATTGTACGTCACACGCATCACACACACATGACCAGCGTCGGCCAATAGTGAGCCTACGTGTGACGTAGCTCTACGCAATCACACTACGTTAACTGACTTACAGGCTCATGGAGAAGGAAGTGAATAGTTGAAATAAAGTCGTTATTTTTGTTGTTTTTTTTGCGCACAAAAGTGTTCTCGTCGTTTGATAAACTTAAGATTGAGCCCCTGTAGTCACTTGGACTATTTTAACGATGTCTTTAATGACTTTTCGGGGACAGCAAGAGCCAGTCCCTCAAGAAGCCTATGGACTGTATGCAGGAGCGATCTTAATATCTTAAATATCTTAATTTGTGTTCCGAAGATGAACAAAGGTCTTACAGGGTTGGAACAACATGAGGGTGAGTAAATACTGACAGAATTTTCATTTTTGGGTGAACTAACCCTTTAAAGCTTTTGACCCAACCAATCCATAATGTTTTTTCCACACACAAGTACCTTTCCACAAAGGTAGACTGTAGTGCCTCGGCTTGCTGCCTCTTGATCTAGTGCATTTCCTGGCCGTATAAAATGGCTGACATCTGCTATGTGAACGCCAACCTAAAAGAAAAGCATGCCATTCAATACAAAACCCCAAAGGAAGAACACTACTACATTCCCTTTACCTTTCAAAATACTTCACACATACCTCCAAGTTTCCATTCTCCAGTTCCCGACAGTGAAGAGCATCGTCAATATCCGTACAGCCAGGAGGATCCACACTACACACAGAGAGGTGTCTGAGATCTGCTCTGACCTTTAACTCCTGTAGGAAATCACAGATAAACATCAGGGGCCTCATGTATAAAACTTTGCATAGATTTCATCCTTAAAGTGTGCGTACGCACATAAGGCAGAATTTGCGTACGCATAAAAGTTTTCAGATTTATAAAACCGTTCGTACGCCAGAACCTGCGCAGAATTCACTTTATAAATCCCAGTCAACGGGAGATTGTGCGCACGTGCGTCTCCTCCCAGAAATAACCATATATGGAGATTACAACGCCTAGTTTAAATATGCATATCCTCATCTGCATATCATTTGCATATGATTATTCATCCACGTGATACCAAGTTTAACGGTACAAGACGTTAGGAAAATATGAAATGCGGATGTGCCGTCACATTATTACAAACATTTTTTTTAGTAGCCTATCCTTGCCTTGTTTTTGAATGAATAAATCAAATAGTGTTAAATACATTTCAGATAAAGTTTTTCTAATCTTTTCCACTGGCCAAATAGTATTTTTAATTGATTTATATTTTAATGGAAAGAGATAGACATGGTTGTGCATTATTTACACGAAACAGTTTTCTCAGACAATCTCTAGTTAAAACATTAAAACACAGCATGCCAGAAGAAAGGTGTTCAAAAGCAATGCATCCACAACAAACAGGTCTATTTCTATTTATTGAATATATATATATATATATATATATATATATACTGTATATATTGTAACTTCTCAGTAATGATTGCATGCAGTTTAAGAGTTTAACTCCATTAATGAGAATGGCATATTTAATCTAAATGTTTATATCAGAAGTAAAACAAAGTTTAAACCATTCTCTTATTTATTTAAACTATTATTGAGAACATGCACTCTATTTATGATTTGGACTCATAATGAAGATTTACGGTTTTACTCCATCTGCCGTTAGATAGGCTATATGTGCGTCAGTTTCACTAAACGGCCCAACGCGCGTGCTGGCACGGTCATTTAAGAAGGGATTGCTTCAAGTGATGATAGGTTTGTGAAATTATATTTGTATTATCTTTCTGTAGATGTATAATTTTCTTTAGATTCTCTGTCTAATAGTGAACAAAAAGACATTTGACTCCAGCTCACCATCGGTGTCGCCAAAACCCATAATCTTCTAAACGAGTGCGTACGCACGGTCAAGAGCATCCTTACGGTGCGCACTTATTTACGCCAAGTTTATTTTTTATAAATCCCGATGTGCGCGTGGAAAAATGCGTACGCATATTTCTATGCCCATTTTGTGCGTACGCAACGTTTATACATGAGGCCCCAAGCCTTGAGCATTTCCAGAGTAATAATGAAACATTCTGACACAACAATGCATGACTGCCCTACCTCCTCAGAAATACTCCAGGGCATCTTGGGAAGGAAGCTAAGAACAGCCTGAGAGAAAGGCTGGTGAGGAACATCATGTTCTAGGAGAAGCACCTCGGTCTCGGTCTCTTTATCTCCTGCAGTACCCAAGTTTTTAACAAAGTGTCCCTGAGAGACATGGAGAAAAATAATATAAAGTGATTTTGAAATTATCAGTGGAATTTTAACATCCAGGCTTCCAGACTCAAGCTATGTTTAACCATTCATTTAAAACAGTCTGTGTAAAGATGCAAAAAAAGTGGATATTAATACACAATATGCAGGATTGATGATCCTACAGTAAATGCACGCTTGCATCAAAATACTATAAAAATGCATCTCTGATGGAAATCTGTTGCCTAAAACTCGAGTCAAACCAGCATGCCATTATGTGTATAAAGTGAAGAGTGTAAATGACTGACACTTACGTTTGGGTATCTGGAGTTTTTAGGCCAGCCATCTATAGCAACCATAATCCTCCGTCCAACCAGAGTCGCGGCTTGTCTAGTCTCGATTCGAATACGTGGGATTCGTCGGTCTGCTGGGGTGAAAAGGTGTCTTGTTGCCTGGTGTTGAAGTTCAAAATAGTTAATTAATGCAATGCATCTGGAAAAAGAGATTCTTTATAAAAATAAACAAATAAAAAAAGTAAAAAAAAGCTAATTCTCTTTGTAAGCAGTCATGTAATATTGATCAAAATACAGTGACTATATGAGCACACTGTAGTATGCATTTATCTGTTCAGAATAAGATTTCCATTCAATAAGCAAACTAATTCTGCCACCACATTTCAAAACTTCATTAGATCAGTTTACACTAATCACTTAAAAAAAGCTTAAGAAAGAAGTCTATTATGCTTACCGATTTATTTTAACAAACAAAAAGTAAAAACTAATACTGTGAAATATTTTTACAGTTAAAAACAATTGTTTTCCATTTTAATATATTTCATGTCTTTGGCAAAGCTGAGTTTTCAGCATCATTACTCCTGTCTTCAGTGTCACATGATCTTTCAGAAATCATTGTAATATGGCGATCAGTGTTACCTCTTTGATCTGTGACTGTGAGAGCATACCACAGAAAGGCCTCCAGTTCCTCTTTATAATGCCCACCACTCGTCCAGTGGGTTTAAGAGCGCTAAGCTCCGATGCTTCACTCTTCAACTACAACACAACAGCAAAGAGTCACTACACACATTACAAAGGTGTCATCCAGGTCACAGAATTTAGGGATGCACAATATATCGGCATCGGCCGATATATATGTTAGTGTTTAATGTTATTGTTATCGGCCCAGTAAGACAACTTGGCCAATATATTAAAGCTGAAAAATAATTTATTTATTTCCCTCAGGTGAGACAGTTCAGATGCAAACATGATGGTTTTGAATTGGTGAATATGATTGGAATCACTTGACTTGAAAAGGAAAATAAAAACAGTTGTAGGCTACATAAAATTGCAATGAGAAAATTATAAAATTGTAATTGTGTGCTTGGGACATGGCTTTTTTTAACCATGACTTTTGTATTTGTAATCATGCTGTCAAATTACATCAAAATTTGCATTTAGATTTATCGGCCAATCTATCAGTTGTTGGTTTTCAAATATAAAGGTTTATCGGTCAAAATGTTCATACCGGTTCATCCCTAACAACAATATATAAACCCATAATACATTATTGAAATAAAGGGTTCAGATTCAACTACACAGTGTCTTTCGGTGGATTCTAGTAATTATATGAACTGTTGATCTTATGGGACTTATCCTACCTTATTCTCAGTCTCATCTTCCTCAGCATCTTCATCATTTGGACTATCATCCAGCAGCACAACAGATGATGGAGCAACCCAGTGTTCTTTGGGTAGGAGTTCAACAGCCACTACATCCTGATGCACAGCCCGGTTTAAGTTCTGAAAGCCTCGAAGTAGAACCTGCAAGAACATACAATGTTACAAAATGTTCTTAAAGTCCCTGTAAAGGCAATTCTACAAAAAAGTTCTAAACACATTATAAATGTTGCATATGTATTGCTAAAACACATTACAAAGTCTGTGAACTGTGAAGTACTGAAATGTGGAGTTAGACCGTTAAACAGTTTTTCACCATTGCAATTTTACAGATTAATTGGGCGGGGCTAAAACAGGGCTCCGTGACGCAATGGAGTGGAACCCATGAGCTGCTGGACACCCCCCTATTTGATGACGCACAGAGTCTGATCTCCCTCTCTCCACACACACTCCCCGAGCACATTCGCATTCACCGCTCAATCGCGAGTGACTGTCAGTACTATTAGTTACTACAGCTGAGCCTACAGTTTTCTAGCTAGCTATGTCTTCGACATGGACATGCATGGGCTACTACCTGGATGCGATCATGTACAAAACAGATCGGTATCTTCATTTAAATTCCCATAAAAACGATCACATCAAGAAGAGGTTTTTAGAGAGCCTATACCTTGATGAAGATTTGAGGATCACCGCCAACACCCGCCTCTGTAGTGATCGTTTTACACTGGATCGTTTTATAAACTTTCCTCTGAGACAACTTGGATTCACTGATAATTCACTGATAATCCGCTGTTACTGGTGAACAGGGCCGAAACGACGATGTCCCGCCTCAGTGTTCATCCTTCCGTCTCCAAAAGCTAATCAGCTAATATCACGTCAACAGCTTTCCCGTGAGTGGGCGTGGTTTCCACGCAGTCGGCGGACACGCCCCCAGCGTTTGAGAGCAGAGAATCTGCTCATTTTTTCATGATTTTGATAGCTTATTTTATGTACTTCTCGGCTTTTTTTATCATTCAAATTTGGCTGGGTGGCTAATAACACATTTTTCTGTGGTATGACAAACTACAGGGACTTTAAAAATACAGCAAAAATGACTAGAAATACATTAATAATGAATTTCAGAAAAATAATCAATAGCTTGTCTTTCTTCATGATAACCTGCCTACCTCATTGATATCCGCCCCCTCTCGATGTATAAAGACTGTACCCTCCAGATAGTTATCTCTGTTGGCATGAAATGTGCCCTGAAGAAACGTTCCGTTCTTAATGCCAGTCTGAATCCTGGATAAGGGCAGGTGCTCTGGAAAGAGTAACTTACTGCCAGTGTTTTCATTCTATAGAGAATCATAAAAAAAGAGAAGTCACTATATAAAACTTTTTATATTGAGAATATATATTATAAGAAAAAACAAAAAGCTTTCTTGATCATTTTTCATCACATTGTACGCACTTGATCATCAGCCGTCAATGCAAGCCTGTCCACAAGCTCAGGATTGCCAATCAAGCTCTTTATATACTCTTCACCTACATGAGAAAAGAATATAGAAATAAAACCTGCATTCATTTTTAAATCTTAACTGTAACAATTATGCAAATATCGTTACATGAAGATTGAGGCTGTCAATTAAAATTTGCTGATTATAAATTAATACGATTTTTACACTACCGTTCAAAAGTTTGGGTTTGCAAGATGTTTTTTTATTGTTTTTGAAAGTCACTATGGCTGCATTTATTTAATTTAAATACAGTAAAAATAGACTACTTTAATATATTTTAAAGAAGTAATTTATTCCTGTGATAGCAAAGCTGAATTTTTAGCATCGTTACTTTTAAGTAAAAGAGTTTTACTTTTAACAGCTGCCGTTAGAAGCTCCAGTTTCCATAATAACCCGAGATTCGCGCTTAGGACTGCACATGCGCACTGGCTCGTCTAGACCTGAAAACGGTGCGTTTGTAACGCTATTTAAGCATAAGAAACAACATTTATGAGACAGTTCAGGTAAGATTTTGTTGCTGATTTGAAATATGTTATTGAATTTTGAATTCGGCCAGCAGTTTTTGAGACTTCATGATTCCCCCATTCAAATAGATAGGATGTCCGAAATAACTGCCTGGAGGCCGCCAAAGATGGCCGCCGAGTGAACAGACTCTCCTTTAGAGGGATTTTGGTACAAGTCAGACTCTGCAAGTTGTTTACATTCATTATCACTGCAATGTTAAATGCTGGTTTGAGACATGAGGTCATTTAACACCGTCTCTCGTGACGCTTTGCAGACTCTGCTCTGTGCCTTCATGTGTTTTTGAGGAGGCGTGGCTTTAGAGACTCTCTGATGGGAGGGTGGGATCTTATGTTTACAAAGCTAGCTGGCTATTGCTAACCTCTCCAGAAATTGCCCAGCTTAGCTTTAACAGCTGCTCAATATTTTTGTGGAAACAGTGATACTTTTTTTCTACCTTTTTTCAGGATTCTTTGACAAATAAACATTTCAAAAGAATAGAATTTATTTTAGAATTTATAGAACAGAAACTTTACTTTTACTTTTTTTATGGAGAAAACACATCCTCCCAAAACCATTAGATTAACACAAACAATTAAATTCAAACTAACCCTAAACTAGCCATAATAAAGACAGTACTTGCCACAATGACATCAAGAACATTACAAAAGAAAATGAGTGTCTTACATTTGTACACAATCAGACCACACTGCTCTGCCTTTTCTTTATTAGCCCGGTCATTGGTCAGCAGAACCACTTTCAGTAGACCACCATCGGCCACTTTAGCCAGGTGATCAGCGTACCACTTAGCAGCGACACGGATGGCTCGATCATTACGATCGTTAGCACTTTCCCCTTGCTCTCGTTCAACGAATGTCTCCCTTTAATCAATGAGAGTTGTGAGACAGATGTATTCAGAAATGTAGTCAAGTTAAATCAAAAGCATGTCAGAATGTGTTACCTGTGATGCTCATTAGTGAAGGTGTAGAAGTGCTTATCCTTCTCATGAATAGCGTCCTTGATTCTTTTGTAGACCGTGGCGCTCCTGTGTCTGACCTCTTGTAAAACGGTCTGAAGAATGATGACGTTCCTGATCAGAGGGTCCACGAGGATGTCAAGCTGTCAGAATTGAACACCAAATCACTTAAGTCTCATTTAAGGCAAGACATTACAAGCAAAACCATTGTTTGTTTCATGCCTTTTGAGATGTTGGGCTATTTTGCCTCATAAAATGTATTTTTTTCAGACTAGTGGAAAGAAAACATACAAAAAAAAAACATCCACTTCAGTGGCACTTAAATACACCAAATACATTAGTTTTATTCCCATATGTATTCTGGAATTTTTACAGAGGGATTTGTTCATACATCATTCGCCTGGTTTGTATAACCTCTTATTCCTAGAAATATGGTAATAGCTGTTGACATTTTATATATACACGACTACACTACCGGTCAAAAGTTTTAGATCGGTAAGATTTTTTTTAATGTTTTTAAAAGAAGTCTCTTCTGCTCACCAAGGCTGCAAAAAAAAAAACAGCAATATTGTGAAATATTATCACAATTTAAAACAGCGGTTTTCTATGTGAATATATAGTGAAGTGTAATTTATTCCTGTGATCAAAGCTGAATTTACAGCATCATTACTCCAGTCTTCAGTGCCATACGGTCCTACAGAAATTATTATAATATGATGCTCAAGAAACATTTATGATAATTATCCATGTTGAAAACTGTTTTTTACATTTTTATTTAAGGATTCTTTGATGAATAGAACGTTCAAAAGAACAGAATTGATCTGAAATGGAAAGCTTTTGTAACATTAAATCACTACCATTCAAAAGTTTGGGGTCAGTAAGAATTTATTTTTTATTTTTGGGGGAAAGAAATTAGAAAATACTTTTATTCATCAAGGATGAGTTAAATTGATCAAAAGTTACAGTAAAAACATTTATAATGTTAGAAAAGATTATATTTTTTTTAAAAATGCTGTTCTTTTGAACTTTCTATTTATCATAGAATTTTGGTGGGGGGAAATGGTACACGACTGTTTTCAACATTGAAAATAATAATTTATGTTTTTTGAGCATAAAATCAGCATATTAGAATGATTTCTGAAGGATCATGTGACACTGAAAACTGATGTGTAATTAGCAACAGTACTGATATTGAAAATTCAGCTTTCAAATTAGATTTTAAAATATATTAAAATAGAAAAAAATCATTTTAAATAAATTGTCATAATATTTCACAATATTGCTGTTTGTCATTTTTTTTTTTACATCAAATAAAGCAGCCTTGGTGAGCAGAAGAGACTGAACTAAAACTTTTGAACCGGTAGTGTGTGTGTATGTATATATAAATATATATATATGTATATATATATATATATATATATATACACACACAGACACACACACATATATATATATATATATATATATACACCATATATGAGTGTATGTATGTATATATATATATATATATTTATTATATATGAGTGACGAAAATATCCTAAAAAAAAAATTATATTTTAGAACCTGGCTTCATTCAAATATACTTCTAGTTCTACAAATGTATGCAAATCAGTGCATATTTAATCAGATGTGACATTGCATTTTTAAATTACATTTCAGAAAACTAATTTTTTTTGTATATTGTTAATAATCAAGTTGGAAAATATGGTGATACACGGTATTTTCTTTTCCATTCACCTGCGTTACCTTGTATTGCTTTACAAATTATTTTATCCAAAGCGACATGAACTTTACAATTGCAAGATGCTTAGGTTTGTAGTTATGATATAACGATTTTTTAGGGATAACCAATACTAAGAATGCCAAGAACTGAACAGACAACCCACGTGCCATAGCTTATGTTTCTTTGGTGCTTCATGTTATGGCACACACTCAAACTGACCTAAACAAGCATGTTAGAATCTGGTCTTATAACATGCTGATATGACAGTTGATTGATTACGAAAACAAATAAAAATGTATGTTATTGTTAACAGCGAATTGAAAGGAAAAAAAAATGAAAAGAGATTAAAATGAGGGAAAATGTACCTGATGTAAAACCACATTGGTGTCTGGGATTAAATAGTGAGGATACGAGCACAGGTTACTCTCTATGCACGCGTCCTCTTGTAGCACTGGAGCTTCATCTTTGCACTCCTTACAAACTTCACTTCCACACCAGATGTCATCTCGGAGGTAATGTTCGCGCACTATTTTCAACACTCCACCAGAGCGGGTCTTCTTCACAAATGTTTTGGATTTTAACATGGTCCAAACTGTACCAACAGTGGTTTTGAGGAGCTTTTCCACCACCAAAACACACTCAGACAACCCACGTGTGTGAGTACCAGTGCGCCAACTAAATATTATTCCGGAGTGATTCAGCAAAGGCAAAGGGTTCTTTACCTTATTTTGAACACCACTGCGCTCAAAATGCACATATAAAACGACACAAATGTATTTGTTTTAAAGCGGTTCACTATCGGGAGTCTCCATGCAGCCAGAGTGTGTTTTGTAGCTGTCCCCTTACAGTTCCAAACACCTCAAAGGGTACTGTCTGGCCATTTTGATTTTCACAATGGGGTGGAGTTGGTCTTCTCTGTTGTTACCATATTACACCACTAGAGGGAGATACAACACTTACTATCCAAGACGATGTGTGTGGGAAGTGCGGCATTGCTAAAATGTATCATTTAACTTGTCCCTATGTATTTTTTTTTTTTTTTTT
Source organism: Pimephales promelas (assembly GCF_016745375.1). Next base: position 1,908,683 of record NW_024121832.1, on the reverse strand, counting down.
TTTTTTTTGTCAATAGACACATTTACTTGAGAAAATCAATTATGTTTGTCCCTGTGCTATATCAGCTCCCGAAATGCTTCCTGAATGCAATACTGTTCACAGTTCACACTGATTTGATTCTCCTGAACGAGGCAAAAAGGCTAATTTTGTTTTAGTAAATGTTCAATGGAGCATCGCTGAACGCGTTTTGTGATGCCAAAACCCTCTTAAATGGTTCATTTGAAACAACATTTAGTCCTAATTCAATTTATAGCTGTACAACATTCATTTTTAATGAATTGAATTAATGTTATTTTTTAAATTATTTATTACTCTGATCTTTTTATTTTAAAGTCAGCATTTCCATTTTATAGGTGAAACGGGCAAAATCACTATCATGGTTCAACTATGAAAACCACCTAGCCTATCAGAATTTATCATAGCCTCAATTCGATTGGCGCATGGTTTATTATGCAACCTCATTTTATGACGGCTATTATCAAAGACTATATATCGAAACTATTTTTAAAAGATTTTGACGTATAGGCTGTTTGGTTCTTAGCTTTTAGGCTTTTAGTTCTCTTAGCTCTATGCATTAGTAATAACAAAATCTATGTGTTTAAATAAAATGAATAAAATCATGAACGATTTGAGACCTAGTGTCTGCAAACAAATATTATTTTCATAAATACAAACAATGTGTAATACAATACTGAACATACACATATTATTTTCCATAACAGCTCTAGTTTTTAATATAAGATATTTGTTCCCAGAGCTTAAATGTGGTAACTTGGTCATGCTAAAGTTTAAAGAGCTTAGCTTTAAAGTTGTGCTGTGTTGTTCACATCATCAACATTCATATAATTATATTCAGCATGAGTCAGAGCTCTACATCAGTAGAGGACACCAACCAAACAATCACTAAACATTCGTAGAACTGATCCTTGACTGAAGATTTAGCTGTATAATGTTGTGCTTCATTGGACATTTTGCAGTCACCCATGATTTGAGCATGATAAAATGTATCAATGTTTCGGTTGGTGCGTGTTTCCTTGGATCCCAGACAGATAAGGTCAGAAATCACAGTCTTGAGCACTTGGTCTTACCCAGCCTGTTCCAAAACTGTTTTCCTCTAATAACTCACTGTAAAAAATTGTAAGCCAGTACAACAAAAAAAATCTTAGTACCAATTTCCTTCAGTTTTTTTTTGTTTACTCAACTTTTGTAAATAATAGTTATACTAACTGAAATTAAGTTGTCACTCACACAAAAAATATTTAATTGTGTCAACTTAAGATTGTTGGTTTTGTGGAGAGGTGCAACTATTTTTTAACAAAACTTTTTAAGTTGAGCCAATTCAACATTTTTGGTCTGTAGAACTCAATGTCTTTTGTTGAGTGAACAAAAAAATCCTATTGGAAATTGGTACTAAGTAATAATACGTTACGACTGGAAACTAAAATAACATTGCTTAAGTCAAAAACTGAAAACAGTGAGTCAATGTTAACAAAACATTTATTCTTGTTGGAGGCAACAAGTACACTTACAAACTGTTATAAAACTGTAAGTGTAATTTGCAACACTGCAAATTGAAATAATAAAATACTGCATCACAGTAAAACAGTTTTACAAAACACTGCCAATGCACATGAGGAACACAATCTTTCCAAATTTAAAAGACCATCCATCTACAAAGAAATGTATCAAGTAAACATGAAACATTTAAAGGGTTAGTTCACCCAAAAATGAAAATTAAGTCATTAATTACTCACCCCCATGCTGTACCAACCTTCGTTCATCTTCGGAACACCAATGAAGATATTTTTGATTAAATTTGAGAGCTGTATAACTACCACATTGGCTGCCCAAGGGACTGGCTCTTGACGGCCCAGAAAGTCAATGAAGAAAATGTTTAAATATAGCAAACAACTGCACAGCTGCCTTTATTCATGACTCACATAACAGCCATATTTTGGGGATATGCAGCGCTCTACTACATGAACCACATGCTATCAGAAAAAGAGACATTATTTTGCTATTTTCACTGTGCAATCATTCGACACTGGAAAATATGCATGCAATTAAATACTTCTCAGATCATGAAAATACATACTGGGCTATCAAACCCACAATCAATGTCAGGTGTTTTCATTCTTTTGACCAAATATTATCATCCTCTTGAGTGGGACCCCAATCCTAAAGTTTAAAAGGCATACATATTATTATATATTTTCATGTATAAATACATTAAAGGTACAATATTTAAGAATTTTGTAGCAAAATATCCCAAAAACACTTGCACAGTGTTAAATATTTATTTAAATTGTGTAAATGTTTCCAAGAATTTGTAAATTCAGAGAAATTCACAATTTTAAAGTACCATATCCCTTGTCACTTGTTCACCTGTCAAGGAAGTAATATCCACGTTATCCCTGGTTTCTGCTTGTACTGCCATAGTAACCATGGCAACAGACATGGACAGCTGTGTAACGTCTAGTGAAATGCTTGTTGATGTTTCGTTCAACTGATCAACATAAACAAATTAATGTTATATCTCAACATGATAAAATGTTAGAATATGATCAGTAAGTATGTTATTCTATAATGTCAATTTAACTTAGCTGTCTCATGCAGCCAACAAACTAATACATAGAATAACATTATAACTTTCAACACACAACTTTCAATGCTGTTTAGTATGATAGTGTAGACCAAGTGAAACAGTGCAGCGTTACCTCTCAATTTTAATTTGTTGCATAAACTGACCAGTTTGAGTAGTAATTCAGCACTCGCGAGTAGTTCGCTAGAATTAAATGTCCTCATTAGGACTTGTGTGTGGTGCTGGTATACGTCTCTTTAGCAATCACACCCTGCTTCACACCACAGTCATGTTAAAAAAAACATGAATGTATTCACTCATCCATAAACATTATTTCCCATAAACATAATTAAATCCATTGGCTTGACGACAAATTTCATGATTCCGCTTATTCGCTGCATCATAAATCTACGCCTTTGTTATTGTAATAGGTTAGCAAAAATTACATATTGTAGCTTTAATACTGTGACAAAATATTGTTATACATGTGTAAAATATGATTTGGCATTTCTTTGGCATTTTTACACACTATGATTGTGTTACTATTTTAAACCAAATTGCATTTATGTTAATCAATTAAATTATTAAAATGTTATTAATTATTTTATTTTAATCTATTTATTAAAATCAATTTTCATTCATTCATTATTTTAATCAATTTACTTTTTATTTAAATCAAATAAAAAATATTGTATTCGAATTTAGTTATTTGGTTAGTTTAATATTAATTGTTTCATTAATACATTTTTTCTCTAAAATTTAAAAAGGACCCCCTAGCTCTCCTATGCAGCCCCTTTGGATCCTTGGAGCCCAGTTTGTTAAAACCCCGATCTATGTGATTCAATCTAGATTTTTTTTTTCATGCATTCTTACCAATTTAAGCTTCAAAAACAGGACAGATCTTACAGTATGGTATTATCGTATAGCATTCAGAGTGTAATCCTTATATTTAACATCTATCCAGCTGAGAAAATATAATACCATGATATTATGCAATCACAAATGTCTTTCTGTCTTCTGAATCCCAGAAACGTCCATTATTGTTTCAGCTCTGTCTCAGAAGTGCAGGTCTGAGGTCTGGGGTAGGCCCACTCTTGCCACCAGCAGGTGCAGAGCTGCTTTGACCTCACACCTCTCATTTAAGTTCCCTGGGCCGAGCATCAGACCCCCTTTGTCTTGACTCTTTTCACACACCATATAGCCTATGTGCAAGCCCTCCAGATAAAATTGAGGGTTATTATGTATGGAAATAAGGCAAACATGCCTGCTTAACAAGTTCTACATAGTGCTTTTTGTTAACCATGCTCACTAGGAGTCTGTGAACTACAGAATTGATGCAGCTGCCAAATATTTTAACTAAATGTAGGGATTTAAATAATAATAATAATAATAATAATAATTAAAGCTGCAAGCAGCATTTAGCGGGGTTCAAGCAGTTTAGGCCTTGAAGGCCTTTAAGCACAAAAGCATCAAAAGACATTAAGTGTTATGTAGAAAGCATGATTTACCATGATATACCATATTTAGAGTCAAGTATATCTCCATCTTTGTTCAAAGTAAAAAAAATGATCATACTTTATGATGCTAGTTTAAATTTAAAAAGAAAAAAAATTAAAAGGAAATTTCTTTGGCATTTCTTTCTTTTTGTTGTATCTAAAATGAACTGAACCATGACACCAATGTATCGCACACAAAATTGTATACACTGAACTGTGAATTTTGTGGACTGTTGCACCCTACCGTTTCTTTTGGGATGAATGATTCAACAATGATTCAATTTCCGCAATTTGTGAAGAAAAATAAAAACTTTCAAACCCAATACTGGAATACAAATGGATTCTGATTCTGAATCCAATACAAATGGAATCCAATATTGGATTTGACTCAAAACACAATGCTTCACAATTCCTCCCAATAATCCACCTTGACTTTCAGGAGTAGATGGAAAATATTGGAAATGGAAAACACCATTCACAGCCAATACAGGCAATTTACCATTGGAAATGCATGGTTTTAAAGATTTTTAACAGTTATAGCGCCACCTATGGTTCGATCTCCATGAAACTGTGCATGCTTCTTCAGCATGTTATGTCACATACGCTCATCAATTTTTGTGAAGTTCTGAGTTTTTATTTATTATTTATAGGCTTTTGAATGAGTGCATAAAGACAAAAAATATAAGAATAAGAATGTAGCCTACTGATGAAAGATTGTGTCTGCTTTGTTTTATAAGAAATATTTCTGTGTCAAGAATTCCAAATTTCCTGTACTCTCAATTTTTGTATAGTAGTGCTACTCATGTTTTAACACCAGGCATGCATAAAAGAGATGTTTCCTGTTTCAAAATCCACTACAAAACATTGGACTGTAATGTATAGAAGAATGAAACTATGGAAGGATTTACCATTGATATTACACATTTTCTAATTAGGAAAATTACTTTAAAGGTGAAACTATTTTAAAGGTGACATCTGTCAAAAAAAATCAAATCATACTCCATATTCCATACCAGATGGGCGCAGTATACCTCCAGAAAGTGAGTTGTGTAGCGGCCGCGCTCATGTGCACTCTCACGTCTTCAAACAACACAGGTGAGCGCTGTTTTGCTCCCTCTACCTAGTGCATATTAATCAAATCATTTGACACGATAGTAAAAGGTTGGAAGGCTGCAGTTTCACGTGTAGCATTTGGAGATTTTTAGAGATTAGAGACTCAATGAACAACATCTCAGCACTAAATTATAAAGTCCGTCTCATAGACGCCTGTATCAAATACAAGCCGGTGCATTCCGACGATATGGGAAAATAAAAAGCCCAGACTATTATTTGTAGTTTAATGTTTTTTTTTTTTTTTCATATTACATTTCTATTGTTAGTTTGAATTAATTTGACAGAGAGCATTCACTGAGGTTGACCAAGCTAGCGCCATTTAGAGCTGCCAACTCTTATGAATTCTGCGCGAGACACGCAATTGACACTTTTCAGTGAAAAGTTTTCACACGCTCTCAGGCCACACATCAATTTGGTCATGCACAGAAAAGGACACAGAGAATGACAGACAAGATGGAGCAGGTTAGTTATGATATTTAAAAAATCTCAGCTCTCAGATTTTGTTAATTTTATTATGCAATTCAAACAATAAATACACTTTTGGTGCTTGTAAATGTTACACGACAGAGTGCACGTGAAACGATCATCTCTACTAGCTAATGGTAAAAGAACTCGAAAACTGTTGAAAGAAACAGTATGTTACAACTTACCAGAATGTATTCCTTATGCATAATATCGACCAATAATTTTTTGAACTCTTCCCAGAACTGAAATAGTGGGCTGTTTCCACATGATTGACATCAGGTTCACGTAGATGTAGACCCACAAGCCATGCGAGTTATTCGTGTATTGCAGTTTGACTGATGGTTATGTTGCCCACCCGCATACTGCCTCCCATGGCTGAAACTGGTATTATGACACCTGCCGGGCTGCGGCTAGTAATTTAGCATGCTGAAATAAATTCAAGGTTAATATCTCGGCAGCACTATAACTTGTTATTTTTTTAATGACATCATCAACCTTATTTCTTCTCATTCTTTTGATGCGTGTAGCTCATTTTTGCGATATTTTAATTTCAATTTTTACAGATGGCACCTTTAATAACACTATATATGGTAAATTGTTGTTTTTGATATTTGGAATAAATGTTAGGTTCATTGACCTAACTTTTTATTGGTTTTGATTAAACATAGTATTTGTATTTGATTGTTGGGACCCCAGGAAGAGAAGGCTAATGAGGATCCAAATAAACAAATAAAATCAGAACATAGGAAAGAACATCTACAGCCAATACCAACAATTTATTTAGGAAAATATATTTTTGCCTTTTTTTGACAGTAACAGAATCTTGTCTTGCCTGATCTACACTACTTTTTTTAGTAGTCCTCAAAGTGTGCCCATATATATGTAAAATGTGTTGTAAATATCTCATTTCGTTATGAAGTTTAGAAACTTATTTACATTTGGGCATTATGTCAATTACTAAAGCCTGTTTTCAAATTGCCTATTTTTTTTTTGTCTTGATCAAACTAACACCTTTGAAGATAACAACATTTATTCATTTATTTTTTTCAAAGCTCTAAATGTCACCGTTACAAAAACTATAAGGCCAAACCTGGCATGTTTGGTATCATTGGACTCGTCAAGGATTCAGGAGTATGAAGAGGGCACTCCCATGAAAAAAAAACCTAGGGTTGAAAATTCTCAGGCTCCTTCAGGGCATTGTGCCGATGACCTATACTGAGTTTTTTGAGATACACCAATGTTCTCATAGACTATAAAGGTACCCTGGACAAACAGACTGCATGCCAATTTTTATTTGACTAGTGGTTGGTTGCGGTAATGGCCATTTTCATGACTTTTTTCCCTGTTATAGCGCCACCAAGTGGCCAATCATCGCGATTTTTTTCATGTGACCTCAGAATGAGCTCAGGAAAAGGTGTCCCAAGTTTAGCAAAAATATCTCATTCCAGTCACAAGTTATAACCATTTTAGTAAAAGTGGCTCTCGTGCCATCAAACATTTTGGTTCCCCTTAGCAACCGATAATTGAATTTGTGAATTTTTTTAATTATTATAGACAGTGAGACTCCAGAGAACATTTCTGCAGTGGTTTGGTTCAGATTGGGCCAAAAACCTAGAAATAGTTCTCAAAAGTTTGTTTTTCAAAAAAACGCAATTTACTCCAAATTGTCGACTGAAGGGCCAAGGATTCCAACGATGTAAGACACTTGAGCCTACGCCCGACGGTTGAGGAGTTATGAGCCATTTCGTACTTTTGCCCGCTGTAGCGCCCCCGTCAGGCCGATCGGGGCGCGCCTTTGTGACGCTGTCGGCGGATATGAGTACTACCAGCCCACAAAGTTTCAGGTCTCTAGGACTTACGGTTCGTCCTGCACGATCAGTTTTACATGGAGAATGTTGCATTATGGGTAAATTAACAATAACAATAGGGTTTCAGCACTTCGTGCTTGAACCCCTAATAATAGGGGCTAAAAAGGGACTAAAAAGGCCTATAAAAATAAAACCGTTGGGTCTACGCACTTGGCGCTTGCACTGCTGCGTTCCAAAAACTTTATCACACTTTTTAACATGTGCCTTGGAGTGGAGAGGGTCGCTTTTTTGCCTTTTTAGCTCATTTTTCATGGAAATGTGGTGTTTTATTTTTTCACCTTTTAAACCGCGCCACCTCCACCGATGGCCCGATCTCCATAAAACTTTGCACGCTTCCTTAGAATAATATGGCGCACATGCTCAGCTAATTTGGTGAAGTTTTGAGCAGAGCAGACCATTTTTCAGTCACTTAAATGTCATTCTGCATATGATTTTATGGAGCATTTTCTCCCTTTATAACAGTTAAAGGGCCACCGGTGGACCGACATCCATAAAAGTTTCCAGGCCTCTATTGGGTCAGTTGACGCATGCGCACGCCCGGTTTTGTGAGGTTTCATGCAAATCAGGCAGGTAGAGGGCCGCTTTCATACATTTCATGGGATTTGCCATAGAAATACATCATTTTGGCACCTTTTTAACAGTTATAGCGCCACCAAGTGGCCAGTCGCCCCGTCCTTTTTAACGCAACCACAGAATGAGCTCTCACACAGGTGCGTTGAGTTTGGTGCAAATATCTCGTTGCGTTGACGAGTTATAGGCCATTTAGTCAAAGGGGCTCCTCCCACTTGGGACGTTTTGGCGGCCCTCAGGGACCGTGAACCCAAATTTCAACTTTTTTTTGATAATTATTGACATTCGGACTCCATAGAATCTCGCCGCATTGGTTTGGTTCCGGTCGGGCCAAAAACCTAGGACTAGTTCGCAAAAGTAGGTTTTACGAAAAACGCAAAATACCCGAAAATGTACCCAGGGTGACGAGCCAATCCGAGGCATGCATCTTGTCCGGCTGGAGCCAAGGATTCCAACGATGTAAGACACTTGAGCCTACGCCCGACGGTTGAGGAGTTATGAGCCATTTCGTACTTTTGCCCGCTGTAGCGCCCCCGTCAGGCCGATCGGGGCGCGCCTTTGTGACGCTGTCGGCGGATATGAGTACTACCAGCCCACAAAGTTTCAGGTCTCTAGGACTTACGGTTCGTCCTGCACGATCAGTTTTACATGGAGAATGTTGCATTATGGGTAAATTAACAATAACAATAGGGTTTCAGCACTTCGTGCTTGAACCCCTAATAATAGGGGCTAAAAAGGGACTAAAAAGGCCTATAAAAATAAAACCGTTGGGTCTACGCACTTGGCGCTTGCACTGCTGCGTTCCAAAAACTTTATCACACTTTTTAACATGTGCCTTGGAGTGGAGAGGGTCGCTTTTTTGCCTTTTTAGCTCATTTTTCATGGAAATGTGGTGTTTTATTTTTTCACCTTTTAAACCGCGCCACCTCCACCGATGGCCCGATCTCCATAAAACTTTGCACGCTTCCTTAGAATAATATGGCGCACATGCTCAGCTAATTTGGTGAAGTTTTGAGCAGAGCAGACCATTTTTCAGTCACTTAAATGTCATTCTGCATATGATTTTATGGAGCATTTTCTCCCTTTATAACAGTTAAAGGGCCACCGGTGGACCGACATCCATAAAAGTTTCCAGGCCTCTATTGGGTCAGTTGACGCATGCGCACGCCCGGTTTTGTGAGGTTTCATGCAAATCAGGCAGGTAGAGGGCCGCTTTCATACATTTCATGGGATTTGCCATAGAAATACATCATTTTGGCACCTTTTTAACAGTTATAGCGCCACCAAGTGGCCAGTCGCCCCGTCCTTTTTAACGCAACCACAGAATGAGCTCTCACACAGGTGCGTTGAGTTTGGTGCAAATATCTCGTTGCGTTGACGAGTTATAGGCCATTTAGTCAAAGGGGCTCCTCCCACTTGGGACGTTTTGGCGGCCCTCAGGGACCGTGAACCCAAATTTCAACTTTTTTTTGATAATTATTGACATTCGGACTCCATAGAATCTCGCCGCATTGGTTTGGTTCCGGTCGGGCCAAAAACCTAGGACTAGTTCGCAAAAGTAGGTTTTACGAAAAACGCAAAATACCCGAAAATGTACCCAGGGTGACGAGCCAATCCGAGGCATGCATCTTGTCCGGCTGGAGCCAAGGATTCCAACGATGTAAGACACTTGAGCCTACGCCCGACGGTTGAGGAGTTATGAGCCATTTCGTACTTTTGCCCGCTGTAGCGCCCCCGTCAGGCCGATCGGGGCGCGCCTTTGTGACGCTGTCGGCGGATATGAGTACTACCAGCCCACAAAGTTTCAGGTCTCTAGGACTTACGGTTCGTCCTGCACGATCAGTTTTACATGGAGAATGTTGCATTATGGGTAAATTAACAATAACAATAGGGTTTCAGCACTTCGTGCTTGAACCCCTAATAATAGGGGCTAAAAAGGGACTAAAAAGGCCTATAAAAATAAAACCGTTGGGTCTACGCACTTGGCGCTTGCACTGCTGCGTTCCAAAAACTTTATCACACTTTTTAACATGTGCCTTGGAGTGGAGAGGGTCGCTTTTTTGCCTTTTTAGCTCATTTTTCATGGAAATGTGGTGTTTTATTTTTTCACCTTTTAAACCGCGCCACCTCCACCGATGGCCCGATCTCCATAAAACTTTGCACGCTTCCTTAGAATAATATGGCGCACATGCTCAGCTAATTTGGTGAAGTTTTGAGCAGAGCAGACCATTTTTCAGTCACTTAAATGTCATTCTGCATATGATTTTATGGAGCATTTTCTCCCTTTATAACAGTTAAAGGGCCACCGGTGGACCGACATCCATAAAAGTTTCCAGGCCTCTATTGGGTCAGTTGACGCATGCGCACGCCCGGTTTTGTGAGGTTTCATGCAAATCAGGCAGGTAGAGGGCCGCTTTCATACATTTCATGGGATTTGCCATAGAAATACATCATTTTGGCACCTTTTTAACAGTTATAGCGCCACCAAGTGGCCAGTCGCCCCGTCCTTTTTAACGCAACCACAGAATGAGCTCTCACACAGGTGCGTTGAGTTTGGTGCAAATATCTCGTTGCGTTGACGAGTTATAGGCCATTTAGTCAAAGGGGCTCCTCCCACTTGGGACGTTTTGGCGGCCCTCAGGGACCGTGAACCCAAATTTCAACTTTTTTTTGATAATTATTGACATTCGGACTCCATAGAATCTCGCCGCATTGGTTTGGTTCCGGTCGGGCCAAAAACCTAGGACTAGTTCGCAAAAGTAGGTTTTACGAAAAACGCAAAATACCCGAAAATGTACCCAGGGTGACGAGCCAATCCGAGGCATGCATCTTGTCCGGCTGGAGCCAAGGATTCCAACGATGTAAGACACTTGAGCCTACGCCCGACGGTTGAGGAGTTATGAGCCATTTCGTACTTTTGCCCGCTGTAGCGCCCCCGTCAGGCCGATCGGGGCGCGCCTTTGTGACGCTGTCGGCGGATATGAGTACTACCAGCCCACAAAGTTTCAGGTCTCTAGGACTTACGGTTCGTCCTGCACGATCAGTTTTACATGGAGAATGTTGCATTATGGGTAAATTAACAATAACAATAGGGTTTCAGCACTTCGTGCTTGAACCCCTAATAATAGGGGCTAAAAAGGGACTAAAAAGGCCTATAAAAATAAAACCGTTGGGTCTACGCACTTGGCGCTTGCACTGCTGCGTTCCAAAAACTTTATCACACTTTTTAACATGTGCCTTGGAGTGGAGAGGGTCGCTTTTTTGCCTTTTTAGCTCATTTTTCATGGAAATGTGGTGTTTTATTTTTTCACCTTTTAAACCGCGCCACCTCCACCGATGGCCCGATCTCCATAAAACTTTGCACGCTTCCTTAGAATAATATGGCGCACATGCTCAGCTAATTTGGTGAAGTTTTGAGCAGAGCAGACCATTTTTCAGTCACTTAAATGTCATTCTGCATATGATTTTATGGAGCATTTTCTCCCTTTATAACAGTTAAAGGGCCACCGGTGGACCGACATCCATAAAAGTTTCCAGGCCTCTATTGGGTCAGTTGACGCATGCGCACGCCCGGTTTTGTGAGGTTTCATGCAAATCAGGCAGGTAGAGGGCCGCTTTCATACATTTCATGGGATTTGCCATAGAAAATACATCATTTTGGCACCTTTTTAACAGTTATAGCGCCACCAAGTGGCCAGTCGCCCCGTCCTTTTTAACGCAACCACAGAATGAGCTCTCACACAGGTGCGTTGAGTTTGGTGCAAATATCTCGTTGCGTTGACGAGTTATAGGCCATTTAGTCAAAGGGGCTCCTCCCACTTGGGACGTTTTGGCGGCCCTCAGGGACCGTGAACCCAAATTTCAACTTTTTTTTGATAATTATTGACATTCGGACTCCATAGAATCTCGCCGCATTGGTTTGGTTCCGGTCGGGCCAAAAACCTAGGACTAGTTCGCAAAAGTAGGTTTTACGAAAAACGCAAAATACCCGAAAATGTACCCAGGGTGACGAGCCAATCCGAGGCATGCATCTTGTCCGGCTGGAGCCAAGGATTCCAACGATGTAAGACACTTGAGCCTACGCCCGACGGTTGAGGAGTTATGAGCCATTTCGTACTTTTGCCCGCTGTAGCGCCCCCGTCAGGCCGATCGGGGCGCGCCTTTTGTGACGCTGTCGGCGGATATGAGTACTACCAGCCCACAAAGTTTCAGGTCTCTAGGACTTACGGTTCGTCCTGCACGATCAGTTTTACATGGAGAATGTTGCATTATGGGTAAATTAACAATAACAATAGGGTTTCAGCACTTCGTGCTTGAACCCCTAATAATAGGGGCTAAAAAGGGACTAAAAAGGCCTATAAAAATAAAACCGTTGGGTCTACGCACTTGGCGCTTGCACTGCTGCGTTCCAAAAACTTTATCACACTTTTTAACATGTGCCTTGGAGTGGAGAGGGTCGCTTTTTTGCCTTTTAGCTCATTTTTCATGGAAATGTGGTGTTTTATTTTTTCACCTTTTAAACCGCGCCACCTCCACCGATGGCCCGATCTCCATAAAACTTTGCACGCTTCCTTAGAATAATATGGCGCACATGCTCAGCTAATTTGGTGAAGTTTTGAGCAGAGCAGACCATTTTTCAGTCACTTAAATGTCATTCTGCATATGATTTTATGGAGCATTTTCTCCCTTTATAACAGTTAAAGGGCCACCGGTGGACCGACATCCATAAAAGTTTCCAGGCCTCTATTGGGTCAGTTGACGCATGCGCACGCCCGGTTTGTGAGGTTTCATGCAAATCAGGCAGGTAGAGGGCCGCTTTCATACATTTCATGGGATTTGCCATAGAAATACATCATTTTGGCACCTTTTTAACAGTTATAGCGCCACCAAGTGGCCAGTCGCCCCGTCCTTTTTAACGCAACCACAGAATGAGCTCTCACACAGGTGCGTTGAGTTTGGTGCAAATATCTCGTTGCGTTGACGAGTTATAGGCCATTTAGTCAAAGGGGCTCCTCCCACTTGGGACGTTTTGGCGCCCTCAGGGACCGTGAACCCAAATTTCAACTTTTTTTTGATAATTATTGACATTCGGACTCCATAGAATCTCGCCGCATTGGTTTGGTTCCGTCGGGCCAAAAACCTAGGACTAGTTCGCAAAAGTAGGTTTTACGAAAAACGCAAAATACCCGAAAATGTACCCAGGGTGACGAGCCAATCCGAGGCATGCATCTTGTCCGGCTGGAGCCAAGGATTCCAACGATGTAAGACACTTGAGCCTACGCCCGACGGTTGAGGAGTTATGAGCCATTTCGTACTTTTGCCCGCTGTAGCGCCCCGTCAGGCCGATCGGGGCGCGCCTTTGTGACGCTGTCGGCGGATATGAGTACTACCAGCCCACAAAGTTTCAGGTCTCTAGGACTTACGGTTCGTCCTGCACGATCAGTTTTACATGGAGAATGTTGCATTATGGGTAATTAACAATAACAATAGGGTTTCAGCACTTCGTGCTTGAACCCCTAATAATAGGGGCTAAAAAGGGACTAAAAAGGCCTATAAAAATAAAACCGTTGGGTCTACGCACTTGGCGCTTGCACTGCTGCGTTCCAAAAACTTTATCACACTTTTTAACATGTGCCTTGGAGTGGAGAGGGTCGCTTTTGCCTTTTTAGCTCATTTTTCATGGAAATGTGGTGTTTTATTTTTTCACCTTTTAAACCGCGCCACCTCCACCGATGGCCCGATCTCCATAAAACTTTGCACGCTTCCTTAGAATAATATGGCGCACATGCTCAGCTAATTTGGTGAAGTTTTGAGCAGAGCAGACCATTTTTCAGTCACTTAAATGTCATTCTGCATATGATTTTATGGAGCATTTTCTCCCTTTATAACAGTTAAAGGGCCACCGGTGGACCGACATCCATAAAAGTTTCCAGGCCTCTATTGGGTCAGTTGACGCATGCGCACGCCCGGTTTTGTGAGGTTTCATGCAAATCAGCAGGTAGAGGGCCGCTTTCATACATTTCATGGGATTTGCCATAGAAATACATCATTTTGGCACCTTTTTAACAGTTATAGCGCCACCAAGTGGCCATGTCGCCCCGTCTCTCTTTAACTGCAACCACAGAATGAGCTCTCCGACAAGCGGCGTTAGAGTCTTGGTGCAAATATCTCGTTGCAGTTGCCCGAGTTATAGGCCATTTAGTCAAAGGGC